>JAVTVX010000013.1:2500-517500 GCA_033439265.1 Dillenia suffruticosa | reverse complement strand
AATATGTGGGCGTGAATCTAAGGGGGAGGGAATGGGGAATGGAACAGGCCTAACCTTGCATAAAAAGGGACAGAGAGAGAATGGACACACAACCAAATGGACTGACAAAGGTTTCTTTGATTGATTGGTCATCATTACAAGATTTTCATTTAAGATTTGATTTCATTGTTGGGGTTCTTCTACTAGTTGCGAATCAAACAAGCTAGGCCATCCCCCCCCCCTCTCTCTCTCGCTTCGTATGGCTGCTCTGCCCTACACAACACTGCGACCGAACTCATCAGCCATCACTGTTGTTCCCCTATGCTATCCTACCTCACCTTTTTTATAGCTCAACATTTTAATAGTATTTCAGTTTTGTTGTCTTTCCCTTTCCCATTTTTTGGAGGCAAAAGGTATGCCTTTTCCCTGCTTTTGAGCTTAGTAGCTGTATTATTATCGAATCGAGTATTCTAATTAAATAATTATTTGAAATTGTTCTTATTTTCAGAATATAACTCCTTAAACCCTTTTACCGACCAACACATGTATGGTGACAAATATTAACACATTTAAAATAATTGGAATTAACCCAGACTAACTCTCCATCTCCTAATGGTGTGAGTGTCATTCAAATCTTGTATGTCTTTGGGCATCCCAATTGAAAGTGCCAAATGATCATGTGAAAGATCTTTATGTGAGTGACGAGTGGAGATTTATTATTACTACCTCTAAGTAACTAGGGGAAATGATTTATAAATATGCCCGGTTATTTCTTGCTTTTTTTTTTTATTACTAAATCAAATCCGATTAAATTTCAATATTTGTGTCCTTCAAAATTCATCACTTTCAATATTTGATCCTGAGCTGCTACACTAATTGAATCCGCTAGTCTCCTCATACCGTAAGAAGTCGATTCTTAAAATTCAAATCAAAGCTTGTAGAATCGAGTAAAAACTATAAAAATAATTTCGATTCAATTTTAAAATCACAATCTCCAAACTATTAATTCAATTTTAGTTCTTACCTTTTGAAATCCAAATTATAACTTTTTAAACTTTGTAATCAAAATGGAAAATTAAAACTTAAAAAATTATAAAAATCAGTGATATTCATAAAAAATTATAAAAACTATAAAAATCGTATAAAATTCAATAAAATTAGTATCAAAATCAAACTAAAACAATTGTGATTTAAAATCAAAAATAGATTACAACTATCTTATTTTCAAAATTAAAATCACAACTAGCATTTCAATATAAATTTTTTAAAATCAAATCAAAACCATTCGATCCTAATTTAATTTTAGTTAGCTCCAAATCTCGATCACGTCTATAGTAAAGACACCGGAATAAGACAATAGAACAGCCCATGGCTAAGACAAGGAAAAATGGAATGACCATATTAAAGAAAGAGGCAGAGACTCGTGTGTGTGTCCGAGAGAGAGAGAGAGAGAGTGTGTGTACAGGGCAATCGGAGAGCGAGATGAGAGACACTTCAATCACTTTACAATAATTTCAAACTCCTATAATAATAATTTGGAGCAATGTGGTGTGGGGGATGGGACCCACTATTGATGTCCAACTAAATGTAAAAGATCCAGGGTACAAATGATTGCTGCTGTAACCTTTGTTCCCTTAAGACGGTACACTTGTCCCATTTCTCATTGCTTCTCTGCCTCGCGCCCATAACCACTGTCCTACACCACCTACCCCACACGTCAATTCTTTGACCCATCTAATCATTATTAACTCTTCCCACGCTTTGGTCACGTGACAACCCCCCCACGCCCTCTCTCCCCCAAAAACCTTTCCATTTTCCCAAAACAAAAACAGCTTCTTTTGATCCCCGGCTATCATTGATTTTGATGCTCTTAAAAAGCGCTCAAAAGGGAAAATCAGAGTTGGGCTTTGTCTGGTTGGGACTTTTTGACAAACCCCATGAATGGAACCAATTGGTTTGTTGTACTCCTTTGGTCTCTGCCCACAGTGTGTGAATTTGAGCATTAAAATCAAAATGGGTTGGTAAGCTTTTTAAAGAAACCCAATTATTTTCCCACTTCTTTTCTATGAGGTCGAAGAAAACCGAACAAACACTAATGACTTGACCCACTTTGGCATATATAAGATTTTATATTTTTATACAGAAAGTTATTTTGATAGAAAAAATATAATGAATCAAACGTTAGTAGAGGGGTGACTCAATACCCTCAAAAACAATTATACCTCTCTTCCAATAAAATCTAGTGTTAGTTTAATGTTAATAAAAGGGTTCTGCGAGATTTTGATTAGGTCACAGGTGTTTTTTAGTAGATTAGACTTTAATAATGTATTTTCTTTATATCTGCTCTGGCATAGCTCCATTTAGGTAGAAAAATAAAAAACCAAGGAGGTATAGTCCCAAATTCTTATTGTTAACGGGAAATCTTTTAAGTAATCTAGTATATTTGGCGCTTAATAGCACTTTTAATACAAACAATAAACTTTCCCAACAAAAAGTTTAGTCAATTTTTTTTTTTTTTTAATGTTAATTGGATTAAGATGGTGTGAGCAGGAAATGGTTTTGCAAAGCTTGACCTTTGAACTTAATTTTTTAAAGGCAAGTTTGTGCATTATAATAGGTTTCTTTATGCCCAATCATTATTGAATTGTGGGGTATAGGGTTAGGCAGAAGACATGAGTGCACCCATGTTTTTTTTTTTTTTTCTTATTCTACTTTGTCCTTCATCTCCTACATAACCAAAATTTCAAGCTCCCTATTTTTTTTTCATTTTTTTGGATACATCATGGTTGAACTAATCAAATATGAATACTTCCGTCGGCACATCTAATCGGATAGAAATGTCTAATATTGTATTTCAATTTCCAAAAGGTTTGAATTAGAACACTTAAATGATGAAAAGATGCACCTCGCAATTCAACAAAATATAAAGATATTATTAATCATTAATTTTCAAACCCCAAGTGATATATTCACACTATATTAATTCTTTATTCTATTAACTCAGGTGTTATTATTATTATTTGTCATGGAGGGAGGGATAAAAATTGAATCTAAATTTTTTAATACTAATGATGGATTTGACTGATTTAAATAATGATTTAAAGCCAAATTATTTTGCTTATATTATCCTTTGTATTTTTAGAAAAGTGCAATATTTTAATCCAAAATCTATGTAAAGGAGGAAAATGACAAAAGGATAGATGAAAGAAGGTTCTAAAACTAGGTCAATTAAGTTATGAATACAAATGTGGAAAAAAGGCCAAGATATATGCGCAAGAGGGCTGATGGGGATAACGAAAGCTTTCATGCAAACAAGATCCTGCCAAACACAAATGGGGGCACAAACATTCAATAGCATTCAATTTTCACCATCAATAGATTTGTCCATGCTATATGAGTATGTTACACTTAGTTTGCGAATCATACCCTCATTATCCAGTCCATTTATGGTACAATTTTTTCTTTCTTGTAATGATCAAGGCATTAGAAATGGTGGTAATAGGAAAAGGAAAGAGATTCCAACCCCCCAACTCACTTGAGGATATGCCTGAAATCCTTCAAGTCATGACGATTTTGATGATTATTTGGCACACTACTTGTTGGACTTTATGTACGTTATGATCTCGAACATAAATATAAAATCTCTCTAATTCAAAATTGAATAATTAAATAATGAATTATAATCAGAGTTGTAATTTTATTAATTGACTTGAAATCTGAGAGTTTAAATATGGATTACATGAAGGGAAGATATATGGTTAAACGAGGATCAGAAGATCTAGTAAAAAGAATAAAATAACATGGTATGGTATGGTAGCATATTTTATAATAAATGGGGATGTTGGTTGAAGTTGAGAGATACGATGATGCCCCTTTGGAAAACCCAGTAGGTATCTGCCAATCTTGTGACCAAATCATGTTCCTTCTGTAAAAACCTTATCTTTGTCAAACAGAGTGATCAGATTAGGGAATGTAGAGAGTGTTGGCTGGTGTCGCCTTGCTATGCTCTCCCCTTGCCCACCTAATAATATAGTCATTCGATAGGACTATAACCCTCTTTCTCTCTCTCTCTCTCTTCAACTTATCATGAAAGCCTGCATGGCTTCAATTATTGCAATGATCCTAAAAGCATGACAAATCTGACCTGGTCACCTTCTTCTTGATTCATCGTAATTACTCCTCCCTCGTACAACCTCGCTCCTCTCACGCGCATAGACCATAATAACAATCGCAATAATAATAATAATAATGATAATAATAATAGTAATAATATATGCCACTACAAAAGGCTTCCAAAATGTGATTTTTATTATAGCTTTTATTATTAGTAAAATGTAATTATGTTTGAATAAAATTAATATAATTTTCATTCTTTAATGACTTCCGATAATAAGAAGCATGCAAGCAACTTGGTCATTAAATTCTTGTCCAGTATACCACTGGCCTAATATTGCAACGACATTAATATTTCTATACTCAAAAAAATCACATTTAATATTATTATCTGTACTTGCTTGAAATGAATTACTGTAGAGCTTAAATATTCGACAATCACATTTTATAGAATGAATTAATAATCATGGAACAATTTCCAAAGAAATAGGTTAACATATACTCTCTCCTGCATAGATATATTAAAGGGTAAATCCATAATCTAAGAGTCGATCTTAATTTTTTGAAATGAATTCCTTTTGAAAAGTAAATTAGAAAAGGAGTACTGTGTACTCATTGGATGCCTTTCTTTTTAAATATGAGTGAGAATTTTGAGGGGAATAGATGACCATTTAATGGTATTGGGTTATTAAAAGACAAAACGAATTAATACTTGATAATGATATCTGGGTTTCGTGTTGTATCGATGATGATGATGATTATTAAAGAGAAGAAATCTTCACCGACAACTTACATTGGAATAGTAAAAGGACTGGTCTCCTTGTCTGAAAAAAGAGAGAGAAACCAAATTACGGGGGGCAGTTTTGGTCAAAAATCAAAACCTCGTGCTAATCTGACCAGTATGTTTTCTTCTTTCCGATGTCTTTTGATCGTGTTCATACTTCCCTCTCGCAGAAGAAAGCTGGACCTTTTCTGCTCAACACAGCTTCCAATGGTACGTCGACGCGTGGCTAAAGGTTGGTGAGAATTTTGGTAGATCACTGGTTGGTAAAAAAAGTCAGCGTCCTTGAGCCATCAGGGGTCAATTTCATTTCACAATTACTTAGGTCAATAAATAGATAATTAACATCAAATCTTGTTGCTGTCATATCAAAATTAAATATGGAAATTGTAAAGTTGAATTTTGTAAGTATTAATGAGTGCTTTTGGAAATTGCTTATAATTAGAATTGAGAGATGAAATAAATTCTACATGAATTGATTTAAGATTGATTTTTTTTTTCAATAATTTTTAATTATGATTAAATGTTTGACCAATGTCAAGTTATATGTTATTGTAGTTTTTTTTTTTTATTCAAATTCGATAGAGTTTAGTTTTATTTATATAATAATTCGATTGATTTGTATACAAATTTAAATTTGTCAATTTTATGGACATGATATCTCAGTCGGCACCAATGGGGTGCCTACCATTTTCAAATGCAATAATTATTTTTGAATTATTTCATTGAATAACATGATAACTTGGACACTTTCATAGAGTTCTTATCAATATATATTAGGGTATGGAGGGATTAATGAACAAATGCCCCCACAAACCTTCCTCCCTCTTCAAGAGATTGTATTTTGTCTTTGCCCCAATTCCCACCTTTTATAATTTGAGAAATTAATTTAATCAAGGATGAAATGAGTATGTGCATACTCTATTATTCTCTCTCATATCATTATGCAAATGAAAATGAAAAATTGTTTCTTTTATCATGACATATGCTTTAGAATTTGACCATAATACATTTGTACCTCAAATGGGACCCTTTTAGGCATCAAATTATTATACATTGAAATTATAGTGTCTTTACATAATTTTTGTGAATTACTATGGTTCCCTTCATAAATAATTGTTGCCAAACCAATCATTTAAATAAAGACCATATTATTCTTTTTCTAGTCTCATTGTAAAAGCACGGTCTTTATTATTTTTTTTTTAGAGTATGAATTTTTTTAAAATATTTATACTTTTTATTTGCTCGAATTCCTTATTTAAATTTTAATTACATGTTTTTGTATTTCAAACTTATGTTTCTAATCATGTATTCGGCCCTGTAAGCATTAACAGGAAGTTTTTCATTTTTTAACCATAAAAGATGTTGAAGACATTAATAAACCCTAATTGGATCATAATATTGTTACATGTAAACCCTCTCTCTCTCTCTCTCCTCATTATTGATCCAGTCATGTGTATGAACCGCTGTATATTTATATAGATTCACGTGTGCTTGTGAATCTGAACTTGTCGGTCAATCTTCATTCACCACAACGAAACAAAGGGGAAAAATCCAAAAACATTCGAAACAATAAAAAAGGGCAGGGCAGAAGGCCCATCTGGGGCTGTCCGTTTACATTAAAGAAAAAGGCTCTATTAGAAGGATATTGGATATTGCTCCCCTTTTTAAATCCGTCTAGTCCCTCTCACTTTATCAAAAAACTAAACACACCCATTCAACGCCAACCCTCCTCCTCTCTCTCTCTCTCCCTCTCTCTCTCTCTCATATGGAGTTGGCTTTGAGCTTAGGAGATGCATCAAGATCACTAACAAATTTCATAGACAAACCCCAGAAGATTAAAGATAACATGGGGTTTTGCATGGGTTTAGAAGCTTTGATTAAGGAAAAATCACAAGAGAAAAGGCAACAACAGGAGATTACCAGTGAAGATGTGAGAAGGGCTTCTTCAGATCCACCTGTTCAGCTTGATCTCTTACCCTTTTCTCCTGTTCAACGTCACCCACCTCCTCCTTCTTCTTCTTCACATCTTCGCTTCTCTTGGCTCAGTGAAAATTGTAAGATTTTCACTTTCCTCTGTTTTTCCTTTGTTTCTAATGGTGTGTTCTTAACTATTCTGTTCTGTTCTCTTTTTTTTATCATTATTATTTTTAATTTTAATTTTTAGGGGGAATTACTTACTAGTTTGTTTACAATGGCACCATCATTTTTCTTATTTTTTGCAACTGATTTTCTCACCATTAATAATATATTTAAGTTATTTCTCATGGCCATCGGAACAGTGATAAAATAGTAAAATTTTATTTATTATTTAATATATTCAGAAATTATTTTGCAACGCTTTCTTTTTCTGAAAATTATGATAAAAAAACTCTACCCGTAGCCCATAGTTTTTTTATTCTTTTTTTAATAAATAAGATATCGTGAGCCTGTAGACTAGTGGATTTTTGAAGGGTTATTTTGATTTGTTCGATGTAGTGAATCTATGTGAACCGGCCGGTTCGAACCGAAATCCAGAAGAGGCTGGTGTTTCTTCACCAAACAGTGGAGTTTCTTCATTTCAAATGGGGCTTTCACTACAGAGAAACAAGAGGGATTTTGAGATGACAATGAATGAAGTGGATGGTGAGAGAGCGAGTTCAAGAGCGAGCGATGATGATGAGAATGGTCTGACAAGGAAAAAGCTTAGGCTTTCCAAAGAGCAATCTGCTTTTCTTGAGGAGAGCTTTAAAGAACACAACACCCTCAATCCCGTAAGTTTCTAATTTTATTCACACAGAGAGACGGAGAGAGAGCGCTTTATGTATATTAAGCGTTTTTGTTTTTATAAAATATTTGCAGAAACAGAAGCTTGCTTTGGCAAAGCAGTTGAATCTTCGCCCTCGCCAAGTTGAAGTTTGGTTTCAAAATAGAAGAGCAAGGTATTAATCATATACATATTTATCTTCATTTTATTTTCTTAAGCCTTTTCTTAATATTTTCCTTGCCTCTTCCTATTAGATAAAAACTATGGCTCACCTACTGCACTACACCGAGAAAAATGTTTCTCAGAACTAAGGTAGATGAAAATTTATAATATCAAATCATAAAAATTTTATACAAAATAGAACCACCCGAAATTGAGGTTACTATTTTAGTAAATGGGGTTCTATGGAAAAGATTCATCTACTTTTTCCTTTTAACTTTCCCTTGTTTGATCCTTGTGGGTGTTTTTTTTTCTTTTTGTCATTTTTTTTTTGTTATTGTTGTTTTTCATTTAATCGGTATGCTTTCTTGGTTTCTATGAATTGAATTGGTGGGGTTTTTAAATCATGTTGTGGCAGAACAAAGCTGAAGCAGACAGAGGTGGATTGTGAGTATTTAAAGAGATGCTGTGAGACACTGACAGAAGAGAACAGAAGATTGCAAAAGGAGTTGCAGGAATTAAGAGCCTTGAAGACTCGTCAACCTTTTTACATGCAACTTCCGGCCACTACCCTCACCATGTGCCCTTCATGTGAGCGTGTCGTCACCACCACAACCGCCGCCGCCGCCACCGCCACAACCACAACCACCGCGTCCAATGCAACTACCACTGGCGATGGTGGTGGTGGTGGGTCGGGGGCAAATTTGTCATTGTCTAATAGTAGTAAGCAGCCTAAGTTGAACATCAAGAACAACAACAACCCTTTCTTTCACGTGCAAGGTCACGTGAACCGGGTTGCTTCATGAGTTGATGGATGAAGGGAGGATAAAGTAAATTAATTAATTAAAAAGTCTAGTCAAAGGTTTCCCTCTTGTGTACATATTTTTGGGGTTTGGTTTATGGACAATTTTTTTTTTTTTTTTCTGAAATATTTTTTTAGGCCCAAATCTATTGTCCTATATTTTGACTTTGATAGTTGTGGTTGGATTATGAAGGGATAAATTGAAAAAGATTTGTTGATATAATCATTCTTGTTTTAGTTTTTTTATTCTTTAATAATTCGTTTTTATTTTTCTTACTATAAATGGATGAGTGATTGGACTAGTGATCGTTTGGCTTGTTCTTGATTTTGCTTGATGGACAAGACAAGCTGGTCTTGTGCTTTGAAAATAACTTGGAAGCCAATTTCCATGTTGACTACAATTCGAAAATATAAGAAATATTTTGTTAGATTGGTTTTTTTTTTTTTTTTTTCAAATTTAGTCAAATTTCTATCTTTTTTTTTTATTCAAACAATTGAGATTGGTCTATTCTAGTGCTAAGAAAATGAATTTTATACTTTATTCAAATAGCTAATAATTCTTATTGTTTCATTAGTAGGACTCTTAAGAATTTTTTGGCTTAGAAAGTGGCATGGAGCTGTTTGAATGGGGAGAACCGAGTTTGGTCAATCAAATCAAATCAAATAATCCGCAGTTGCTTTATTAAGATTTTTTGGTTCTTCATAAATGCAATTGGGTGATCGTAAACCAGGCTACATTCTAGCTAATTTAAAAATTAAATTATTGCGAGAGAGAGAGAGAGAGAGATGCACTTGTGAATGGTTCAAAGATAATTGGGTTGAATGGAGACAAAAGGACAATATTCCACAAAATAAGAAAAAATAATAATAATAATAATAATAATAATGCTACGAAAGCAATAGGACTAGCACCTGGGGATGAATACAATACTAGGAAATTTCCGGTCTCTACTTTAGAACCCTCCAGTAGGTCTACCAAATTCAGCCACCCAAAATTTGCCGAGAGAAGAATTTGAGACTGTAATATTATTTGTTTTGGGGTCTGGGTCTGGGTCTGGGTCTGGGTGAGCATATCAGGGTCAAAATTATGTAAGGGAAAAACCCAACAAAAGTCTTAGGTTTGAATACTTGTTTCTTGGCTGACGATTTTGACGAGTGAAAGGAGTCTAGAGTCTAGAGTCCAACATTAAAATTTATCAGTTACATTCCCACCTCTATTGTTTGGACTGCATTGGAATTACCAATTTTGAATAAGTGAATTTTGTGCCTAATATTATGGTTCGAAAAGCATCAACCAACACAAAGTTCTTTACCTAATTATTGAGAGAAAAAGTGTTTTTGAGCATTTAGGTACACTCATCTTCTTGTTTTTTGGATAAATAAAAGGATGCTACCTAAACCATGGGGTAAGTTTGGTTTGCCAAAGAGAGGAGGATGGGGAGGGGAAGGAGAGATT
Source organism: Dillenia suffruticosa (assembly GCA_033439265.1). NCBI lineage: Eukaryota > Viridiplantae > Streptophyta > Magnoliopsida > Dilleniales > Dilleniaceae > Dillenia > Dillenia suffruticosa. The sequence goes on along the minus strand of JAVTVX010000013.1, from coordinate 507,464 downwards.
TACTTTGCCTCGTAGAAATAAATGCATTTCCTTCATTTTTGTTTGGTTAGGAATAGAAGAGAAGTGGAATGAAAAGAGAAAAAAAAAAAAAATATCACCTTATTTACTATTAAACTCTTGTAAAACAATATTTTTAATATTTATCATCATGTAATTTTTTTATTTTTTTTAGTTAAAATATTTTCTGAAAATAAATTTTTTTCTATAAATAGCTATTTAATATATTTTTCTTATTTTTATAAATTATTTTCAATATTATTTTATATTAAATAAAATTACAAAAAAATAATTTGTCCAAATAAAATTGAAGGAAATTAAATTTTCTTGCTTTATATAAAATAAAAAATAATGAATAATTTCGTAAATATTAAAAAAAGACAAGGACAAATTTGTTCAAAATTTTATTTACTTCCATTTCAATCCACTTTGGGGCGAAAATGATTTCTTAGGAGGGAGGGGAAGAGATTACATCCCATTTTTACTTCGCATCCACATTTCTTCCTTACCAAATGACCGAAAAGAGTCATTTCCCTCCACTTTTACTTCCCCTCTTTTTTTTTTTTGTTACTTTTCACCCCAACCAAACTAACCCTTAATATTCATCGGGGGAGGCTGGAGGGGGCACTATGTCCATGTTGATATTTAAATAATCTATCCCTCTCTTACTCTTTACTTTTTCTCTTTGGTTAAGAAGGGAAGAGCATCATTAACCAGAAATTAAACCTACATTTCGAAATTACATAGTATTTAAGAAGTCATAATAATACAAAATTGTCATTCTCATGATGGGGCTGTGGTGAGATGTTCATTGAAGTAATAGCTATAATATTCTATGTATATGTGGACCTTAATGGCATTATACTACAGTAATCACTCCTTGGCATCTTTCGTTGGGAGGCAATCTCTGGATATTTGAAGCTTAATGCTTTGGGCAAGTTGGCCAACACTGACATTTGCAATGATGTAAAAGATGTGTAATGAGGCCCTGTTCATTGCTGAGATGGATGAACTATATGAACATGTAGTCAAATAATGGGCCCTAGATGGGTTCTCTGTAAAGTCCAACGGAGGCCTTTGACCACCTAAACCATCGATCTATACTAGTAGATTTATCCACTTTTTAAAATCTAAGCCCATCTGGAGGCCCAAACCTTATTTCCAGTGGATGTCATCCATATAGCCCTGCCCTGCTTTGAGAAATATCCCTTTGCGTAGAATAATTGCAGGTGTCTCCTCTCTTGAAAATCAGAATCAAGGGTAGGCCACACCATCGGCACCGGCGTTGAATGCGTATATTTGGGGACCAAGTTCTCCCATCCTCATTTCACGCTCTAAACATCTATAATGCTAAGCAACAAGGTGTTTAAGACTCCACTCGGAGTATGAATCTCCATACAACAAAGCCAAAATATTATATTAAAGAAATCAAAAAACAATACGAAGCAAATGTTATTTTAAGAAATAAACAATAAAAAATATTTTAAAATAATTTTAATGACTTCTTAAAAATATGTAATGGTATTTCGATGATATTTTAAAATTTTATAACAAGATTTTACAATATCACTAATAAATATACATCAAATTTCTTACCAGCCAGTCAAGAGTCCCCAACCCATGAAAAATGGGGCAAAGGATTAAGTTATTTAATTATTAAATTCAATATATATATACATATATATATATATATAGATATCTATAGATAGCACGATAAGCTCTAACTGGGCTTATGTTTTATCCTATATATCTATAATTCAATATTCTCCTATATATCTTACTTACAAGTCCAACCTAACAAAGAAGTTGATATGCTTGAGTTGAGAATAAAGATTAGGGATATACCATTTTAAGAACTTAGGTTACTTTTGAGATAGAAGCAGAGCTAGATATAGGGTCTTAGGGTGTGAGAGCTGGCCAAACACTAATTAAACATGATTTAGGTCCTTGATTTAGGATTCACTTGTCAAACACACCCACACCCATGTGCTAAAGTTACAAAAAGCCCAAAGGGCATAATTAAATGCTTATCAGAAGTAGTCATTGGTTGTCATCTTCAAGTGGGCGGGGGGGGGGGGGGTCTTTCAAATTTCAAACTCCATTAGATTGACATTTGACTCAAAGACCCCTTGAAGAGAACATAAATGATGGTAACATCGGACTCCAAAGTATCTAATCATGCTGCATGCAATAATGCACATGAGAAGTGGAAAATTAAAGAAAATCAATAACAACCCTTTAAATTACTAGTAAAATAAATTGAGATTTACAATCTTCAAGCCGTAGGCTAAAAGAATTTGAAGTAGCAAAAATAAAGAGAGCCCCACATATAAAATTGATCACCACCACTGACCTTTTTCTTTCTTCTTTTATCTCTCTTCATTTAATATAAACAATTGAACTTATTACATCATAGATCACCTTTCTCCAAGAGGAAACCCCACTCCCCTCTAGGCGTGTGTTGCCTCCTCCATAATTTATGCTATAAAAGAACACACACTCTTTCTTGGATCTCTTCCAGGTTGTTTGTACCTAATCATCGATAACCCAAAACTAATATGGAATGAAGAAAAAAGAGGGAAAATATTACTATCTTGACAATATCTACTAAATTAATGAAATATTATAATGCACAATGCAACAGCCTTCGCTTCTGTTTTGGTCTCTTCCCTACGCTCTCTTTTGTGGCTGATGATTTTGGTATTGCTGTCGAGAATCCTTGTTGAGTTTAATTAGTAGTTCAGCATAGAGAAGTTCATTCCATGCATCTGGCACACCCGGAAGGCACCAGTGGCTGCAATCTTGGAATCTCAATGGCAATCGTCTTTCCTCATCCGATAGTTTTTGCTTCCGGTAAATTGATGGATGTCCATCTTTGCGATAATCGGTCATTCTAGTAACATTCATGTATGAAACACGAGTTTTCATCCCCTTCATCACATTTTCGAAGACTTTCATTTTCTGCAAATATGGTGACAAATATTTCTCGTTCTTGATTGGTTCAGTCTCATTATCACATTGGCCTCCAGAATTCCATTGCCCGCCACTACCAAACAGAGTTAGCAATTCAATGAGTTTTACTAGTTTCCAAGTCCCAAAAAATACATCGAAACAACAGACATGGAAAGTACATAACTTGTTCGGTTCAAGAAACGAATATAGGATCCTTTATACAACAAAAGACCAATGATGAATTTGTCATGAGCTTTACCTAAAATGAGAAGCAGAATAACCCCTGAAGAAAACCAAAGACTTCTTTGGATTGACATTGGCATCAATCCATCTTCCCCATGTTGTCAATGCTCTCCTAAACGCTTCAAGTACATTCAAGTCACTATATACATGGCTCCCTTCTTGATAATAGTCTTTCCTGCATTGTATTCACCACAGAATTAAAGCCCGTTTGATCGACTTTCAAATATAAATAATTTCATTTGCTTTCTTAAGTTAACTTGACATCAAACTAACCATATGAAATTCAACCATTATAGACTTTTATTAGGTTTTGTAATGAAACCGTTTTAGCATTTTAAAGAATTATTGAAATTTCTATTAAATTGCTCTATAGTACATAATGAGACAAAAGTGCAAAGCAATTCTCACACGCAAACGGGTAAAAGAGTTATTACCCAAGGGAAGTCTTCTCATGAGTCCACCAATGTCCGGTGTTGAAGACGATAATGTCTGCATTTTTATATTTTTCTGATAAACTCCCAACTAAGTCGAGCCGAAGTGTTTCCTTCTTTGTTCCATTCTTATCCGTCGTTTCCCATTCTTGAACTAAGAAAGGAGACACAAAGAATTCTATGGAGAAGCCATAATCCTATACAACACCCCAAAAAATCAATTAATAAGATCAAGGAAACAAAAATAGCAAACATTAAAGAATAGAACATAATAGTAGCAAATAACGATAAAGAAGAAGTGAATTACATACTTGGAATACAAAAGAGTAAGAAGCTTCGCCGCGAAAATAGTGTCGACCGGAGGCTTCATAGACCTTGCTTTGATCTTTAACTGAGTTTCTAAGAATGCAAACAAGGGATTCCCACATGTTTCTGTTGAGAGAATCACCAACGAAAACTAGTCGCTTTCCTCTCAATAGTTCCAGCATGTTACTTGCATTCAACCTGAATATAATTTTTTTACAAGTTCAAACCAATCAATTTCTTATTAATAACAAACGGAAAAAATTCAAACAGGTCAATTTCCACACAACAGATCAATTAAAAATAAAATCTCAAATCTCCAATTTATTCAACATGTTGCCTGAAGAGGTACAGAACCCCCAAAACCATGAATTGATGGAGAATACATATTTAAAAATCAACTCATAATATATTAACATGAAACATAGAACCCTACGAAATTTACTTGTATTCAACTAAACACAATAAATTTCATCAAAATTAGTATAGATAGAGAAGAATTAGTCCCAGAAATATTCCCCAGCAAACGACCCGAGTTAATTTATTTCTTTTCAACTTGATTACAACAATTCATCAAAACATATACTAGTGAAGTGAAACGGACCCCAGAAATAAGGAATTGAACATATCTCAAAAATTGGGCCGGGGGGGGGGGGGTAGAGTCCAAGATCTCTGAAAAATACCTTTCTTTTTTTGAGTGAAAGATACCCAAGTTAAGCCAGGATCAAAGAAGAATAGATCCACAAAATTTAACACCCAAAAAAATTAGAAGGGAAAGAAAAAAAAGGAAATTAATGAGCACAGGGCAAACCTGGGAATATTGCAAGCCTTAGGTTTCCATTTGAGTTTTTCATAAGCAGTGTCAGGCCTACCATTGAGGTAACAATTGAACTGCTCATCAATTAAAGCACAAGATCCAGGTTTATAAAGTGGATAAGACTCATCTATAATCCATTCTCCTTCGTAAAAATCACAACCCACTAAAGAACTTATCAAATTCTCACTCCACTCTTTTTCAATTCCGCTAGAAGTAAAACCACTCCCATTGCTCTGATTCTTCGATAATGACTCTGTAAAATTCGATTTCATAGATTTCTCCGAAACTCCTTTTGATTTCTGCGCAGAATTCATCGGATTCAACGTCTGGTTCGACTTTTCCTGAGACCTTGGTGTCGAAATTACAACTTTATCATCTGTTTTTGAAGTTTCTGTTCTGTTTTGATCATTCTGAGATGTGGGTATGCCTGGTTTTGTTGAAAGAGAACTCGCAGAAGTAGAATTTTGAACTCGTTGAGTCGAATTTGATGTCGGTGCCGCAATTGTGGTTTGATTGGACTTAAAAATCTTACCTTTACTTTCCTCTGTTTTTGAAGTCTCTGTGCTGTTATTAACACTTGAATTTTGAGATCTGGGTATGTTTAATATTGTTGGATTAGGGTTCATAGAAGTGGAATTATTCACTTGTTGAGTGGAATTTGAGAAGAAATAAGAGAAAACTGAAGGACATTGTGTGGAGGAAAAAGAGGAATTGGAACTCGTGCTTGTTGTGAAGATGTTGGTAAGCCAGAAAGGAGAAGAGGAAGAAGAAGAAGGATTGAAAGCGAAGAAAACGGTGAAAGCAACGAAAGCAAAAACGAGGCCATAAGCGAAAGCAATCGTTCTTCTTGTTCTGAGAAGAGATGAGAGAGACTTGAGGTCTGAAATTATTCCCCCGCCCACAGCAAGATGCTTCCCTGAATCCGCCATGGTGCGTAGAAAGTGTTTTCACGAAGTGTTTTCGTTGTTGCAGAGTCCAGAAACTAACCAAGTGATGAGAGAGAGAGAGAGAGAGTCCGTGACATGGGGACTCTTTTGGACGCAGAGGAAAAGAGAGAAAAAGGAAAAAAGAAATTTCTAATTTTTATAGAGAGAGAGAGAGTGGGGGTAGTGAGTGGAGGAAGACATGTGTCAAAGGAGAGACGGCATGATAGATTGTACTTATCAGAATCTGCCCTGACATTTCCCATTATTAACGAAAGTGCCACTACACTCGAATGTAAGTGAATGTCTGTTTTTGCTTGTGGAGTAGGTTGAGTGATTTTTCTAAATTTGAAATGAAACTCCTTCATATGGCGTTATTTTTCCATTTGGATGAACATAAAAATGTTTTCTTAAATTTAAAAAAAAATTATAATAATTATGAAACAAGTAAAATATTTTCAGAAAGTGGGATGAGAAGAGGAGTGGCAAAGGGGTAATTCCGAAGAGAGAAGAGGCATGAGGGGTAACAATCGTGAGGATCCAGTTGATGATGATATGCATTTCGAGTCATGCGGGTCTCCACTTCTCGACTCTGTGTGTGTGTGTGTGAGTTGTTTAGTGAAACTACTTTTATTCAAAGTTTAAACCCATGGAATTTAGTAGTTGATTTTTTAAAGGGGTTTAGTTTACTCCATAAAAAATTATTTAATACATATATATATATCATAGAGAGAGAGAGAGAGAGAGAGAGATTGACGCGTGGGGACCGTGAGAGGGAATGTTGCCGATCATCCTTCCTTTTTCCCTTGTTTACCTAACCCCCATGCCGCATTGCACTCACCGTACCCTCACCAATTACCTCTGAGTCAGCGAGTGCGCATGTTGATAGGGCTTACAGGATTTAGAAAGGGTAATGAGAAATTTTTAAATTCCACTCTAAGAATTAGAGATCATTAATCACAAAATCAAATTTCAATTAATTTTAAGCAGAATGAACTTATTTTAATTCCATAATAATAAAAAAAGAATTTTACTTTGCTTTATATCCGAACATTAAACTATACAATTTTTGTACTTATATAATATATTTTTAATATATTTAATTATTTAAGATTGATTTTATCAAGGGTATCCAAAGAAGTTAACCCTCCCCCGACCGGCTAGCCAAGAATCCTACTAGAGAACCTCTAGGTTTGGAAGTCCCTCCAAAGATTTAACTTACATGGATCTCGCAGAATTAGCTTCTTCCGTAACTTTGTTTTCTGGGCTCTTGATTCCCCCCCCCCCCTCCCGGCGATCTTTTCTGTTGTTCTGTTTTCTTTCATGACTTCTACCCTCCCCCCAAAATCATTAAAAAAAAAAAATGGAGGACCAAGTGTGGAAAATTGTAAAGGTAAATTGGTCTTTTCTCGAGATCCGAAAGAAAAATGAAAGAGGGAAATGTGAGTCTGTGTATACATGTGGTTGATATCAGACAAGTAATAATAATTTAATAAAAAAGATTGGAAACTCCTATGAGAATGAGAAATAGTGTCACCATCTCAGTGCCATATGGAACAACATATCTTCCACCATTTCCAACCACATCAACGAAGCTTACAATGCCTCCTTCCTTTCTCCCCCTCTCGCATTGTAAACATTCCAAAAACAATTTGAATTATCATTTTGTTATCTTCTCATCCGTTTTTTTTTTTTTTTTTTTAATTTTAAACAGCAACATTGTAATGCAATGCCGGGCCCAAATCCAATCAAATAATTCAATTCCACTTTAATTCTTTTTAAAGCACTAAACATGGGCAAAATACGGGGGAATGAGAGACCAAAACTAGCCCACAACCTTCTTCTCGTTGGGACAAACATGGGCAGTACATTGAAAACTTTCCTTCTTATTAATGAAGAAAGTAAATGTACTAATTCGGGGGGATGAAATATAGTTGCACCAAAATGGGGCTGAACCCCTTCAATTCTCTAACAGGGCCACTTTAATTATTTGATATTTTAACCTAAGCAAAAGCATTAGTCAATAATTGAGGCAGTCTCCATCCACACTGGCACTATCCATCACATGACCCTACCGATTGGAAAGTCGTCCATGTGCTGGCTCTGGTATTTAAGCCCTTTTGGCATATTACGACCTTAAAAATATTTTTGAGAATTCGTACAGATATTCACGGAGGAGGACTTTGGTTGGACTCCTCACTGTTCATACGCGTCGGCATCTCTGCCCATATTTCTGTCGGTGCTCGATGCTGTTTCCCATTTTTTGTTTTTGGGTATTTTTTTTAATGGTCCTAGTTTGAAGCCATCGTGAGCTACGTGACAATCTTACAACTGGAAAACGAAGGACACCATATGGACCTTCTAACCGTAATGCCATGAAATTTTAAATTTTCGCTCGCTTAAGTATCCTATGAATAAATATTAAATTATTCTTCTTTTATAAGAAAATAACTCTAATCTTAAAAAGGGCTTTAAAGAAAAATTGAATTGGGCAAAGTTGGAGTAATTCTTTTTTTTTTTTTTAAAAAAAAAAACATATAAGTAGTTGTAAATCACTGCACCCCTCTCTCATGGATTATTTTCAATCTTTCTTGAGTCTTTATATCTAACCCACCAATGTAATTTTTTTGGGTGTTAATATATATTCAATTTTAATTATTTGCAATATTTTTTTTGGCCACTAAATTTATACATTTAATGTACAGGATAAAAAAGTTTGAAAAAATCTAGGTTTTTATTCTTGAGGATACCATGTACATATTATTCCGGATAGACAAAATTGCCTTCACAGTTAACTAACGCTCGAAACATTTTGACTCTCTCATCTGCATCCATCAATTCCAGCTTCGGCTTTGTTTAAATACAAACATCTAATATTAAAGCTATAATCAGTAAAGGTCAAAAAAATAAAAAAAATAAAAAAAAAAGAAATTAAGACGACAAAAAAATAAATGGAGTCCAAAATATCTGGAAAGGAAAATAATGAGAAGGCTGAATCAAAGGAAGGGCCTCTATTCCATTATATAGCCCCATCTAACTCACTTATTGCCACCGACTAACCCACAACCCTCACCAAGAACCCCCCTTTTTTTAAGGGTTATTTGACCTTTAGAGGCAAAGGACAAATTCCACGATTACCAATTCTTTTAATACTTTAATTTGATCACCACATAATATTTAGAGTTTCGCCACTATTAACATTTTGAACACATTTATTCATATTCATAGCCTTGTTCTTTTTACCTTGTGTTTTCTACTTTTAACACTCTTCACGTGAACCCTATAGTCTCTACTCTAAAAACTCTTCTATATTAGCTTAATTGGTTGAATTGGCTGACAATGTTTTGAGTGATGAACAACTGAGGATCACAATTTATTATTGATAATAACTAAAATTAGGTTATAAATTCTTAATCTATATATTAAATATTAACTGATATACATTTTGATGTAAGATTTTATACAAAACTTATAATTTTGTCACTTGCGATTTGATTTCAAAGTTCTAAGGTGCGATATCACGAGGATTCAATGAGCTATAGGTTCTCTTGCTGCAAGCACAAGGTTGAAAGGATCAATTGCGCACAAGTCGTGCGCCTTTTGTTATTAGCAATGCTACTTTTCAATTGTAGGTGCCGTTACTATTTATGCGTGTCCTTAATTGACTTTGTTGAGATAAAATGTATAAATAGTTTAGAAGAGTTGTCCCCAATAGGACAGCCTAGTGGTATAAATCATTATCTCTCAATTTAATGATTTTATATTCAAATTCTTATATAATAAAAAAAAAGTTCAGAAGGGTTTCAATAAATTTTTCTTTTAAAATCTAAAAGAAAAATTGATTTAAAGTTTGAGAAATTCAATAGAATCTACCATTTTTAATAATAATTTCCTTGTTTAGAAGGAAGTTAACGTTAGTTGAAGATCAACAAAGAGATCATCAAATAAAAGTAGAAGTGAAAGTTGAAATTATAATTCCTAGTTTAAAGAAATTTCCTCGTGCATGCTTATTGTGAAAGGTTGTATTGTAGACATTGCATTTATAAGACTGTTAGGATATCAAATCAAATGTCCTTAATTTGGTGGGTCATTTTGGAAATAATGGCGATTTGCAAATACTGGCTGCCGGTGTGCTTTTCCCAACTGCGCTATTTAATGGCTCTCTCTCTCTCATATTGTGTGTGTTATTGTGGAGTGGACCACATGGGTAAAAAGAGGAGGGCAGGGGAAGGGACAGAGAAGGGAGTTGGGTAGGGGACCCAAATGAACCTTCCAATGGAGGTTGGGAAGATTTTGAATTCGACCGATAATGTTCACAAATCTAAAGGGACTTCGAAAATTCTTCATATAGGAAGTCTAGGGTAGGGAAGAGGGGACCCCGTAAGCCAGCACCACCCAAGTCGCATTCTGCACCCAAATGGCGCCCTTTCTTTGGTCACAGCCCCAATTGAATACTTTGTCATTTTGTCTTCCAATGGTTCTAGTTAAGGACTTGTAGTTTTTCATGGTACAGGTAAAGGAAAGATCAGTAGATCAGTAACTCTCAGTTGTGGTAAGAAGAGAAGGAATTTTTAGATTGCCGTTGTGGTTTAGGAATTAACTCCTAGGGAAGTAAGTTGCAATTGTTGTTAGGAGAAAGAAATGAATTTATGGAGAATCGGTGGACGTCTTTAGAAATGGGGATGAGGCTAGGCACGGCCAAGTTGGGTACAAGATAGGATCATATGCTGAACAACATGCATGTGATGTGCCTACCTTGAAAGGGAAAAGGGGAAAACAAAAATGGAAATTCTGGAAGAAAGAAATGGAAAGATGGAAAAAATATTTCGGTGGATCCTGTCTTCACCAGAATTACTCCATTTGGAAAGAGGTAGACAAGAGATCCACAGGGAGCCAACAGCTTATCAACCAAAACAACCCCATCATGATCTACACCACCACGCATGAGTACGAGAGATATAGAGAGAGAGCGCTCATCGCACACCACAATCAAAACGGACCCGATTAGAAAAGTATCAGACACAATAAAGTAATGTTAAATAAATCAAATTAATTATAAAACAAATTTTATTTATCACATTTGAGGTATTTCTCTCGTCTCACTCGGTTTGGATAAGTCAAGTCCCTTCGGTTCACTCAGGTTGTTGGTATTAAACTCCATTGTCATAAAAAAGTATCCAATTAATGCCTTCTTTATTGTTTCGCCCTTTACAGACCACCGTTGCTCAGCATGTTGTGTACTTTCTCCAAGAGCAAAAGATTCTCATGTTCAGCAACCCCATTTTGCTACGGTGATCCGGTGTAGTGTAATGGTGAAAAATGTTCTCATCCTCAAAACTTTTCAATAAATTATGTTAAAATATATAATCTTATGTAAAATTTGGTTCATCTAACATTATTAAATATAATATCAAAAATATAAAAATATAACTTACGAATCTAATAAGAGTAAGACAACAGCCACACACTAGCAAATAAAATATCTTATCGTTTTATTAAAAATCAAATAATAAAACATATTTAACCCGATCTAAGAGTCAATCGATAAGAAAAAACACCCCTTTTATATCAGTCAATTATATCATAAAATAAATTGTGAAAGTGGCTCGTAATAGTTTTACTTTATACAACCTTAGAATTTATAGATTTTACGTTGATTTAATAACTGGATATTTATATTTTTTAAATAAAATCTCAAATTGAAACATTGTGTATGAAAAAAACATATCTCAAAGAGTTTTGTCTCCTTAAATGATTAATTCGATTTAAATCGAATTTAGTTGAGTTTGACTTGATTATCTGATATGAATAATTTATTAAAAAAAAAAATCATCCTATAAAGCTGGGTTTATGAGCGGAAGAGGAGGGAAGAAAAAATAAAAGAACGAAATGACCCACAAACAACCAACTGATATATGCTAAAGAACTTTGGGCCCAGTGGTTATGGCCCGACGTGGGAATTGGACCTCGGTTCAATATTTTTTTTTTGGGGGTACTAACCTCGGTTCAATATATGGTACCCACACACGCACACACACTACCAACAAAAAACTAATATAACTAATGCAACCCATTAGGCCCAAAATCTTCTGCGATATCTTGATTAGTAATGGGCCCAAGGCCTACTATTATCGGCTCAAAGTATGAAATTGGGGATTTCCGGCAAAGCCCAATATATGTCTCACATGAAGACAATCAATCACGGCCCTCCGTTTATGGATAAGCTCCCTCTTTCTTCTCATTCGCTCTCAATTCCCAAGAAAACAAACAAACACCCAAAGAAAAATTTGCAAATTTTCAATTCATTCACTAAAATTCGACAAGAATTTGAATCAATCCCCTGTATTTCTAATTGACCCATCACCGAGAGAGAGAGAGAGAGATGTCAGTGTTAGCGCCAAATTCACACATAGCGTGGAGAGAACTGAGTCAGAGAGATATACTAGTACAACAATCATCAAGTATATATTTGTTTAGAAATGTTGGATTTGGAATTGGGCATTATAAAAAAGGAAGAGTGGAGAATTTGAGGGTGGAAGCATTTTGGCCCGAGTCAAGACCTGCTGCTGTAGAGATGGAGCCCATCGAGGATTGTGATCAACTTGATCAGATTTTGCTCCATGCAAAAGAAATTTCCCAGCCCATACTCATTGATTGGTCTCTATCTCTCTCTCTCATGATCTTTTCGTTGGTCTAATTTTTTTTTTTAGTATTTTGTAATTAATGTTGAAGTAGTTTAATTTGAGCATTGTAATGTGTACCTTTTTCTACTCAATTCATGTTTGTTTAGTGCGACTAGAATAAGTGCTTTGCTAATTTTGGGTTTCTTTTTGTTTTTTTTTTCGATTGAATTTACTGGTAGGATGGCTAATTGGTGCCGGAAATGCATTTATTTGAAGCCTAAATTGGAGAAAATGGCCGCTGAGTATGATACCAAGTACTCTCTCTCTCTCTCTCTCACAGAACTTTTAAGACTTAATTGTAAGCATAGCATGTTAAGATCAAAAGGTTAAAAAGAAGGAAAGAGTTAAAACAAAATAGAATTATGCTAGACTAGACAAATGAGACTTGCTTTTTAACTATATTAATGAACGGTACAGCTGACTTGTAACTCAATTTTTATTTATTTATTTTTTTTTTTTTTACCTCTAAGCAACCATTAGGTTGTGGTAAATGGGTTTGCGCAGTTCTTCCCTATAAATCCCGGGTTCATGTGCATGCATAATTTGATGGAGTGCATACATTTGTATTATGGGTTTGTTTTACCGTTTCGGGATATTCAATACAAATTCTGATAATTTGAAATTTGTAAAGATTGTGCTAAGTTGTGTTACATAATTGATGAATGCAGCTCCACTAAGTTGTCTCTCTTTTCATTGTCTAATATAAAAATGAAAGGCAAGGATGGGTCGTACTTCTGATTCTGAAATTTACTTTGAATATACAGGATCAAGTTCTATTGCGTGGATGTCAACAATGTTCCTCAAGCTCTAGTCAAGCGTGGAAATATTTCTGTAAGTAGAGAGCTTTGTGTTTTCCACCAAAGATCTTCTTCTTCTTTCTTCTTCTTCTCCTTCTTCTTTACACTTATACTTCTTCTCTTTGACTACAGAAAATGCCAACAATCCAGGTAAGTTTCTTTACTTAGCTTAAATAAATATTTATCCTTATCATAATTGTAACTACAATTAGTTAAGATCAGAGAAAGCCGATGAACAAGTGGGGTTTGTTTGCTGCAGGTATGGAAAGATGGAGAGATGAAAGAGGAAGTAACTGGTGGGCATAAAGCATGGCTTGTTATTGATGAAGTCAGAGCTATGATCCAAAAGTTTGTTTGATTTTCCATAACATAAGATAACCCCCTCCCGCTTTCACACTGTCTCTCAGTTGTTTATATATTACCAATTTTGTGCTCAACCATGAAATTTACATTGTAGCATGCACACATATTCCATGGCTGTACAGTACAATCAGTAAACCGGCCTCTTACTGCCTCAAATGTATATATTTTTTAAAATGGCTATATATATATGTGGTTTATGTGGTTGCTTTTGCTGCAATTAGAATTTACACTTTTGTGGAAATGAGGCAAGACAAATAAAACACAACAATTTAGATAATGTTAGACGATTTCGAATTCAACTCGGTTTGATTTGAATGTAGAAATATAACGTCCACACTGGGTACGAATGATGACATTTGCTTTTGAACTGAGAGAGAATGTCAAGGTGAGGATTTGATAAGCAATTCCCATTGCAAGTTTGTAAATTGTTATGGTGTTTTTTAGGGAAGCTCTATTCATGAAAATGGCAGGGATCTTTGAATAGCTAGTTGCTTTGGCTGAGTGGCTAAGGCGTGTACATGGGGTTTTCTGTGAGAGTTCGAATCTCTCATCATTTTACAACTCATAATACATTTTATCAGAATTAAGAAAAATTCTTGATAATATATATAATATATGTTGTAGATATCTTAAACTCTAATTGAGATATTGTCAATACACCCCGAAATCGCACCTCGGCGTGGGTATTGGGCGGTCGAACCCTTAATAAGGGCCCTAAGTTAGGCCCAAGCTCAGGTTCATTGAGGCTCTCTTTGGAGCCTAAACTTGACCCCATGTACTGCCCCAAAAGCCCAACTCGACCCAAGAATATTTTACATATAAAATTGAATTATTTTTTTAATTAATTTTATAAATATTTGAGTACAAGAATTGCATTTCAAAGGATAGAAGCACGGATAAAAAGAGATACAGGACCGGGCTTGGTCCTGTGAACGAAAAAGTCAAGTCACAACCCTAAAAAGGATTTTTGTTACGAATTTCGCGTCGGAGCTATAAGAGATCATAAAATACTATTTAAATTCAATAAATTCTCTCACTTAATAGATCAATCTTTTAGGCTAAATTCTCTTATTGGGTTGAGTTCTCCTATTGAGTTTGAATTCATTATTTGGATTCTTGACAAATTGGTATCAAAGTATACAATTCTTGATATAATCAATGGTCGAAAATGATTGGTTTGAAAAGTTTAAAAAAGAACAAGAGCTTTTTTAAGCAAGAGTAGAAGAAAATATCGGAAGAACAAGATAAAATGATGAACGACATCATGACACGCATGTTGAAAATATTTGATATCGATAAAAATATCAAAACTTTGGTGGAAAAGAAGCAAAAAAAAATGAAAAGAATTTGGAATTTTATGTTGAGAGTAGAAGAAGGGTCTTGAATGTCCAAGAAAGAAGGGTCTTACATATCCAATAAAGAAGGGTCTTATATGATCAAAAAAGAAGGTCATTGTTTGTCATAGAAAGAATGGTCTTGTATGTCCAAAAAAGAAAGGTTTTGCATGATCAAGAAAAAAGTTGTTGATGGTGGATTTTTATCGATTTCTCCAAAAATTGAATTTTCGACACCCAAAAGAATTTCATGAAAAATCTCTCTCAAGTTTCTCCATTTCTATTTTTCTTTTACGATTTTTCTTGTAACTCAAATCATATTTATTGTTCATTTCCATCACCTTATTTTTCAATACAAATGTAAGTTTTGGTTCAACATTCATGGATTCAAATATCAATTCTTGATTTTTCATCATTGAGAATAAGGATATTCTTAAAAAATGGAAGTATTGTAACAACTATTAACCAATGATTAATAGTTTATCATGATTAGTAAAAATAGTTAGCAATTAATTATTAGGTTATTAGTAGTTAGATATAGTGATTAAATAGTTAGTGAAATTAGTTAGAAATATTAGTATAAATAAAATTTCAATATATATAATGTGAAATAAGGATATTGTAATGAATTCTCCTTTTGTTTCTCTTGTATTCTCACTCTCTTTCTCTCTCTTGTTCTCTCCTTCTCTATCTCTCTTTCTCTTTCTTCTCTCCCTGATCTCTCTCTTTCTCTCATATTCTTTCTTTACCATACTTGGATTATAACAAATTGGTATCAGAGTTTCTGATCTAATATGGAAAAAAGCTATCTGGAAGAAAGTTACCTGGAAAAAGGTTACCTAGTGTCAAAGTGTGAGCAGTCCAAAATGGAAAATGGCTACCTAATGTCGGAGTGAGGGCCGTCCAAAGAAGGAAAGGACTACCCGTCAAAGTGAGAGCCGTCCACGAACGTCCGACTTCTCAAGAGAAAGATAATATTATGAATTTCATATCGAATCCTTAAAAAATCATAAAATATTACTTTAATCCAATAAATTATTTCATCCAATATGTCGATCTTTTAGAATAAATTTTTTTATTAAATTTGAATCTATTATTTAGATCCGTGACGATCCTTCTTGCCATGGCCAGCCCTAGCTATTGACCCCCTTGTGTCGGTCAGGTACCCTTCGATAGATAGACGTTGTTTGAGCACTTTAGAGAGTAAGACATGAGTTACTTAAATCATGGGGATAATAAACGAGTGTTTATGTTTTTAATATAAATTAACCTTATTGTAATTCGAGACCTACATGATGGTTTGTTATATTAAATAATTATTTTACCCTTTCTTATCATAAAAAATAAAATAAAATCATTTCACGTATTTAAATTGATAACTATTTTTTATTGATTTATCATTTCTAATAAGTTTAGATAGCCAATTTATCTCCAAATAATAATAAATTGAGTTTTAATTCTAATATTTTAGTTTAATTATTTGAAAGATAAATTTAGAGATTATTTTTTAAAAAAAATAATAATAATAATAAATAAATAAATAAAATATATTTAAAATATGTTGATTAACGTTGTATTTAATAATTATAATTCAAATAAATATTTTAAAATTCATTTTTAAATTTGATTTTACTTGGTGCTAGTCCCTTCTATGATCAAAATCCAATAAGATTGCTTACTTCTATAATGGCTATCTAAACCTAAAGAGATTAACGTTGAAAACGACCCGACCGATCCGACCCACGTTGACAACCCTAGAAGATGTCCGTCGTGGTTCTGGATCCTTCTAAGGTCTTTCAGCTCCATCTGGTGGATCCGCCCCTTTCTTCATTTCCCACTTCCCTTTTCGTTGGATGCAGCATTCTGGATTCTTCCTTTCCCCCGAATCCTCCAGACTTGGAACTGTTTTTTTCCTCTCTCTCTCTCTCTCTCTCTCTCTCTCTCTCTCTCACATCCCCATCTCTCTCAGTTTTTCTCTCTAACTAGATTCAATTTCTCACACTCGCTCTAATGGCGAAATACGGAGAAGGAGACAAGAGATGGATCGTGGAGGACAGACCAGACGGAACAAATGTGCACAATTGGCACTGGCAAGAGACCGACTGTCTCGAATGGTCGAAAACCCAGCTCTCCAAACTCCTGTCCAACCTCACTATTCTCTCCGGCGAAGGCAATCTCTTCATCAAGACCAAGAAGATCGAGAACTTTTCCGGCGAAGCCTACGTCAATATCCGCAAGGGAAAAATCATTCCTGGCTACGAACTTACTCTTTCTGTCTCCTGGGAAGGCGAAACCAAAGACTCCTCCGGAAATTCGATCCTAAAAGTCGAAGGTCTTGTTGAGGTTCCTTATATTGCTGATGAAAACGCTGATGAAGATCCGGAGCTTAGGATTACAGTTAAGGACGAAGGTCCCGTGGGAAAGACGTTGAGAGAGGCGTTTTTCGCCAAGGGTAGGAGTGTGATTTTGGAGAAAATTAGGGTTTATGTGGAGATGATGGCGAAAGGTGGTCCTGCAAAGGATGATTTGGAGGCGAAGAAGCCGGCGAAGAAGGCGGAGGAGGCGAAGACGACGGTGGCAACGGCCGCGGCGGCTGTGAAAGAGGTTAAGAAGGAGGAGAAGAAGAAGAAGGAGAAAGAGGGGTTTAAGAGTATAAGTTTAAGCGAGAAATTCAGTTGTCGATCGAGGGATCTGTATGAGATTTTAATGGATGAGAATCGATGGAAGGGTTTTACGCAGAGTAATGCGAAGATTAGCAAAGAGGTTAACGAGGAGTTTAGTATTTTTGATGGGTCTGTTACTGGGGTTAATTTGGAGTTGCAGGAAGCCAAGTTGATTGTCCAAAAATGGAGATTTGCGAGCTGGGCTGATGGGGTTTTCTCGACGGTACTTGTTTGGTTCTAGGGTTTGTTTTTGGTTTAATTGGATTCTTTAATTGTGTTTTTAATTGATAATTGATTTATCCCCTTTTTGCAGGTGAGGATCTCGTTTGATGAGCCAGAACCGGGTGTTACAATTGTTAAGCTAACTCAGACTGATGTTCCTGAGGAAGATAGGTATTGCAATGAAGCTAATCTCTGTGTATAGTTGTACATTGCATTGATTTGTTTCTTGCATTGCCAATTTTCAGGTTTGGGGTGTTAATTCCTCCTGATCATTGCGTGGTTGTACATTGTCATGTCTAGTGCAATTGCGATTGGTGTCTTATGTTTAGCTTAGTTCAAGATGTTTGTTGCATTTCTAAAATGGGTTTGTTTCTTGATGAATGGGATGCAGGTATGGAAATTCAACGGTGGTAGAGAACACAGAGAGAGGGTGGAGGGATCTTATTTTCCACAAGATAAGAGCTGTCTTCGGTTTTGGAATATAATCTGTGTCTTGCAACTCATCGTTTCAATTATAGATTGTTGTCTTTGTATTTTTCTAATCATCCATGCAAGTTGAACTGAATTTGAGGACCATGATTAAATCTCATTGGGTCACAATCCTTAAGGTTATTCATCCATGTTTTCTTGCATCCCTTTAAGGATGTCATATTTCCTCATGTTTCATGAGAACAGGATTTGCTGTCGAACTTATTACATTTGACTGGAAATGAAAGAATTCCTCCTTTTTTTTTTACTATTGTACCTGCTGTCGTGGAATGTTTTTGTGTATATCATGTTCTAGTTTTCTTTTTCATAAGTTTCTGTTGTCGTTGTGGTTGTGATTGGTGAATCAACCATGCTTATTATTTTTGTGCCCATTAAATTGTCATTGTGGTTGTGTTGTGGTCATTGTTGTCCTTATTCTTGCGTGACAGTCTTTCCTCTTTTATGTCATTGTCAAAGTTCTTCACTTGTGGACGTTGATGCAAAGGTTTAGCATCTGGCAACTCTAGAATTTGGAGTGTACAGAACTCTTTATTTAGACCTTTATCTTTTGGGATGCAAATTCATGTAAAAAAATTTTATAATTTTCTAGAAGTTAGTTTACATCCTGTATGTGAGATTTTGCTAGTAATGCAAACCTGAGCCATGGCCTCCCATGAAGAAAAGGAGGAATGACATACAGTGGCAATTGCATGAATCCAATTCACAGTAGAAGGCAAATGATTATTCTATCAAAAGAAGAGAAAGGTAGAAGGCAATAAATTAGTAACAAAAGAGGCCAGCAGAAAAAGGTTACAGTTTCTCCAAAACAGTCATTGGCTTTACTTAGAGCAACAAGAGATGGAAACCCAATTAAGTGAAAGCTGTTCTTGTCCTGGCATAAGAGTGGTCTACACTGGGACTTGTTGGTCAAGGCTGGATAACATTTAGTGTACAAAAAAATAAATAAATAATGAAAATAAAGAAAAGAAAAGAAGGCTTCAAGTTATCTCGATGCTGTGGTGACTTTCTTAAATTCGGAAGACGAGTGAAAAATGAAATACAGTCAATGTAAAGTTTCCTACTAAGTTAATCCCGAATGCTTGGAACACTTGTTCTCAAGTGCCAAGTAGAAGTTATTCTGGGAGCAGTAGTGAAGTAAAAGTGACTTGTTTTTTGGTGAATATAAAACTCCGCTTAGAGATATTAAAAAGCTTTATTATAGACAACTAAAAGGTTGACTCTTTCAATTTGGTGTAACATAAACTTTTCCCCTACACCTATATTATATATTAAATTCTTTACGTGTATTTAGAAATGTACAAACATTAATGGATAAGGTTAGATACCCCCCCCCAAAAAAAGAAAAAGAAAAAGAAAATGGGAGTTTGAGCAGGTCAACTTAAGAGATTCAAGGCGGTGCATCTGATTGTTTGTTCTTTGTGCATTGTGCATAAATTTACTAGTTCCATGATTTGTCTTAAATGTCACCATTGGCCAAGCCCTAGCCCCACATTTGCTTCCATTCCGTTATTTGAAAAGGGGAAACTACTTAATTGTAGGAGGTGAAGTGTGTAATGTCAAACGAATCAGCAAAATGATCTTGATGGAGCTGAATTGCGTTAGGCAATGATAAAATAACCCCAGATTTGGATAGACACATTTGTAGGTTGTATAACAGAGATGTAAAATAGTAGAAGCTAGATAGGCTTTGAGCTGCATTCCTCTTGAGTGAAACTTGTTCTGTGCAGTTTAGTTTTGTGAGCTTCTGAGCCATGCACTTTGCCAGTTAAGTTCAGTGATCTTTAAACTTCACTTTATATTGTTAGCCAAAGATAGACGTCTATTTGAGTCAGGTCCCTGTGGTTAGTTTAGGTGAGTTGTGAACATTCTAACCTGCTAAAATCTCTTGCGCAAAGCAGAAGGCCTGACTCCTTACTTTTATATCAGTCAATAACACCAGCTGGCTCTCAGGAAACAAAATCAACTTTGCATTGATACTCTCTTTTCCTTGAGTGACCCTCAGTTAGCTGCAACCCAAGGTCTTGGGAGGGAATTTTTTTTTCCTCCTGCTCATGTTATATATGAGTTAATAGTCGTGATTATTAATGAGCAGTTGAGGATGTTGATTATGGTTGGATAATGATGGTTTGTTTTCGTGTTAGAGATTAATTAAAGTGCTATCTGGATACTAGTTAGGAGATCTACTTCAGGTGCTACAAGTGGCAAAATTATGTTGACATGCTCTTTGTCAATAATTGGTGCAACTTTGTATGTGCTTGACCCTTCAAAGAAATCTGGAAGCTAACTTTCCGGAATTGTTAAATAAATATGGTATATACAATATTTCAGTGTATTCCAGCTGCCCGACATTGTATTCTGCTCCTTTCTTTCTGAGTTTTAGGTCGATTTCATATTATTTTACTTGAAAATATTTGATTATTCTTAACGAGGGTTTCACTTGCAATTTAAGAATGATATGTTACTGTAGCGCGGACCTTTCCTCCTCCACTCTGGACAACAGGGTACTTATTTTTCTGCAATGGAAGAATGACATGTGAGAAGTCCTTCATTGGCCTGGCGGCGTCATGGAGCATGGTAATAAGTCCCGTGTTTGCTTTTGAAGTAGCATCACATTGTTCAAGAAACTCTTTTTTTTTTTTTTTTTTAATGCAGATGATGTGCTTTAGGATCTGGCGTTTCTCAAATGTTGGTATGAACCATGAATGCAATGTTACGAAAGAATCTATCAGGAGCTATATGCAGGAAGAAGGTAAACTGATGACAGTGTTACAGGGGCGATATACATGGAATGGAATGAGTCGTAGCAGCATTAATGGGAAAGATGCTGGTTCATGTGTTTACGCATCTTTTCTCAATTTCCTTTTTGCCCTTGAGAATGCAGCGGGTTCATGTTTGTCTTTGTTTATCTAATCACCATCTTATGGAGCCCGTCTTGGTTTGAATTTTTTCTATAAAAAAAATTAAAAAATAAAGCAATCCATTGTCTACTTACAATCTTAAAACTCGTTCCATCATGTTCGGGTCAACGTGGGTTTCTGCAAAATATTGTTTCCTTAGAGAATTAAAATGTGGGTTTATTTAAATTAGGTAATGCCATTTTAGTTTGAGAAATATAAATTTCAATCATCTGATGGGGGTATTCAGTGGGATTAGTAGATTGTCGCATTTTTTAGGTGCGACTTTGTACATAACGTTTCTCACATCTGGACACGCATTTGAGAGGAGATTGCCTACTTTAACTTTTTCTTTTTCTTTTAATGATATGAAAGGAGGCCATTGGTACCCGAAAACAAAGGAAAAGCAAAAAAAATGAAGCTAAGCGACTGAATAATGAATGCATCTCTCATTGGGTAAAATTAAGCTCACGATAGTTTGTTTAAAATCATCGCCCATTTTGGGTAATATGACTAAGTAAGATTATCTTGTGCTTTCCAAGTGGACAAATGTTCTGTTATTTTTGTGCATTATACTATTATGATGTTGATAGATGTAAGCTGTTTTTTGCTTTTCTTTTAATTACTTTGTGTTGGTTCCTATGTATCGAAACAACAGATAATCAAAGAGAATGAGTTACTTGTATAAATATAGATTCAAATAAAGAATCTCAACTCTCATGATAGATTTTCCATAAGAAATAAATAATAATAATAATAATGAGGAGGAGGAGGAGGAGGAGGAGGGGGAAGAATGATAACAAAATCCCACTTGGGAAAAATGAGGTGATCTTGGGTAATAATCTAATTAGGGCAAATCTTTCGAAATCAAAAATTAGAGTGACGAATGGAATTTCCTAGACTAGACGTTGAAGTTTTATATGAAAGATATTTAATTAAACTCATATCTATTATTGGAATTAATTAATCTTTTTTTTTTCAAGATTCAAAATATATAGTGACCTAATAACACTATTAACTAATCTCTTTTCACAAGCTAAAATATAAATTTAAATATGTAAACAAGAAATGTAAATTTAAAACGGGGGTGGTTGTGGCTTTGTACTTACCTGTAAAAGCTAAATTATCTCAGAAGTTTAGATTGTTATCGTACTAGATACCATCACCCCTTTTACCAAAGTATGCCCAGGACTTCTCGCGCTTATGGACAGCTTTGTGGCCGCTACAATCTGGTTGTAGTCCCCAGTAGGTGGAGGCCCACTTCAAAGCCGGGGGAATACCATACCGGTGCTTGCTTTTGTTCCTAGAAAAAGAAAATCAAACAAGGTCTCATCTGTACAACTGATTAATCTCCCTGCAAAACATTCAAGTTAATACAATATTTTGCTTTATTCTCGCAGTGCACTTCCATGGCACGAATTGATGGGAAGAAATGTCCTATTAACAAGCTCCAATGGTATAAAGAAAGATTCGCGCATATGCTCGTTGTGCTAAAAAGTCCGTAAGTACATTCTCATGTAAAATTTAATATATCTGATCATAATTCATTTGTTACATCTAACATTTTTTATATATTATGTTTGGATCATTTATTTTTGCATAAAAGTGTACTGCTTCAAATGCGAGACATCTGGATTCGCCTAATCAAAAGCCCACAAGATTTTCTAAAATTGTTGTCGTTTTGAACATGATGTGAATGCTCAAAAGTAGCAACAAAGAAAACATAAATAGAAGCCCCACATCCATCAAACCATTATTTGTAGCCACAAACATTGCATGCATGACAATGTGTGAGGCTCCCTCCACCACATATGCAAAATGCCCGTGACACTACAGGACTAGCCCCTATATATATGTGTGTATGTGTTTGTATATATGGGCCAAAGTAGATTCACGGGATCTTCAATCACCGTTTTTCTCTTTTGTCCCTAAGTCCTCTGTAGAATAATTCTGTGCTTCACCCATTTCCTATATAAACATCCTCAACTTCACCCACAATTTGCCAAACCAACAACAAGCAATACACACACTTGAGAGAGAGAGAAGATGGGGGCAAAGGTAGCAATTGTTATTCTCCTGCTTGTGGTGATTGCTGGCAGTGAAGCCCAATCAATTTGCAATATGACTGGAGAGGGCCTAATGGCGTGCAAGCCATCGGTGACTCAACCAAATCCAACCCCACCAACACCTGCTTGCTGTGCTTCTCTCTCTCATGCTGATTTGAAGTGTCTTTGCTCTTATAGGAATTCCAAACTTCTGCCTGCGCTTGGCATCGATCCAAACCTTGCCATGAAACTTCCTGAGAAGTGCAACATTCCTCATCCTTCTCGTTGCTAAAGAAAGGACTTGTTTGTCATATGTGAAAAAAGCATGTTTGTGCCTCTTTTTTTTTATCATGGATATGGTTGGTGGTGAAACTCTGGTTAAGTGCTTTTTATACTTTCAATAATGTTGCAAGACTGAGCTCTTGGTTGCTCTTTACTTTAGCTCTTGCTCCTGTCACTTCTATAATCTGTGGTTTCTTATCATTTGTTGCCAGAATCAATAGTAACTTGTATACTTCTTTTGTCTAAACTCTCTCTCTCTCTCTCTCTCTCTCTCTCTCTCTCTCCCCACCATAATTCTCCGGCTAATCCCTTCAATTCTCATCTCATCGTCTAGCTTGTCCCGTTCTACTTTCCAATGATTAATAGAATGAATATCATATGCCTCCCATGTGAGTGCTACTTAGCAGCACAGCTATGCGATGAAATGTATGATTTTTATTTTTTGATGCATCCAAAATCATATTTTAATTAATCGGATTCAATTTAAAAGAGCACTCTCAATGAAATCCCTTTAGGACATCCAATAAAATCAGAACAATGAAATGTATGATACTAGTTCCCTGAAAAATTTATGACCCCCGTGGGTATAAAAATGTCAAAAAAAAAAAAGTTGGATTGCCAGGCCATTCAACCAATTTTGGAGTTTTATTGATAATTTGCTTGTGTTGGTGGGGATCTCGGGTTCCATGGTTGAGTATTAACGCATTGGACCCAGAACGACCCAAGCTACTCTTTTTTTTTTTTTTTTTTTTTATTACACTGAAATTTGAATTCTAATTATGAGTTGAGGGCAGTGACCACTCATTTTACGAATAACCTCTGTTGGCATAATCCGGGACTGTTTTTGTATTATCATCGAAATGGGGGAGTCCAAGTGGACTGTGGCCCATTTTATGGAGAAATGAGAGTCGGGCTGACCACTTTACCTGACCCAAGAGGCCCCCATTGTTTTGGAGCGATCATATATATATATATATATATATATATTTTTGGTTACTTGAGATTTGAATCCAAATCATTGAATTAGGAAAACAGGTTCTGATCACTGAGCTATCTTTTTAGAAACGTTTTGAAATGGTCTTCGGCTGATCTTCAACACCTAAAGTCTGATTTATGCCCATCTTGACATGAAGGAAACACTTTTAGGGCTAGCTCATTTCATTGACGAATTTTAGGCAAAAATGTGAAGTGTGACCAGATCCTTAGAACGGACTAAAACAGTTTCAGACCGCGTTAACCTTTTAAAGGGAGATAAAACCCTAATATTTGGCTCCAAAAGAATTTCTAATCGAGTCAGACCAATTGGGCCTAAAAAGCATATTCCCTTGTGCTGCTGAATAGTGAGTCAATTCGGGAGGCTGTGTGGGCTGGGTTTATCGGGTCAGGCAGGGGCACCTGAGCCATCATACGGCCCAAATTCAAAAATTGCTGCGGTTATCCCTGGCCTAGCCAGAAATTAGCCCAAGCTAGCAAATGGCCGGTCAGGCCCATCTTTGCCCAAACAAGAGAGAGAGAATGAGACAAAATGACCGATGGACAATTGGTTTAACGAAATATGATTCTAGATCTCTTAACCAACTTTACGAATTCAACTCATGGTTTGGCCATGAAATAAATGACGTTGAGAGGGTAATTTTCTTATTGGCTGCAAGTTCCGAATAGAATTAGTCGGAATATGAATCCAGATATCAATTGGTATAATATTAAAAAAAATAAGAAAAGATGACTTGTCAAAGTCAAGCCGTGCTTAGTCTCAAGAGAACAGTTTAATGATCACAATCATTTTCTTCCAACACGTGATTCAGGTTCGAATGTCTATGTAACCAAAAAAAAAAAAAAAAAAAAAAAGGTGTCAAGCTGCGCTTAGGCAAAGTTTGGTGGGAAAACAGAAGGGGGGAGGTGGGGAGGGGCGGGGGGAGAGACAGAGAGAGAGAGAGAGAGAGAGAGAGAGAGAGAGATCACAAGCGGCTCGAAATGAAAGCGAGTGAGCAACTCAAAATTAAACAAGTTCCCATCCCCAAATCAAGGAGGAGAGTACATCCAGCCAAACCCGACAAAGATCTCCGAATTTCAACCGTCACTTTACGTTCAAGGGCAAACCCCACAAGAATCCCACGTTCAATTTCATCTAAAACACGGACTTCCTTCACCAAATCATCAATACTAAGTCGCGAGTTCTTTCAAATTGATGCACTTGATTTGGCACCCCGTTTGCTCGGAAAATATTTGAGGAGAGATGACGTTGTTCTTCAAATTACTGAAGTAAAATTCCTAAACCCCTTTTGCTTTATACTTTCTTTTAATGTGAATGTGGTTACATATGAAACAACAAATGCAGGTTGAGGCTTATAGGCCAAATGATTCGGCCTGTCATGGTAGATTCGGGATAACTGCAAGAACTGCCCCTGTTGTAAGTCATTTTTAACTCATTTCTTCATAAACTTATTTTATAGTTGCACTTGCTCTATTTGAATTGGATGATGTGAAGAAAATGCTGGTATATATTGTCCCATTGGGTCATATGATAAAATTGGAACGATATAGAAGAGAATTGCATGACCCTACACAAAGATGGCACTCACAAATCAAGAGAATGCTTGTATATATTACCGTTCAGACTTGCCCATTTAATCACTATAAAAATCGTGGCCAAAAGATATTTTAAAAATTTTTCATGGACATTCAATAAAATTGGACTGATACAAAGAAGAATAGTATGGGCACCACGTAGGGATGACATGCACAAATCAGAAATGCTAGTATATATTAATTCTAGAACTTACCCAGTATGTCACTATGTGTTATCTACTCAAAGAATATCCAAAAATTTCTTTAAAATATTTCATAGATCGTAAGTGCAACAAAAAAATGAACTTTCTGTTCAATTTGTTTTTATGTAAACTGCATGTATTGGCAGTGACACCATTTAACCAATCCAGGTTATATACATGTAGAAGAATATATTGTGTATGAGACCAGTAAATTATGAATAATAAATAAATGCATAGATGGAGGCCTCTTGAATATATTTGGATGCATTGGTACTAATTTTGCTTTGATGTATTTGGGTGGGGCTCGGTTTGTAGTTTGGACCAGGAGGGCATGCATATGTTTACCTTTGCTATGGTCTCCATACAATGCTAAATGTAGTTGCAGACAAGGAAGGAGTTGGTGCAGCAGTACTGATACGCTCTTGTGCCCCAGTCAGTGGTAAGCCTTACAAGAGTTGCCTCAACTGCAATATTTATATTGCATTATGAGCAGTTTCAAATCTTTATGAAATGGACCCTTCGGAATTCATTGTGGATTCCTTATTTGTAATTTTATGCCACATGTGGTCTAAAGTGATTTTATTTGATGGACATCCGCCATTTTTTTTTTTTGGCAATGTCTTTGACAAATCAATGACCCAACAAGCATAATATGCAGGCCTAGCCCCTCCCCCCCCCCCCCCCAAAAAAAAAAAAAGAAGAAGCTTATATGCATAAAATGTTTGAATAAATGTTCAGAATGAAATCATCAGATCTCAATATCCTGTTAAATATAAGAGATTTAAGGCAGTTGTCGAACTATAATCTGTAACAGTAAGATCTGGTTTGCAGCAAGGTATGGAATCAGGGAGTGCTCCTTTGCTTAGTACACCGACCATTGGGGAAGGACTTTGATGATTTGCTGGAGTATCAATGGATATGCTTATCTATGTTGCTTTCAAATAAAGTGCAATATACCCTTTTATACAGATTTGTTTTTATTTACATAATTATAGTTATCCACAGGAGTAAATTATTTATCAATCAAATGGATCATGACAATAATTTTATCTCTGGCATGAAAAATAATTCAAGGTCCAAACTACCAGAATTAATTTTATGACTAATTTCAGTCATCAATTATTTGTATATCTTAATTTCTGAATGTTGTTTCCCTTTCGTATTTATTTTCTTTTTGTATGGCAGACATGCTCTTACCTCTAAATGGATATAGTTTAATGTGTGAATTTGCCTCAAATGCAGGCATGGAGACTATTCAAAAGCGACGTGGTCAGACAACTGAGAAACCGGTTCTTCTTACTGGGCCTGGGAAGGTGAGTTTCAGCTGAATTTGCTTATGTTCCCGAGGGATCTTTAATTTCATTGTTTGTTGTGGTAATCAAATAGAAAAGGAGGGAAAAGGTGCGAGATGTATTGAACTATTTTGCCAATTTTAAGATGTGTAGAAGCAGTTGCCCGAGTTGAGTATAGAATATCCCTAGAGGAAATATGCTGAAATATTACATATGAAGAAAACTGTACCAGTTTCCACGTTATGTTCCCAATGTCTCAATGGTGGTAAATAAATTATCAAAAATTTGATGAATCTTTACATGAAGTTTGATCATTATAAGAGGGAATGTAATACAAGGCTTTCTTACCAAATCTGTCCTTTTAGTTTGTTAACTTTTTTTTTTTTTTGGTATCAGCTTGCAATGCCAACTATGTTGATCTCTTTGTGGTCTAATTTGTTAAATTTCCAGTATAATTAAGAAATAGAGTTCATGGTATGCAGTTTTTAGGAGTCTTTAACTGTATAGTATTAACTGAGCATATGATTGTGTAAGCTTCCTAACATGCTTAACTGTTTTTAATTAGCAAATGGTCATTCCTTTCTGTTCTGAACAACTGCCACCTCAACCTTTTGTCATGTCCAACATTGGCCATTATGGAAACATCTTCCTTCAATGTTTTTAAGATTTGCTGTGAGAATTCTTCTTTTTTTTTGTAATGCTTAAGATTTCTATATTCTTGTACAAAATCTCTCACTCTCTCTGTCTCTGTGAGAGAACAACTTCTTCATACTTTTTTTTTTTTTTTGGTAGCATGTCTTGGACACCGCCCGGTATCCGAAACTTCTTCATACTTAGAGACACCCATGATGTTGCAATTCTTGGAAAGGGGCTTGATGAACTTCTAAAACATGTTTATATATCCTTCCAACTTGCTTTGGGGAATCACTTATCATGTATTAAGTTGTATGCTATGATCTCTTCTCGTTTCATAAAATTACATGATAACGAGCTCTTTCTAAGGCAATACCATATTTAAAAAATATCTTTTTTTCATTAATCATCTATGTGGATGTTTTTCTTTATTAGAACAAGGCCAAAGATGATAAGTTAACATTATAGTTCTCATTAAAAAAGAAAAAACACAAAACCCTCTACACTGGATTCAATTTTACATGTAACATTGGAGCAAGCAAATCAAAAATGTAAATTTGTGCAAGAATCGATTTTTTTGTTTTTTTGAAAAAAGAGAGTTGCACCAATGTCACGTAGAAGCAAGCAAGTCAACCTATTGAGTGTTACCAGATCAATGTCTGATAGATTTTCCGATTTTTTCAACCCTCTACACTGAGCCAGATGGCTTTATATGATAAGCGGATGCAGTTCACACACGTAGATTGAGCCTGTCGTGTTTTGCCATTGCAATCTCATGTATTTTCCTTTAACAAATTTTCTACCTAATCCCTTTTAAATTCACAAGCTAAAGCAAAGAATTAGTTCAAGACTTCTCTTCTGCCTAGGTATTTCCATTCTTAAAGGGAAAAGCTCCTTGACCTAAACGAAAATATATTGTACATCAATAGTCATAATTTCCATCCCAAGTATAAATTCCTCTAAAGATGGAGGACAAATTTGGCAATAAGAAGCCCCTTTTGAAGATTTGACAAGCAATTTAGCAAAGCTCGACGTTGCTGGGTAGAGATCAGGGTAAGCTCTTCGGAATGATCATCTTCTCTCTTCATGATCTTGTTTCGCTGTAATGTTGCTGTGAAGCTTGCTTTTGTCATAGTTTTCGCATGAGTCCATGTAGGATAGTTCAGTGGTTTATGTTGCTCTGTGTTGTATTCTGTATTCTTTTTGTAACACAAATATTCCCTATAGCATGTTTTTCTGTACATTCAGAACCCATGTGATAAGGATAGCCATATCTTGGTTATGTAACATGCAAGCAGTTTTCATATTAGCTACCATATCTTGGTTTCACTTCATTGGCAAGGCAAAAACATGAAAAATTATTGCAACAACTGACCGTTTGCAAAGAGAGAGAGAAATAATTAAGTAATATTTTTGCCTGAGATCTGAGATTAGTTTTATGATTCTGTGTTCACAAGTTCACTCATAATTTTTTTTTTCTCATTTGTTAGATTGGTCAAGCACTGGGAATCTCAACAGAATGGTCCAATCATCCACTTTATTCTGATGGTAAGCTTCCTAGAGTTTCTTACAACCTTGAGATTTCAATGAAGCTGGTCTATTTCTGGAAGCATTAGTACTAATTACCATATTTCCAGGTGGTTTAGAACTCTTAGATGGACCAGAGCAAGAAAAGATACTAATCGGTCCGCGAGTTGGCATTGATTATGCCTTACCTGAGCATGTGAATGCATTATGGAGATTTGCAATCGCTGATACTCCTTGGGTAAGTGCTCCAAGGAACACTTTGAGATTATCTTGATATAAGCCTAGAATGTCTTCAAAATGCAGGCAAAGCAAAGGTGGAAAAGTTGCTAATTTTGTAAAATACTGGTTGGAGTAGAGAGAGGGAGAAATCAATGTCGGTGGTATTGTTTTGCTTATGTACAGGGCAATATGGTTTAATTGTATAACCAGCCTTGTTCTCTTGGATTTGAAGTTGCATGTCAACTATATGTTTTGCAAATCTCATTGAAGTAAAATGATCTTAAACCTTGTCATCATCTAATCTGTACTAGATTTTGAGAAAAAATGGGCAGGCCCTGTTGGGAAACCATCCCATTCTGCTTGCTTGTTTTGAAAGCTCGTGGACTAACCTTCAGGTGGAAGCTTGTCATGTGAGGAGGCTCACCCCAGTGCCGGTATTGAAAAATTTTTTCAGATGCCAAATTTTAGAATTTTTCTTAAATTAAATGTAATGCAGAAGTTAAAAATATGCTTGAATTGATCATCCTAGATTCGTTTTGTCCACAATTGACAGCCTTTTTGAGAAAGCAATATTAACAAAACTTGTAATATTAAATCAAGAAAATATTGTAAATGCCTAGAGCAACCAAGCGTGATGTGTTCATGGCCACTAAATAAGTTTGTTAAGAGACATCCTCATGTTATTTATTACAAATTTAAAGTTTAAAATCCAGATATTACAAATAAAAGTTTGGAACTTTCAATTTTTTTCAAAGATTTTATCAAATAACTTGCTCAATTTCTTGCAATTTAGTGCTTTTTTTTGGGCTAACTTTTCGTTGGATGACCATAATTTTCATTTTTAGGTTTGTGATGAAACTGTTTGATCAGTCGGTATAAAATAAACTATTTAATTTTCAGATAATGCAAGAAGCTCTTGGGGCAGCATGAGGCCATTTCGCACAATTTGTGTATCAAGAAAGGTTCCTCAAAAATAAGACTCAAAACCAAAATATAAAAGACCCTTTCAAGGAGCTTGTCCTCACAAACTTTCCCAAATTGAATTGCTAAATTGGTCGTAGCATTGCAGACATGTGGTGCTTAAGGTCAAAGGTAATGGTTCAGTTCAAAGGCACAAGGGCCAGTTGTATTACACAGGTTTGTCTCGGCACAGGCCAATACCTACCATCCGCGGGAGATTGATGAATGTACGTAACATCTGAGTGTTCTTGTTCTCTGTAATAGATATCAAGTCCTAATAGATAATGCCATATGAAGGTGCAGTAGAGAAGGATAAGTAAGAAGATCATTTGGCAGATTTACACTCAAAAAGGCAGAAAAAGAGTATTCCAGACAATCACTTTTTAAGTACAGTGAAACTCGTATGCCTCCATATGTATGTAGCCTACTTAGTAAAAGCCAAGCTGACCAAGGAACCGAACATAGGACATTAATAGCAAATCCCGCAGCAATAATCACACTTCTCTTATCATTAGCAACTTACCAAACTATAGCACACAATGTACAGTCTCAGGGTGGGTTGCTGATTTTATCGCAGCCAAGAAAAACACCAGTCATCAAAAGAAACGTGTCTACTCTCACCTAGATATCTGCTGAAACAAGAAGAGCAATCTACTTTGAACTGAATGGCAAGCCTATGAGCAAACACCACCTGAAAAGTAGATTGAGGACTGTAAGCAAAACAATAAGAAAAATAATATCTGAAAATTCTTGAAAAATGAATGTGACTATGAGGACTCTGGGAAATAGAATCCTAGAGGTACCTAAATCAACAGAATGCAAACCAGTTGGTCCACTGTGAGATTGCTGTCACACAATCGTTCAGCTATACTCTGTATTTATTGGAAAGTCCAGACACAACCTCAATGAACTCTGTCATGGACATACCTCCTAGGGTACAAGATTCATGCCAAAGGGTACTTCTAAGATTAAGGACGCAACCGGCTATAAAATTCGGTAAAATCAAGCCGGAAGTAGAGGAACTTCAAATCAATATGTTGCTGCACTGGCAACTGTGAAATGAACCCCTCAAGCAATGTGGAATATTCTTTAGCAATTGCATCCAGCTCCAGTCCCATGTTTCCTAGAAATTCAATAGCACGCTTTGTCAGGGCCTTTCTTCCAGTACCAAGCCAAGACCCTGGCTCTGAAGCTTCATCACTCTTAGATCTACTTGATTTCGTCTGCTCCACTGTCCTGTATAGCATACAAGTGAAGGTCATTTTCTGTCAACAAGTCATGAAAACTATGCTACAGAGTGAATACTTGATCATAGGGGAAAAGCTAATACCTTGCTTGCAGTTCATGGATCCCTTCATATAACCTGTCTGCGTGACTTCTGAATCGCAGTATAAGGTCAAACAACACAAATAATGTCTTATATAAAGTCTGGGATTGTTCTCCCAGCAAAGACTTCTCCACAATTGAATTTAAGTACTTTTCATGTGCTGCAAGCAAGTCATCAAGATCCTTAGCAACTTCGATTTCACTCAAAAAGTTAGACCAGGACACCTCTAAAACTTCAAACATGATGTAATATTGAAAGTTTGTAATGAAATGGTTCATCTCATCCCACAGAACTTGACATCTGCGCAAGGTAGAGAGTAGTTGCAGCTTAACTGCTTGTTGCAACTTCATATAGGACCGAGAAGTGATGCAGTTAGGTTTCATTGTCTTCCAGGCACCAATAAGTGCATGCTCTACTCGTCTAAGCTTCCACAGGAAGTTAAAAATTCGCAAGTACCTTGCCATAACAAATTCTGTAAACACAGTGTTTAGTGGAACTCTTGCATCATATTCCAAGGAGAAAACATCCCAACCCCTATCTCCAGTGCCATGCGGCATCATTTTGACCTTCAATCTATCCAATATGTCAAAATCATCATACTGAGCGTTTGATGATCGGATTGCACTTTCCAGCAGGCCTGCCAGCTTGAATGAGCTGATTGTATTAGCAGGTTCTGAAAGCTCTGGGCCAACAATGTCCATCAGATACTGGACAAAATCGCCTTGCCCAAGCAATAAGTAGCGCTTAATTGCAAGGCAATGTTCTTTAAACTTGTAGCGTTTGTACATAACATCCAACAAATGCTTATCTATTCTCTTTGCTGCTTCAACAACCAAAGTTTCAAGTGCATTAGTTTCACCATATCCAAGTCCTCCTCTTCGAGTTGTGGTCCCAGCAGCAGCTGCAGCTTCTGCTGCAGCATCAACCCAACCACTATCTTCACAACAAACACGAAGAAAATTTATTGACTTTCCAGTCCGCAAAATACGCTGCGCTAAAGACTGAGAGATAAAAGAAGGAAGCATTCTAGTATGGAGCCGATAACCTTCTCTCCAAAGAGACTCAGCTTTCACCTGTTGACCTAAAATAAAAAATTCTGCAAAAATATCTTCTAACTCTCCTTCCAGAACCCACTTCCTCACCATTTCAAAAAGGGGTGAGCAAACCCTCCTGAGTAATCGCCTCATAAATTCATGAACCATTGGGTCACCATGCTGGGCATGCATATGTATTGCCCCAGCCATTGCCCCACCCCTCAAAAGCTTACAACTATCCACCAAAACAGCCATTAACCTCATCTTCACCATTGGTTCTGCAAACCAGACAGACAACCTCCTCAAAGAAAGATAATTTCCCGATGTTGCTGATTCAGAAACCAAGGGAATTGGATTCATTGCCTGAGCTTCAAGGACCGCCAACAACTTATAATACTCTGAATGCTCATCTTGCATTGCAGCACAAAATGCTTGCCCAATTGTCCCCACATCCTCAGCAGGAAACCTGTCCGTACTCTCTGAAATATACCCTTTAACCTTCCGAAACAGCCAACCCAATTCACAAAGCTTCTGGATCATTAACCTAGTCGACCTAGGAGCCCTAACCGACTCGGACAAAGCATACCCGTCAACATTCTTATCAAACTTCACATATTTTCCATCAATCCCCTGACATGCATACAACACATCTCTTACCAGAACCTCCTCAGAAACGTCACTCTCCTCCTTCAACAAATTCACAAACTCCCTAAATGCAATTTCACGTACATTCTCCGGGTCCTTCGAAATCAACAAAACCCCACCATTCCAAAGCTTGTTTTCTTTCCTCTGATTACCCAAAGCCCTAAAATTATCATTTTTATTACTACGATTTTCATAATCAAAATGATTCCCCAATTCAGTGAGACCACCGGATACAGTAGAAGAAAATTGTCCCAAAATGCTTTTTCTGTCATCAGATATAACTTTGAGTAAATAAAGCACAGCCCATTTGTTATTAATCGATCCGGGTCCAGATTTCGACGAGAATTTAGTGTAAAGATCTGCAAAAGTCAGGGCTTGAGAGGACTTACCCTGAGTCACCAATTGACGCTTGATGGATTCAGCCATGGCTGATTCATCCGAAGAGATTGAAGGAGTCATTCGACTGGAGAGGATTCGGAGGGCATATTTAAATGCCCTTTGGAACTCTTGGGAAGAATTAGGGCTTTGGGGTTTTGATGGGTCTGATGAGATATTGGGGTCTGGGGAAAGTAGTCTGTGGACTAGTTCTTTTACTAGATCTATGATCTTAGCTTGGTCTTCTTCGTCCATTGTTTCAGAAATGCTAAGAGTGAGAAAGAGAGAGAGAGAAACAGAGGGTTTTGATTTTTATGTGAGCGGGGAAATGGAGTTTTTTTTGGCTTTTTGAAAGAGAGAGAAAATGGAAATTGATTCTCACTCTCTCTCTCTCTCTCTCTCTCTCTCTTCTATAAAGTTGGATGAAAAATTGAAAATCCTTTTCCTCGCTTGACATTGGACCTGGGGCCTGAGTTTAATTGTTTTCTTCTTAATGTTTTTTCGGTCCAAAATTTTTATGGTTCGCCTACCTATTTTTAAGAGACTTGCCAAATATATTTCAAATATGTATGTGTGTATTAAGTAGATTTCAAAAAATAAATAAATAATCAAAAGTAGCATTATGATACATTTAAATTCTTATATACCAAATAATATTATATCTTGCAAAATTATTCTTTTTTGGGATTTTAAATCAATAACTCCAAAGAAAAAAAAAAGAACAAAGAAGAGTAGCAACAAAATATATAAATTTTTTTATCGTAGAAATATGTTAAAGAGACACACACACACACACGCATATATTTCACTGATAGTTGTCTATGGTAGTCTCATATTTGTTGATAATATCAAACTCTTTCGCGTTGAGTGATTGCGATACTCCATCCTCTTATTTAGAGGTTTTAAATATGAATTTTGAGAATGATAAAAAATGATTTGAAAAATAGTGTTCAAACCGAATTAATCAAATGAAATTTAGATATATGTCGTGAAAACAAAAAAAAAAAAAATTATTTGCTGATGGGGCTCAAGTGGTGGGTCGAGTCTCGTTTGCTTTTAAACTCGACCTTTCCCCAACGCAACATCTTATTTCAATATTTGCCTTCACAAAAATGGGCCAGGAACCAACATGACACACACAGTCTCGCACAAGGGAGCTCAATTTAATTAATTTTTAATTTTTGTATATTGTTTTTTAATTTAATTTAATAAAATATCTTTTATATGAAATATAGTGATTTACGAATTTGAAAAATCAAATCCCTTGATTGAAATAAATGAATTAATCATTTTGTTAACATCAACTTTTTTACCGATACTTAATGATGTAAATAAAATTGACACTTTCGTTATTTAATAAGTTGGGAGTTTGACTTCCCTTAGACAAAAAAAAATAATATGTGAAGATTCGTATCAAAAAATAGGCACTATAGTAGTCGAACAAAATTAATCGAGATAAAACTTCAAATACTGAGTAATGATCAAGTCAAAATATCAAAATAAAAACATCAACCTTTTGACCTACATAACTAAGTTAGAATCCATACATTTTACATTTTGATTTTATTTTGTAATTTTTATTTCAATTTGTATTTTTTTAACTATTCATCATCAATATGTAAAAGGACCACAAAACGACCACTTAACCCCTCTTTATGTCTTAGGAAAAAAAGAAAAAGAAAGATAAAATTGATTGAGAGAGATACAAAGCAGAGATCGAAGGTGGAGGAGGAAAGAGGAAGAGGGAAAGGCAAAAATGTACGCCGATAAAAAGAGGGAATTGTGACGTGTAATCATGAATAATAAATTTAATAAATAAAAATGTCATATATTTTAATTAAATATAAATTTAAAATTTAAAAATAAAAAGAATTTAAATTTTTTTATTTGAATCCAATAATACTTGAATTAAATTAATTAAAATATAATTTTAAACGTTAATCGATCATAAAATAACAAAGAATTCTCTTTTATAATGATTTCTTATTCCATTGGATTTAGTCATATACACCGTCTTTTATCCTTAAATGGATAATTCAGCGTATTAACTTCTACTTTTGCCCTCATATATTAATTTTCTCTGACATTTTGTTTGCCTAAACATCAATCGCGATTGCAGTCGTTGAGTTGCCCCAGTTATGATCTATTGGGAGGCCCGAACTCGGCCCACCAACTTCTCCCCTTCCTTGGACTAACCTAAAGGTAAATGAATTAGTCACTCAATCACAGTTTAAACGGTAGAATCTCCTCACTTTCATTATCACTTCCATGATTTGAACCGTTTAATTATATCTCATTGTATTAGAAAAAAAATAAATTAAAATAAATACATGATGACAAATTGAGATTCAAACCACCCACAAGATTACAATCCTTCTCATAGTTGTTAACAACCCAAAGGATTACAACCATTTCTTCTCCCCTTTATAATAAGTTTAGATTCGAATCTCACTATGAAAAAAAAAAAGCATTTAGCATAAAAATTATTAATATAATATTAATTTTGTTTTTATGGAGAATTCATTTTTGTTCATAAAAATTCATTATTTCTATTAAAAAAATGTTATATTTTATTTAAAATATTAAAAATAAAATAAATTAAAGAAAATAAAAAATTTCTAAACAAATTGCCATTGTTGTGAGTCATGTTAGCCTCACACCATAGTCTGCTTTTCTAATTATCCATTGAAGAAGAAGACGTGGTCAGACTTTGATCATGCCTTGACCCAATCCACCATATGATATATGAAATGTCTGTGTACCTATACGCACGTGAATATGTAGTTGCCGTCTAGACAAGATGGATTGGTAAAGTAAGACATAAAATTTATTTATTTAGTTATTTTAGTTTAATAAAATATTTATAAATTTAAAATTATATAATAAAAATAATGGAGAATACATAAAAGTGAGTCCCAGGGCACGATCCACTGCCCAGATATGGTGGGAGGTCGGCGTGCTGTGACTAAGATCCAAGCAGAAAGAATAGGTCAACTCAATCATTCTGCAGTATTGTGTTGATTTAACTTATACTATATCTTAATTAAAGTAATTTTTCTTTTATAAAAAAAAATATCAGATTTTATTGGTTGAAATCATTTTTTTTTAAAAAAAAGGGATTAAAATAGTTTTTATTCATTAATTCTTTATAAAAATTTTATTTAGTATCAACTAAATCATAACTTTAATTTTCACAAATTGAGTCGGTCGATGAATAATAATATTTATCATAAATTTATCAGATAATTTATCACCTCTAAATATAAATTTCTTAAATATGGCAATCGATATCACTGCTCTTAATAGCATTACCATGGGTAACCTTAGTATGAAGTATTGATTAAAGAATATCTCTTGTTTTAAGACTAAATTTATTAAAATATCGAGTAATAACGAATTTAATCTTATAAAGTTAAAATCTAGCTCAGGTGCTATGATATACAAATTCAAAATAAAAAAAAAAAAAGATATGATTAAGATTTCATACAATGACACGTGAAAGAGGTGTAGTTTTTAAAAGCGGTATAAGAGATATGAAAAAAAAAAAAATTCTACCAGCAATACGAAGGGTTTTTACACGAGGAGTATAATTAGAATGAATTTTCAGCAAAATAAATAAATAAATAAATAAAATGATAAAGGCATCAGTAATCCAAGGATCCGAAGCGCTCATCTTTAATTGAAATAATTAAAAAGTATATTAAATATTTTAAAGAAAAATCTAATATAAAAATACCTAAAAATTACTTTAGAGATTCAACATACAAGAATTAATATGGTAATTGAATTTATTATTAAATAAATAACTAAACCAATCAATTTCTAAAAAAATGCCTAAATAAGTATATTGTGATTTTTTTTTGATATATGGGTAAGTTTTAAAAATAATATATTCATTTTAAATATGCTAATTTAGAATAAAAAGAACCTTGCCTGAATAAATAATAATAATTATCTTACCTTCCTTTTGATTAAAAAAAGAAAAAAAAAAAAGAAAAAACCAAAATCAAGCTCCAGTTTCCAGTAAAGTAAAGAAGGAAACGCCAAATGGATTCAAATTTAAATCGGATAAAAAAATCAAACGTTGCTTGCGGGTTATTTGGTTTTAAAAGTACGAACCATAAGACCTTTTTCACAAAAAGGGTTAAAAACCCGTAAACAAAATCACCTCGATTTTTGAGAACAAGGAAAAATAAGTAGAGAGAGAGAGAGAGAGAGAGAGAGCTTGCTCTTAATTGACTTTGTGAAACTCAATCGGTCCGCGTAATACGCGTTTGTTCGAGACTAGACCAAACTCGAACACTGCGGGTTGTTTTGTTTTTTTTCTTTTCTGTCTTCAACCCCTCCTCTTTTATTTTCTTTGTCGAGCATTTAAAGCATATTTGGTCGTGAATGCACACTCAAGTCCTCGGATTCTTATCTGGGTATCTCTCATTTCTCTTCTTTTCTCTCTTTTAGCTATTTTCTGTCTAATTTTCCTATTTTCCCTTCTGAAATTGTGTATGATTATTTTGTTTTTGGTGGTTGGTTCTGGTGTTTGTCTGGATGAATATACTTTTGCTCTGATTTTACTAACAGGGTTTGCTTTGGTTTACTGGGATGTCTTATCTTTGATGTTTTTAGTGGAAATACTTTGCTGTTAGCATGTATTAGTTTGACTATTGATTCGTACATGAATTTTGGCCCCCTTTTCTCTTTCTTGATTGATTTGATAATAGGATTTGATTTATATTTTTGACTAAAATTCAATTTGATTGGATATTATATGATGTCCTCAAAAAACTGTATTGGGTTTTGCTTTGTTTCATTCGAATATGATTGACTCAACTTGGATATGATTATCAGTTGCAAAAGCTAGTCTGGATTATGATGGTCATATGTCTTTTTCCTTTTCTAATCACTTGTTCTCTATGAACTAATTCGGGATACTTTTTGATTTTGGCATTTCAATGATATGATCAAGTTAGCAAAAGTTATGTTGCAGTATGCAATAACCGGAAATCCTTTCATAGTGAGGTCGACAGTTGTGATTATTGGTATCTCAACTTCTACATATGCCAATAAATGTTGCTTCTTCTATCTATTCATCTGACATGTTCTTAGCGCATTCTCACTTTTCAATCATTGGAAATCATTACAAAATTTGAAAAAGCTCTTTTGGCATGGATAATTCCAAATAAAAGGCAAGAAAATCACTGTGAACCGATGATCTTAGGCTATACAATGACACAGTCTCATGATAGTTTAGCTATAGTGATTAATCATATTATTTTCTTGGTTAGTGAGAGATTCCATATTAGGTTTGGTGGTTTGAAGTTTCAACAACCCTGATTACTATAATTACTGAATAAATGTGTCACCATACAACACAATCAGACAGCATTCACGTTGACATTGAAATGCCTGAGAATCTTAGTTTGTCTATTAGTCTTGAGATGCTAACAGGTTTTCTATTTTTCCATATAGCATAGATTGCAGTTGACAGCTTACATTGTGTGTAAGTTTATTAAAGTAGATTTTTATCCTTTTTTGTGCTTCTCTCTATGTGTGGACAGCAATTGTAGAAGTGGAAGGGATAGAGACACCACTTTGTTGAGCCTTAATTAGAGCTAATTTTAGAAATTCACACTTTTGATGGCTCCTGGGGGCGGTGTTTGTCAAGAAGTCCCAGTGTCTCACTCCAATGTTGCAGACTATGGTGTAGCATTAATTGCAAATGACCTTCCTGTGAAAGCTGCAATTTCTCCAGGTGGGAAGCCTGGTATGTCTTCAACAAATGGGGTGTATGAGCTGCTTGAGTGCCCAGTTTGCACAAACTTAATGTATCCTCCAATTCACCAGGTTTGCTTCGTGCTCTCATTGTTCTTTTTCTCTTCAACAAATTTGAGAATTGAATTCTATCTATTAGCACTAATCCAATTAAATGAGAAGAAAAAAAAAATACTTATTTTAATAAACCTTTCTGCCTCCAGGTTTTGTGATACAATTGTGATAGTAAAGAAACTTTCGTAATTATTGTATTTTTGCATGATCACTCATCTATAATTTTACATGTTAAAAAAATAAATATGATATTTTGATTCGATGCTTTTTTTAATGATAGATTATGGTAAAAGTAGTCCTCATACAAGAAATATCAACTACTATCTTACTAGTTCATGGTGATAAAAGTGCACCACTTTTCTTTCTCCCTCACATCTTTTACATTTGTGTACCACTCTGTTCTATCTTATAGAGGGAATTGTACACTTTCTTTAATAGTTAGGAAAATCTGACAAAGTACGCCTTGACTGAAATTTTTAAGGCCTGATTGTTGAGGTTAGGAGTAGGACTTGATTCATATTGTATGGTCAAAGGTGTTTATTAGTTTAGAATCACCTCCAATATTTCCCTCCCTCAAGAACTGTCAACCATAGTGTCCTCACCAAAAAAGTGTCTTCAGTAAGAGGGGAGGGGGTATTTATATGTGCAAGCGAAGAATGTGCTTGTTCATTGGATCAGAGTAGATAAAAGGTAAAGGATCAAAACCACTGATAAAAGTGGTTTTGATCTTAACCAGTGAAAGATCTGGCTGTTGGATAAAATTTGCATTTAAATTTTAACCATTGATTTTACTTTTTGCTTCTACCATTGGACAAAAGGACACAGCTTTAATTTTCCATTGGATCAAAGAATGATTTCTTCACTTTTTACATTGGATAAATGAGTGAATTTCTTACTTATACCACTGGATAAATACCTGTAATTAAAAGCAAGAGCCTTCAATTTTACCTTTAGATGAAGGCATGAATTTTCACTTGAAAGAGATGCTTTGAAATGTCCATTGGTTAACAAAAGTAGTTTAAAAACTAAACTAAGTTTATTATGATGAATGAATTTTATTGAAATCAAGGTCATGGAAATTATCTTTGAAAATATCCAAACAAGTAGTGTTGCAACAATGGAAATAATATATATATGCTAAATTTCCTTATTGTGAAACTGAAATTTTTTTATTTGACTAACTAAAAAATTCAGATTTAACAAAATTCAAAATTTTCATTACAAAGATAATATTAAAAATGTGCCAATGAAAGAATCTGTGAAATTTGATTTTAAAATAATTCTCAAGAATTCAGGCTCTGAAAATTTTGACTGTAATTTGGATATTGGGCTCTAAGAACGAAAGTAATATTATTTGGAAGGTGTAAAATGGGGCATCTATGTCCTTCAAAAGCCCCAGTAAGGTGCATAACTAAAGGTTTCCTTCATTTAGAGTTGATGGTAGCAAGATCATTGGTCTTGCACACCACCTCCCTGAGGATCATATTGTACATAAGCTTTAAAAGCAAACCTGATTACAATCAACTCAGCAACAATATTGCGACAGTCCCCTTGAAACATGGAAAGACCACCCAACCAGATATCATCAGACCTGACGAGCCCTCAGCTTCGATGATATTAGGGTTCACTCTAGCACTTCCATATGATTCAACTTCACCCAACCTACTAAAGGGAGCTGCTAGGCCACTTGGCTAGTTTTGAGGGTTGCCCCTTCTACCTGCAGAATGGCCAGTAAACACTTCTGTGGCTTCCTGAGCCTTTTTCCTTACCATCATAAGGTGATTGTGTGGCCCTTGGAACTGAACATCAAAGACCCCTGATTTCTAAAGCTGTGCAGTCATGAATTCTCTTCCTAACATCCGACTGCAACAATCATTTAACACATCTCAAGTAGTTTCAGGAACAAATCCCATATTGTGGGCAATGGTCATCAGCAACACTTATGATTCTTACCTCATTTTCAAGGCGCCTCTTCCTGTGCACGAACTAGGGGTGTTATGACACCCGGGTCGAGCTCGGGTATCACAATACCCTAGCTCGAGCTCGATGTACTTTAGGTGAGTTCGAGCTCGAGCTTGAGCTCGAAGTGTCGTCAGGTGTTGTTGGGTAGTGTAGGTAATATATTTAAAAAATATACCTAAAAATGTAATTTTATATATAAAAATTATTTTAAAAAAATATAATTATATATAAAAATTATTTTTTTTAAAAAAATTAAAATATCTCGGGTAGCTCGTCGAGCCTTCGAGCTCGACACAGCTGGGCTTGAGCTTGATACCGAGCTACCTGGGCCCGAGCTTGGGCTCGAGCTTTGGCCGGGTAGTGTCACGGCTAGGTGTCATAACACCCTTAGCACGAACCATAAGAAGGGTGGTAGTTTCTGTGGAGCTTTGATCCTCCAAAGCTTAGTTCAAGCATTACCCAAAAGCTACTGGCAGGCTTTGCAAGCAGCAGCTCATAAATGGATTCACAAGTAAAAGTCTCAGATGAAGTTTGCAGTTTATCCTAAGATTGCATATTAGGATTTTGGGGTTAACATGATTCTCTTTATGAAAGGTTTTGGGAAGCAGCTTTAACCCTTTCTGGATCTTCCAGTTTCCAGCCATGATGATCTATCAGCTGATCAGGTATAAATATTTGGTCTCAAATCAACAGTGAGCTCATAAGCCAACTCAATGAGGGAACCCTTTTCTAGCTGATGATCCTTCCAGAACCTAACAGCTCATCATTCCCTACACTTCCTAGGAAATCATTTTTAAAGGGATTCAGCAGGCCACACCTTTCAGATACTTTTTCAGAAGCAAAAATGCTTCCTTTTTGCACTCTATAGAGCTCAACTCTGAACTTTCCCATATTAAGCCTGAAGCACTTGCACCTAGAGTTACTCCCTGTATAGAAAAATCTCCAAGCAAGCTTTACTAAAAGCTCGTCATTGAATTTATCTGTCTCTCTTAATCCCAAGGTCTCCTTTTCTTCTAGGCAGATAGTCTCCTAATTGACTAACTGGTCTTCTCTCTTCTCTAAGCACTCTAAAAAGGACTCACCCGATGCACAAAGTGCTCCCCGGCTTAGTGCGGGGTTAGGGGGAGGGTGGGCGTATATGTACGCAGCCATTCCCTTGCACGTTTTTGCAAAGAGGCCATTTTCACGCCTTGAACCCATGAACTCGAGGTCACAAAGGAGCAACTCCACTGTTGCGACAAGGTTCGCCTTCTTCTCTGAGCTCTCTCACCACAAAAAATGACTAGAACCCTAGGAAGAGAGAAG
Source organism: Dillenia suffruticosa (assembly GCA_033439265.1). Taxonomy (NCBI): domain Eukaryota; kingdom Viridiplantae; phylum Streptophyta; class Magnoliopsida; order Dilleniales; family Dilleniaceae; genus Dillenia; species Dillenia suffruticosa. The sequence continues at coordinate 464,153 of JAVTVX010000013.1, read as the reverse complement.
ACTAGCATTAAGTAAGAATGGGGAGAAGTGACACAATACAAATTCTTTTGATTTATAGATTGAAGCCTTTATTGTGTTAAATCATAAAATGTATTATTGGTGGCCAGATGTGGTAACGACATTCTTGTCTTTGTATTATTTGTAGAATTTCTGTTTATTCTGGGCTGCTTCATCATTTTTTATTTATTTATTTATTTTCTGGGCTGTTCAATTTCCCTTCATAATGATGGTGAAAGATGGCTTGAGATCTCAAATTTCAAATGGAATTGATTGTGCTTTATTTTTCTTACACTGTAGTGCCCGAAGGGTCATACGCTATGCTCAAATTGTAAGATAAGGGTGCATAACTGTTGCCCCACATGCCGCTATGAGCTAGGAGATATAAGGTGCTTGGCTTTGGAGAAGGTTGCAGAATCGCTGGAACTTCCCTGCGTATATCAGAATCTCGGCTGTCAAGACATATTTCCATACTACAGCAAGCTCAAGCATGAACAGAATTGCCAGTTCCGCCCATATAATTGCCCTTATGCAGGATCTGAGTGCTCCGTTACTGGTGATATACCAACCCTTGTTGCACACCTCAAGGATGAACACAAGGTTGATATGCATGATGGAAGTACCTTCAACCACCGTTATGTTAAATCAAATCCACAGGAAGTTGAAAATGCCACATGGATGCTAACAGTAAGTTTGAGAGGGTGCTTGTTCTCAGGAGCGTTAAGTTCCTTCATGTCATGATATGTGTTAAGTATTTATTTCCTGTCAATCAGAAGGCATGTGGTCTGTTATAACGGTCCTTCCCCATATCACAAGACTTGTTTATTTATTTTATGTCTGCATAAGATTTTTTTCTCATTACCTTCTTACGCTGGGGAAGAGGTTTTGATGATGGAAGTGCCTTCAACCACCATTATGTTAAATCAAATCCACAGGAAGTCGAACATGCAACATGGATGCTAACAGTAAGTTTGAGAGGGTGCTTGTTCTCAGGAGCGTTGAGTTCCTTCAAGTCATGATATAACTGTCCTTCCCCATATCACAAGACTTGTTTATTTATTTTATATCTGCATAAGATTTTTTTTTCATTACCTTCTTATGCTGGGGAAAAGGTTTTCCCTTCTTTTCTGGCAGCTGGGGCGTGAAAATGGTTTTCACTTGAATGCAAGCATTCAGATGCTTTTGAGAGCTATGAAATATGAGTCATTTGACATTTTTCAATTGATATGACTGTTGCTATAGTACTTTCTTAGTGCATGTGGAGCAATTATGATGTTCTCTCAATTCTGTTACTCTTGAAATTTGGCTTTGTGATGTACATTAGATACTGGGTCTTGGTTGTGGCATCTTGAGGAACCTTTGATTTTGTTTTTCGAACATGTGTAATTTAAGAATCTGCTTCATGATTTGGAAGATCGCATTCTGAAACTATTTTCTTGTTTTCAGGTGTTTAACTGTTTTGGAAGGCAGTTCTGCTTGCACTTTGAGGCATTCCAGCTAGGTATGGCCCCAGTTTATATGGCCTTTTTACGATTTATGGGTGGAGATGATGAAGCCCAGAAATTTAGCTACAGTCTAGAAGTTGGTGCGAATGGTCGCAAATTAATGTGGCAAGGTGTCCCACGAAGCATTAGAGAGAGTCATCAGAAAGTGCGTGACAGCCAAGATGGACTCATTATCCAGAGGAATTTGGCTCTCTTCTTTTCTGGTGGAGACAGGCAAGAGCTCAAGTTGAGAATAACAGGTAGAATTTGGAAAGATCAATGACAGGTTTGAAAGTTATATTTATTTTAGCCAACTGTACAGATAATACAAAAATTATGAGAGTCCTACTGAAATTTCACTTTTCTGGCGGACACCAAAAATATTGTAACATAGATTTAAAGCACGTTATTGTAATTTAAGTCGAGAATCTGGAAAATGCATCTTCTTTACAAGTTTTAGCTGAAAAAATGATTGCTGGAAATGAATGTTTGCAAATCAGTGATTGTGTTTGGAACCCTATTGTGATCCGGAACAGCCTGTTGTTTCTGATTGTTTATTTCTATATTGAAAAGCATCTACCGATCGTTCACATGGATATTACCTCTCTGACGTGCTCCGCATCTCTACCATCCATTGGAGGGATTTTGAGCATGGAAGGTTCTCTCTATGAACAGTCCAGATGCTACAGGTCGCCCTCGGAAATGTTTGGTAGAGGGATTTGAAGGATCTAAGTCATGGCGAAGGGACAGTTCGGTTGGGCCAGCGGTCAGCTCAGTAGTCATGCCTGCTGGGCTTAATGGCACTCGTACTGGGGTGTAACCCCTATGTTGGGCCAGCCACATTCGGACTAGCTTGCAATGTTTCATTCATTTTTTATTTTTATCGGGTGGGTCTTCGTTCTCTCTCTAAGCCCCACAAACCTCTTTATTTCAAGCCTCCCCTCTTCCTCTCGCATCTCTCTCCTTCAATTTCTTCAATGTCCTTGGATGCAAAGCAAACCTCTAATCAAAACCATAGCCTCTTCTCTCTCTCTTCTCCCCTCCAATTGATGATTGATTTTAGAATAGAACCAGTACTATGCCCAATTCCTTTTTTCAATCCAAAATCATCAGTCCAGCTGCCAAGGCCACACCAGACACACTCCATGGGCACGCTTGACTCAAGAGCTGGCGTTGACTTTACTGTGTTCCCAATAATTGGACTTGGTTGAGCTCAGCTTATGCTCAAGGGGACCAAAAAAAACTTTATTATATTTGCATTTTGTATAATTGTATTGCCTTTATGTCCTCCCTCCAACTATTCAACAAATGATGTGACATTAAGAGTGATATATATATTAAAAAGAATAAAACATTTCTGCTTGAGTGAGTACTTTAAATATTCATGTGGCATCTCGTACTAACTCGGCCATGTTGGAGACTAGGTTAACTAGAGAAATGATGGGAGGAAAGCCCCTCCTTGCTTAAACTGAATGCAAAGAAGATTTCCGTGGGTGTTGGTGGCAACAACCGAGGAGGACGATATGTCGAAGGAAATAATTTGACCACGATGATTGAGGGTGAAATATGGACCGTTGGATGACAATAAGAAAATAAAATAATGAAGATGTAGGGGGGAGGTTCACAACGTGGAGGATGTTAGTTCTAGCGGTTAAAACACTGTTGAGGCGAGTTTCCCGCGGAATAGATGAATAGACGCCTCATCATCCAAACGGAGACCTTACCGGACCCAGAGAAATTGAGTTATCAAAAGAGAAAATTTTGCATTCCCTTCTACCTCCCCCCTCCCTTTCTCTTCCCCGATTAACATTTTCTCTCTCTAATCACAGCTTGTTCTCTCTTTGGGTTCCCCTGTTTCCATCAATATTGATTTGTAAGCAACACCCATTTCTTAATTTTCTTTTTTCAAAATGGGTTTTCATCATTTGATGAATTTTATGCCCTTTTTGGGGGAATTCATTTTTTTTAGACATGTTAATGGCTCCAATTATTTTATTTTGAAATGTTATTTTATTGGGTTTGTGTCTTGCTTGTGATTGAACAAAATGTATGGGAATGATTTGAAATGCAGGTGTTTGATGGTTATTTATTGATTCCAAAAACCATAACCCAGAAGGTGTTTTTCTTAATTTTGGCTCCTTGAGGCTACCATATCTATTATACCTACACCTTTGTTTGGTGTTTGAACTATGTTGTGCTGCGGTGGCACTGAAGAGGAAAGCAATGGACCTCCTGCTAACCAATCAACAGCACCACCAAAAGGGACAACCCCGTATGGCGGTAATTCCTCTACTAGGTTTCCAGTTGGAATTTCAATGGATTCTCTGTTGTTTGATATATCATAGTTTGAATTTTTATGCATTTTGTTGATAATTCGATAAGTTTGAGGTTTTCCCAGAAGAGTCTTTTTTGTGTTCTAGCATCTTCATGCCTGTGATGTTACAATGTGGTTTAGGTGGAGATAGAGGAGAACCAAGGAGTTCTGGCATGCCAAAAAGCGGTGCTCCAAATAATTCTTTACCAATTGAAACTCGAGCGATATCGCTGGATGAGTTAAATAGGTTGACTGGTAACTTTGGTTCTAAGGCTTTGATAGGAGAGGGTTCTTATGGCCGAGTTTTTTATGCCAAGTTAAGTACTGGTGAAGAAGCAGCTATAAAGAAGTTAGATACAAGTTCTTCATCAGAACCCGACTCTGAATTTGAAGCTCAGGTAAAGTCTCTTTGAAACCCCTTTTCTCTTTTCCTTTTAAAGCAGAGGCATGAGTTTGTAGTTTAATCTGTGTTACAATCATCCATGTCTGTGTAGTTGTCGATCGTCTCCAGACTTAAGCATGAGAATTTTGTGGAGTTGTTGGGTTATTGCTTAGAGGCAGAAAATCGAATCTTGGTATACCAGTTCGCTTCAGTGGGATCATTACATGATATATTGCATGGTACTTTAAAAAAAGTTGAATTAAGCTTTGAGGTTGTTCTTTTATTGTTTTTCCTTTCCGGGGTTTCCAGTACAATTGTTAAATTCTTTTTCCATGTATAGGTCGGAAAGGTGTTCAAGGGGCAGAACCTGGACCAGTTCTTAGTTGGATTCAGCGAGCTAAAATCGCTTATGGTGCAGCAAGAGGGCTAGAGTATCTTCATGAGAAGGTTCAGCCTCCAATAGTCCATCGCGATGTCAGATCAAGCAATGTTCTTCTTTTTGACGATTATCTGGCCAAGATTGCTGATTTCAATTTGTCGAGTCAGTCTTCAGATACAGCAGCACGGCTACATTCTACTAGGGTTCTGGGAACATTTGGCTACCATGCTCCAGAGTACATGCGTTGTCCATTCTTTGTTAATTTTCATTAATTTGATGATGTCCTGTGTTGCAGCTACCTAGTTCACTACCCTCATGTTTATGCTCATTTTAATTTTGATTTTGTTGAATGAATATATATTTTTAATGTTCAGGTATGCAATGACGGGGCAGATTACTCAGAAGAGCGACGTTTACAGTTTTGGAGTTGTCCTTTTAGAGCTTTTGACAGGGAGAAAACCAGTAGATCATACAATGCCTAAGGGGCAACAGAGTCTAGTGACATGGGTAATTTTTATGTTAATATCATCTCAACTAATTTTAGAACTATACTAATTGGCCTAAAAAACATTCTAATAGGTTTGCCAAATAATGCAGGCAACTCCTAGATTGAGTGAGGACAAGGTCAAACAATGTGTTGATCCCAAGCTAAATAATGACTACCCAGCCAAGGCAATTGCCAAGGTTCTCCATCTATTCTCTTGCATAACTCCCATTTTTGGTCATTTATGAGCAAGCATACACAGAAAGGAAGAGAAAATTTGACTTTGCTCCTAATGAACATGTTTCAGATGGCAGCAGTAGCAGCACTTTGTGTTCAATATGAAGCGGATTTTCGGCCAAACATGACTATTGTTGTTAAGGCTCTTCAACCGCTTCTCAAAGCTGGCCCAGATCCTCAAGCATAATTTCCTGGCTTACCCTTCGGCCTCTAGTCTCGTAACTTGAGGATCCGCAACCACCTTGACCTCAGTCAGTAGGTTTCACAATCAATGTTTTTGTGAGATCTATTGTGTAACTGTGACAACTTGTTAAATGATAAATTTATATGAGGCATATCCTGATTGATCCTCTCATTGAATTTCTCTGAGGTCAGCCGTGGAAATGAATATAGAAATGATATATTTGGATAGACTGTATCCTAAAATCAGACTACCATCTGTTTATTCAACTTTCCAAGATTTAATTATGTGAATATTCCTTTTGCTTCCTGAAAATGTCAAGAAATGAACCTGTCAAAATAAGGTGCAATCGAGCAGGTTCAGTTCTTTCTATTGTACCAGGAGGACCCTTCTTGATTAGGATAAGCGATGAGTGTTCGTTTCCTTTGGTTCATTTTTAGGGTAGGCCTAAGATGTTGATACCAGTTCTCAAGATAGGGTTGTGTATTTTAGGGGTAGCAACATAATTTATATCTCAGAAGTAAGAATTTAAGATTAGAGCCGGAGGAATCCCAAATTAATTTGTTAATTGTTCTGGCTGCTACCCAGAAAATATATATATTTATTTGAATTTGAAAATAGTCTAATGTAAGTGAAGTTACTTCTGCATGTTTGAAATTTTGAATAGATCCCAACCGTCCAGATGGACCCCATCATACTGATGATGGATCTTTGCCACCCCCAACCTTTTTTCCTGTTGCCAAGGGAACAATTATGCCTCACAATCACTAGTCTGGTAGCAATTTTTCCTTGAATGACAGGACCAAACGTCAGGAAAATATATTTTTCCTACAGGATAGAAACACTAAGAAGATAAAATACTTCCGGGGAGACTTGCCAGCTGAAATTTTATCCAAGATAACATTTGTGGAAAGGACATTCAGAGAACAACTGTCGACATAAGTTTCAACGATAAACTGTCGTTCATAGACATACCCTTACAGTGGAGGACTGCCCTCTGCAAGAAGAGGAGCTTGAGCAAGATGAAGACATGGAAGTTGAATTTAGGATCTTAGTGAACTTCCCGTGGCAGTTCGTAAAACTACTACCAAGTTTCAAATGCGAATTATATTAAGGTTTTGAATTTTTGTTTTTTCTTAGGAAGGGAAAGAACATCCTCCGGAGGTCACTAAGCGTCATTGGACGCCCTTCGTCGTGGCTGTCAGAGTATTTGTTCTCGACACACGTCGACAGTGTACAATTACCAAAAAGCCCTTAAAAGAAAATGACATGAATTCCAGTCTTATTATTTGTTTGTCATACATTCATAATAATAATCCCCTCCACCCCAACATTTATTTACATAAATCCCAATCACTCCATCCAAACAGACCAAAACGTTTTGGCGCCTCCAAATAATACATAATAGCATCTGAGAGCCCACCTTTGGCAAAAGACTCCACTTTCTGTTAGGGCACGTTTGGTTACAAAGTAAATGATTCTGCAATTTTTGAACTCTTCACCTAAAAAATCAATTTATAAGGAAAATAAAAATACCTTGTAAATTGTTATATATAATTTATTATTTGAATTTAAAAAAATTTATAAATTTAAATTATTTCATGAATTTTAAAATAAGTGTATGCTTCAAATAGAATAATTTTTATGGTCGAAGAGATATTCCATTTGCATTTTTCCAAAATTGATTGCAAAGAAGATAAGCAACATTAAAACTGCAAAGCTCTTAATATAGGGAAAGACAATGTTCCTGGAATGTAACCTCCCATCAAGATGTGGGAATCACCTTCCTATTATTTTTTGTCCATACCCCTTTTCCAAGCTCTTAAATGGACTTAATTAGAATGGCCGAATGGCCAAGATTCATGCTTAGATTAGTGGTTCAGTCTTAAGAAAATAAAAACCATTAGAATAGTAGATCTGATAATTTTGATTTCGGTCCTTAACCAGAAAAAAAAAAGCTTTGGTTAAATTAAAAAGAATAAACTCCAAACTTCAAAAGGAACCTTTTGATTGTTGGGGAGTCCTTGAACAATCTCTTCTTCCATGAAATCGAAGATGAGAGGAACACATAAACACACCTAATTGATGCATCTACCGTCCAGTAGTTCATGCAGCACACAACTTGCATTGACAGGTTGAGGTGAAGAGCCTTTACACGGCTACATCCTACAAAGATGCGGAGGAAAGAGCTACAAACTAATAACTGCTTCATTAATAAGAAACAGACCCCATACAAAAATCCGTCAAACACAAGAAGACACTCTTGCAACCTTTTTGCTTCTCCTCCGCACTAGTAAAAAAAAATAAAGGAACTAAATAAAAAAAAAAAAAAATCTGATAAAAATATAAGCTAAAAATTGGAATATTTCAAAGGAAGATTATTGTGTACTGGGTTACAAAATACTCAAACCTCCAATCTCAAACAAGAAGAATATAGGGACTGAAAATCTCAAACAGCCACCTCACACCTTCTCTCATCTCTATATTTTAGAAGAAAGAAAATTTTAATCCGTTACTGGCAGCAAACAAATTGTACTCTTCTATTGTGGTCTCTTTCTTATTGCAAGCATGATCACCCTCGACATGATCAGTTGATAAATTTGAAGTCAAATCCCCAACAATCCCATCTTTAGAAGACACGGGATTCGGATTATTCCCTGCTGATAGAGCCACAGGCCCCCCAAAATGGAATAGAGAAAAACTACTATTTCCCATCTGCAATTTCACAGAGTTTCCGTTTTGCCCGCACTTACTCTGCAGAGATTCTTCTGTGCCTTTACCTCCCGCACCTACCCTTTCAGCTTGAACTTCATCTTGTCCTTCTTGCTTTGCAACAGGGTTGGAAAGCTTGCCCTGCTCCTTTGAATTCATGGTGCTGGCTCTAGGGATTGGCTGATAAACTGGTACTTGGCTTGCATTAAGCAGTGGGCTTGTCATATGTGGTGGACCATATGGCATGCAAAAATGTGAATTTCCATTCAACCCATACCCGAGCGGTAACACATAGTGATTGGGATGGGGGAACGGCATCAACCCATTGGCATGATTTGCTGGCCAAGAAACTGGATGTTGATGGTAGTAAGCCAGTGTAGGAGCTTGAAACACAGGGTAGTGTATGCTTTGGTTATGCATTGGTGGAACCATGCCTTGAGGCTGAGAACCCAGGCCAACCGTAGCCTTGCCATTAGCCAGAATTGGAGCAGGTTTCGTAGGCTGATTTCCAGGTAAGTTAGTTCCTGCAATGACGGTCTGAAACCCAGGCAATAATGTATTTTTAAAAGCCAATCCCTCAATACTATTCTGCTTTTTCTCCATTCCAGCATTGCGACATTCAGAGAAGTCATTTTCAACACATACTAAAGTTTCTCTTCCATCAGATTGTTGACTAGCAGCTTCTGAATCTGAGGTCGATGATGACTCCAGATTTGGGGGGTTCGAAGATGTTGTATTGCTGTCTCCCTCGCTAGGGCACAATGAGCAATTATCTGAATTGGAAGTGCTGCTCATAGAATTGTCAGGAGACCCATCTGAGTGACCATTTCTTACAGTGGATGCTGCCCTATCTTCATCACCAACTTTCTTCGTGGAGCACGCGGAATTCTCTGCAATGTGAAAGCCATTTTCACATCCCTCGCCTAACAGAGGACTGAAATTTCTGAATTTATTTGTGTTATTATTGTCTTCATGATGTTTGACAGTGCTTGCACTGACATCACCAGAGCAAAAAGAATCAGATGAGTTGAGATGATTATTGGGTTCTGTATCCTCAGCCTTGAAAGATGACCTAAGGGCAACATCAGAGTCTGAGTTGCTCCGAGGATATTTCTTTTGTGATTCCAGGGGCTCCCAAACTTGCTTAGTATGAAGGACATCTCCAGACAGATTGTTGCCCACATGAAATTTGGTTTTGGGTCTTCCACAATTCTCACGTGAATAATCGGTTTGATTGTACTTATTACTATGATAGAGATGCTTGGACATTTCAGATGTAGAATCAAGCTTACCCCCAGACTTAATCTCCCGACCTAATCTGACTGCAGAAACATGCCGGTCAACCTTAGACCTGTAATCAGCAACTGAAGTGCAGCTGCAAGAATGAGATTCATATCTATCATTGATACTGTGGTTTGAATGGAACTTCTCCCCAAACTTAGGAACAGTGTTTCTCCCATTGGACTTCACTGAATTGATTCTTGATTGCCTATTCAATCCATTCAAACCCCTGGTGTGTATCTCAAAATTATCACCATGATATCTTGGCTCAGATTTATTACCAAAAGCTCCACTTTCCGACTCATCTGAAAATCGGTGCCTGTCAGGCCATTTTGATGCATGATTTGTGTGTAATTCCTTTTGGAGTTTTGGTTTCCGTCGTGAAAATTTTGGATTTTCAAATGTCATTGGACTGTCTGCGCTGTCATATGAAACACTTCGCCTTTCTGATGTGGGATACTCATGGGAGAACTCTTCTTCTAGATTTTCCAGAGGCATAGGAGGAGAGAGACTATTATTATCTTCTGAATATCCAAGTACTTCCCTGTCACTGATGGCATTATCTGGCACCTCATAATTGTCTGGTGATAATTCTTCCTTTGAGACATCAGCAACAACAGGCACTTCATTTGATTCATAACATTTCTTTTCACGATCCTTTTCCTTTCCTTTTAGTCTCTCTTTCCTCCTCAGCTTTTTTTCTCGCTCTCGAGTACGTCTCCGTTCCTTGCGTTCTTCCTCTTCGCGTTTCTCTTTTTCTTCTTCTTCAAGAAGTTTCATCTGTTGGGGGGAAAAGGCATAGACTTAGAACTAGCAATCAGAGAGTAAAACACGTTATCTAGTTTAATATCAACACAACGAAAGATAAATTTATTCTAAATATAACAAATAGTACACCTGCTTTTCCAAGATAATGATTTCTTTGCAAGCAACATGAACTCGTTCTTCTAGAAGTTTAAGGGCAAGACAAACAAAAATGCTGTGTGCATTCTGTCGTGCTGTTCCTTCTCGGAAAGCCTTTTCAACCTGGAAAAGTAATCCATAATTAGTTCCAAACCATTTTAGAAGAACACACCATAAATTGTGTCATGATAAAAACAATCACAATTCAGAATTGTTATAACACATGACACATACATCCTAAGTAGCTTTATAGCCTCCTCTTTTGAAGTCAATTATCGGTAGAAATTTTTATTAAGCACCAAGGACCAAATAAAAGTCTTAACCTTAGTAGGAAACTTCGCATTCCATATAAAATTATTTAAGTGAAATGAAGGGTGCTGGGAAGGCTAATCAGATTACGGAAATGAGATTTACAAGCGAAAGCACCCAAAATATTAAGACTCCAAAGCATTATGTAAGGAACACTAGTAAAAGGCTCATTTCTGAGTAATAAACCGCTTCTCTATGATTAAAAGAGATCAAATGTCTGTCCCAAGTATAAAAACCTTCTATGGGGGCGAAATGAAACCTAGACAACAAAGTCAAGAAAAAGAAGTAGCTAAGGGCAAGTCCCCAGTCTAAGAATTCTCCTGAAGAAATTACCGGAGAACAAGACACCAAGATATAAATGAGAAAAGAATTTCTACGACTGCAGTGAAAAACATCGCCCCAACATTAGCATCTCATCTATTATGTTGGAGACCGTATTAACTCTTTATAACCTTTTGCCAGAGAGAATTGGGTTTTAAGGGAAATTTTCCAAACCACTTGGTTAATGGTAAAATCAAACTGAAATAGAAGGAAGCAATCTTAGGACACCAGGGCTGAACAAACTTCTTACTGCTTCCAAACTCAGTATCTAGCACATGTAACAGGAGATCCTTTTCCAGAGCCCAAAAGAATTAAAAAAAAAAATTGAGGAAAATTAAATTCCAACTACAGCATGATAATAGTTAATCGTGCCTGTTCCTTGAAGATCACAGTGGCAGCATCTAGAAGAAACTCTCGAGCAAGTTCAGGACTCTTCGCATGCTTTTGGGGACGTGAGCATTCTCCATCCAGCTCATTTCCATCCTTGTCCACCGAATCATCATCCTGAAAGTAATCACAATGAAATATAAAGGGAAACACTGTCAAATGAAATGTCTTAATGCCGAGAATTAAGAAACTAGTCAACTATAACAAGGATTATGTACCTCTTCTTCCTCGGCTTCTTCTGCATCTTCAAAGAACCTGCGAATACTCTCTCCTCTTGTGATTGTTACAAAGCCATCTCCAACTGCAAGCCTGCAGTGGATGCACCGTTGACCCTTCAATGCGTGAGCTTTTACACTTAGTTCAGTGCAACGGCCATCTGGTTTCCAAGCTCTCAAAGTGATAAAACATGCACTAAAACCAGTTAGATTGAGGCCATTAACTTGGACATTTCCATTCATGCCAACATTCTCAAAATCTAGAATGTCAGATTTTCCTTCTCCCGTTCCAATAGCCCATTCAAAGTGATGGTAAGTACCAATTGTGTCTGTGAAAGTTTGGTGCCAGTCAGCTTGAACTGTGTCATCAGATACCTGAGGAAATCATGAACCAAATAGTGCATTAGGCAAATGGGGGAAAGCCATGAACTTACACCCGTTAGTAAAAGCAATTCAGCCAAAAACTATATGATTTCACCTAGAGTCAATTATTATCACTCACTGTTATAAGATTTTTCTTAAATCATTTAGCAAAAGTGCCAACCCCCCATCTATGCCTTTTAAATGGCAAATGTGGATTGATCTTATAGCAAGTGTAAGCACCTTTACCTTCACAAACCAAATTTATTTTAATAACTAAAAAATATTATGTGAAAACTTTTAAGAAACCCCAATTATAATACATTTCTACCAAAAGCAGCGCAATTTCGCACCTCATATTGGAAAGCAGTATCAGCGACACAAAACCAACTGGTACAGCGAGGTTCCCTTCGCATCCGCTTCAACTCTTTTAGTTCCTTAAATTCTCGTATAACATTTCTTCTGCAATCTCTGCAAAACCTCTTGCTATCAAACCTGTCACATGAAAAAAATACTTTTAAGAAAAATGATTTTGATAGACATCTGTAGCAAGAGAAAGTAATACCAACTATCTTCCACTTTTTAAGCAAATTAAATAAATGTAGCCAAGAAAAATGGCATCTAAAGTGAAAAATTATAGAGCAAGAGAGAAGAAGAAGAAAAAAAAAAGATGACAGTCGCTTGATAAATAGTAACAACATATGGAAAATGCGTAGATACAACAATACTATCAAAACACAAACCAGAAACTCTTCCCCCCTCAAGATTCCATTAAGGCCTGTTTGGGAAAAAAGAAAAGGAAAAAAAAAAGGAACACAAACCCACACACAAAAAGGTGTCCAAACAAACTAATGAGTTCAGGCAGCAGAAAAACTTAAATGAATGTCCTATATAATCCCGTAAATGATGAGTACTACAGCAACTAAAAACTCAAGCCATTGACCACCCTCTATGAATGATTGGGCCATCATCAACTTCATCATGAAATTACTTTCCATAGATTTTAATCCCCCAACACTTCATTTCCGATTAAAAACATTACAAGCAGATGCTTAAAACAATTATGATTAATCAGTAAACATTTTGACATGATTCAAGAGGTTTAATCATCCAAAATGTATATGCAACAATAAGAAAACATAACTATAATTTTCATATAAATATATATTATACATAAAAACATACATAGATAAAGAGGGAGTGAGCATCAAGGGAATGCTCCCTGCACAATGTAAAGATTAGATAAAGAGTCTACAAAAGTTAACACATCCAAATGAAATTTTCAACCTAACGATAAACATATTAAACGCACATATTCCCAAAAATAAAATAAAATAAAATAAGAAGTTGCTTTACATGAATCTAGGGTGACACAGACCAAGCTCACTGACATTTAGTTTACCAGACACTTAGCCCACATCTTCAATTAGATCTGCACCATTTCTACCCAGTTGTCTTTGCTGTAGAATCAATCGTGCTAATAAGACACAACGTCAGGGCTTTAATAATATACTGCTAGTTTGGGACATCATCATCCACAAAATGAACTACTTAATGTAAGCAATTTGCCCACTTCTACATGCACAAGGAGAGAATACCGTATGCAATAAATGGGAAAGATGCATAATCTTCATCCCTAGGACTAGTAGACTATAGCTATAAACCTATATAACTGCATTACGTAATAATCCCAAAAGTCACCTTGTTTAAGATCTCTTCCTACAATAAAACAAGAAAGGGAATAGGGGCTTCAATATCCCATATCCCTTGGGACAACCATAACCAACAGACGGAAATTGAGTTAGGTATACCTCAACTGAGCCTAAATTACCTTAGCTGAGCTCTATTTTGTCTTATCATATGTGTAGTATTTTTACTAAAGTGAAATTTTTGTAGGAAGTGTAAGGTTTTGCAAGTAAAAATCAAATTTCCTTGCATAAGGAATTTAGCTTATCATCGAATTCATATTTTTTGATAACACATTAAATTGATAATTTTTTTAGTTGAAAAACCTAATCTTAGCTGATTCTAACAACAAATGTCCCAAACGGGGCCCAAAGCTGTTCAGGGGTAAGCCACTTACTACCTGATCTCATTCTGAAGAAATGTGTATCTCTACTGTGAAAATCCCATTCAACCCCTTTTCTGTTCCCTCATTTTTTTTGTTGCCCCTTTTCTAATAGAGAACTCTAGCAAAAACCATAACCCTAACTTCAAGAAGTACATCTCCAATATAAAAGATAGGATAATAAGGGTTTAAGTAATCAGCTAGTATCCTAAAGAGAATGTGCAATTCTCTGGATATAGTTGAATACTCTCACAGATCATCGTTCTCTGGACATACTAAGATACTCTTGCGAATCTTCAAAATTGATGATCCAGCTCCTAAGCACCTTATATTTATGACCAACTCCAGAGTGCTCCAATGTCCTAAGATTGTCCTCACAATTTTTCCATAATAAAATGCCACATCAGGGAGAAAGCAATTCTTTCTAAACTCAGCCAACTACCCGCAACTCAGCCGTATTGTGGCTCTGAAAATCATGCAAATTAGAAACCTATGATTAACATACGTGGGGAATATAAGAATTATTCAGTCCATGAATGAATGTGTGCTGGAGCAATGGATGCCTTTGACATCACAGAACTTAGCAAGTACGACCACCTTTGAACACCTCCGAAGTTTGAATGCAAATACACTAAAACTGCCAACAAAAAACATCTATGACCATTTAGGGACAAACAGACCTGTACATAAGCCTTTCAATGAAGTCCTCTTCTTTCATCCTTAATAGTGATTGCCGAGTCTCTTCTCCAAGTGCAGACCAGAAATCCACCAATGTGTCACATGACAGCCTAGCAGTGTGCAGAGCACATGTCTCCCTTGTTCCATGTCCTCTACCATAACTTGACATTCCTTGGCTAATCCAGCCTCGACCTCCCCCACCACAAGCATCAGGGTACAGTAATTCCCGCTCCCTTTCCCTTGCTCGTGCACTATCAAATACCTAATTAAAAAGAAAGAAATAAGCAGCCATGACATTTAACAACAGAAAACAACGACATGAATAAATAAAACAAAGGAAAATCAGTACAACTCTTATTAATAATACAACAATCTAACTCAACCGAGCCATCATATTAGAGCTTACATTTTGGAGCCCCTTGAGTGACTTCGAGAATAGAAAGCAGTCCACAAGTGTCAATGTGCCATCACGAGTTGTAGTCAGACCTCCCCATGGATGAACGCCTGGATCTTGAATCTCATCTTGGCACCCATTATTGATGGCGGATACCCCATCATTCAGACTTTTCAAGAATCCTGGTCTATTATAGGTAAGATGCCCATCTTGTCCCTCTTGCTGTAAACTCTTCCCGTACATAACAATCTGCAGAAAACCCTCCAGCAATAGCCCATTGCATCTAGAGCAGTACATATTTTTTCGAGCTTGCTCAAAGAAGGTTTGCTTATCAATCCTTAGAAGCTCCTGTCTCGCATGTGGTGACAGCTCACTCCAGAACTACATTCCAAGCATTCAGTCAGCAAGAAAAGTGATTCAGAAACAATTTTTTCATTTGAAAAAAGGGATTCAAACTCGGGATGCTCAGCTTCATACTAAAATTTCCCAATGCTGACAGCATTGGGTCAGCAAAAAAAGTGATTCAAAAGCATAATTTTGACAATGCCATGAGTTTAGCATTATCAAATGTTCTCTATCATCAAAATTGCATTTACTAAGTTCATACAACTATAAGCCTAAAACTAGATTAAAAAGAATCTGACTGATCAAAACCACGAACAATTAACGACAAAAGACATCTGAAACCATGTCATATTACATCATCCGCAATAAATAAGATCCACTCAATCCAGATTCAAGCTGCTCGAATGAAATTCACACAAAACCAATTCATAGCAATGAACTGTGCTTGAAACTAAGTAATTGACAAAATCCAAAGTACCTTCTGAAGCTGATTATAGTTAATATCATCGCGATGCCTTGACCAAAAACCATTCGCTGTGCAAGGCAATGATGAACACAAGGTCGACGACGACGAGGATGTCGTGGCACTACAGAATAATTGATCATTTCTTTGCGCTAAACCAGGCATCTTTTTATCTCACAGTCTCAAATGTTCATCCACCAATAATCCTCTTCTCATTTTACCAAGTTTCGCAGACAGATGCTAGAATAAAAAAATCAAATCCAAAAATCAATCAAACTACAACATAGGAATTTCAAATCTAATCCTAGAATGCAAATCCGAATCCATGAAAACGGCGCTTACAGGATCGGGAAAAATTGAATCGACAACAAGAATTCTATCGATTCGATTTAATTCAATAAAAAACGTAACCGATTAGATTGAATTGGTGAATAGTGATTTGAATCAATCAATCAAAATCAAAGAATTGTAAGAGAGAGAGAAGAGGGATAGAGAGGGATAGAGAGACGTAGGGGTTTTCCCTGATGAGATTTGGTGCTGTTTTGTAGAGAGAGAGAGAGAGGGGATTGGAGGCATGATTAAGAGGAAAGAAAAAAAAGGCCCCGAACCCCGGTTACAAATTTTTAAAGGAGTTTTCCTTCATTTTTAACGTATCTGGATTATTATAATTTTTTTCTAATTTTTTCTAATTATTATAATTTTATCATACACACACACACACACACACACACACATATATAAACTTTAAAAATATTATTTACCTTTTGGATTATTTATAAAACTTTGAATTATTTATAAAACTATTTATTTTAAAAATTATTTATAAAACTATTTATTTTAAAAATTATTTATAAAACTTTAACGTTAATATTATAAGTTTATTAAGTACTAGAATTTATACAAACCGATTTTTCGAATATTCTATTTATATTAAAGAGTTTTTTAAGTGATATTATTAAATATTTTATCATTTAAAATTTAAAATTTTTATTTTTTATCGTAACTTATAAGTCAAAATATTAAACATAAAAAAAAAAGGAAATATCCAAAGAGGGTTGGGGTTAAAAGGGGAAATTGAAAATGGGAGTTGTGAGGCTTTGTACAATAAACAAAAAGTTTTTCCAGTATTTTGTGACATGATGACAACATCTTTTCATTTTTCTGTTCCGAGACTTGATGTCCGTTCGTGCACCATCAATATTATTTTCCAATTTTCGCATTCTATTTATATTAATTATTAACTCATATAATTGAAATTTAATTTAATTTCGAATTTATAATTTTAAATTAATTTTTTAATATTTATTTTAAAGGGCAAAGGTGTATAATCACTAATAAAAGAAAATAATTACTGCTCATTTTAAGTTCTAAGCACTACTTTAGAAAATGATTGTTTGTTTTGCTTAAATTTTTTAATTACTTATCAAGGACCATCTTTCACTTAATGGCACGAGCGAAAGGATGGAAAGACGTTTTCAATTGACATTCTGTATTCTCCATAAGAATTAACTTGGAAGTAGAAGTATTACTATACTGATGAGTTATACACTCACACACACACACACACACACACACACACACACACACACACACACACACACACGCATGTTTTGGTCCAAAAATGTTGTAGAATATCTTCAAGGAGTTGCCGGATTTGGTTAGGATGAGAGGCCCTTGGTTTGCTCATTATGTTATGTTGGATTCATGGGGAAGTCTTTCTATTTGGGTCGGTGAGCGGTTTCCAGGGATTCAGTCCACTGCATCTGGAAAATTTCTTCCACGTCCATGGCCGGGCAGCTCGGAAAACTCTGCATCTGGCATCTATCTAGAAAGTTCATCAAGTGGTTCTGGTTTTACTGGTTCCGGGCTTCCTCCAGGAGAATGTTTCTCAGGAGTTTTAACAACTCCCGTTCTCTCTCTTCTGTCAGATCGGCAATGGGGCTCGAGAAACCGAGCAACTGGTCTTGGGGTAAATACTTTTGGTTAATGCATAAGAAGCACATCCTTTGTCTCGATCAACAGACCCTCATGGCGCGTCAATTAATCACTTTCCAGCCATCTCGTGGGGATTCAAAGTGAAAGAAGCTAGCAGCAGTTCACACGAAATGCCACATGATCTGGGTCTGTCTCAAACTGGGGGAGACAATATATGGAACTCGAGCCTTCAAGGGCTCTTGACTCTTCCTAACAAATATGCACTGGTCGCTCTAAGCACCCGTTGGATTTCAGTTGTAAGGACCCTATTAATACCCCGACCCATGTTTTTATTTTCAATTTGTGAAACTGATTACCTGGGCCTTAGCCTTGTACTCTCTTTCGAGGAATCTGACTCTGGTCTTTGATCGATTCAAATTTGAAGTTGTTCTTGTTAAAGCAGGTTTTAAAGCTTAGCTTACTAATGAACCAAAGATCCACTTATTCTGATCTCTGATGAGAGGATCAGATCAATTGTCCTAGAATGTGGTTTCCAATCTTTCTTTAAGACGGCTACATGTGCAGTTTTGCTGTTTAGGTGCCCTTAATACTTTCGGCGCCCCATTTCGGTAAAAATGAAAAGGGTAGGCACATCCTATGATCCACCCAAAATCTTGATAAGATTCTAGAACTAGAAAAAAAGGGTGAATGCATTATGGATGACTGCAGCTTGATGGTCAAGCATAGACATTTCTGTGCCCCTTGCGTGCAACGTTTTTCATTGAGAGATCCATCTTCCGAAAAGGAGCCACTGTAGTGATTGGTCAGAATTAATCGGGACGAAATACTAGGACGATATTCAAAATATGGTACAAAAAAAAAATAGACATTACTGTGCCGGGCCAGACCCTCGGGCAGCTCACCCAGTGATCCGGTCTTGTCTAGTCGGACATCCAAATGTGGGCCAACAAGCCCGGCCCCTTGCTTTTATCTGGTCAACGTGGGCTACCTGGGCTATTTCAAAAGAATTTTGAAAATAGTTTACCTTCACTTTTTTTAAAAAAATATATATAAAGAAAAAATTTATAAAATTTGAAAATATTTTATATAATTTTAAAAATTTTCTAATTTTAAGAATATACCGTTATATTAAGAAAAATAATACCAATTCATAAATTTTTTTTTTGGAAAAAAGTAAAAATATACCGTTATATATAATCGCCGGAAAAAGGGGAAAAGTAATAAGGCAATGGTTTGCCCAGCAAACTAAAACCGTTATAGCTGAGCTGGATGCTGAGATGGCAAGATTTCTCAAAGAATATAACAGCCCTCCCCCCACCCCCAAAAAAAAACCCCAGTGCCAGTACAGTGCCCATTTATTTCTCCCAAAAAACCAACCTCTCACATCTCTCTCTCTCTCGGTTTTCTTTCGTGTGAGCTGCCTTTCTTCTCTCTCTCTCTCTCTCTGCCCGAAATCCTCGTTCGAAGGTACAATTTACTTGCACGAATTTCATTTCTTGCAAATTTTCCTGAATTTTCTTGATAAAATCTTGCACAGATTTTCTCCATTTTCCACTTCGAATCTTTACTTCTCGAAGTTCTTTAGTAAAAATCTTCACAGTCTCGATCAATTCTGGTTCTGTTTCCGATCTTTGAAAGAAATCTTAATTATTTCGATCTCATTTTCGTTAGAATCTATCTTGTTTCCGATGGAACTGTATCTTTAATGACTTTACTGGAAAAACTTTCCCTTCTTTTTTCAGATGAAAGTTGTGGTTGTTTAAATAAATGGATAAAAAGCATCTTTGGTTGTTGCAATTGGTTACTATTGTCATCTCGGCAATTCTCACAAATTTGGCTTCTGATCCATAGATCCGCGCGATGGTACTTTTTCGCTTTTCTGTCGATTCTTCTTTCAAGAAACTACTTTGATGGAATTGGGGATTTGATAGTTGTTATGGATTTATACGGGAATGCACTAGACTCTTGGTTTACTTTTGAATCGTTAATTGATTTTCTCGTTATAATCTTGACAGGATGATGAATCTGGTTACGTGTGCGGGTAAAATTGATAATCTTGATTTTTCTCGGTTTATTTTCTCGTTAGTATTGTGTTGACTGTTGTCATTAAAATCTTGGATGCTTTCTGCGGAATTTAAGTTCCAAAAAGGTCTGTTATTTGTGGGATTGTTCAATTTGCTACTTAGGGTAACATTGTGTAACAATCCTCTCTAGAGAGGGAAAAATGTATAGAGAGAGAGAAAGAGAGAGAATTAAGAGATAGAAAGAGAAAGACGTTTAACAAGATTCAGGATTGAAGGCTAATAGATGGATCAGTTTGTTTTTTGAATCCCCAAACACCATATCAATGGTAATGTAGCGAATGCTTTACATGGAGCAGTTAATTCGCTACTTTGGGTAGCATTGGGTTGGTGAAGAAGGTGAAAAGATGGGGTTAAAACCTGGTAGATGATCAGGTGCTATGGCTTGGGAGAATGGTTTTGTATTCTATAAGGTACAGTGTTCCATTTTTTGATATAAGAAGTTGCATTTTGAAATCTCTGAAGACTAATCCAGCGGTGTAAAATGCAGTTGAAAATTTACATGAACAGTTCAAGGCCCTTCATGAGCCATCTCAGCTGAAAGGATAGAGTCCTGATGGTGGAGATCCATGGACTGGAATCTCATGTTCTGAGTCCCGATGGTGGAGATCCATGGACTGGAATCTCATGTCTGGGTCATCTGTTATATGCATGTAGTGCACACTTAGTTGTTAGATGCTAATATTATATGACTAAACTGGCGCCCTTCTGTAATCATTGCAATGATCTTCATGGTCTAGAGCTAGGTGGAACCCTCGGAAGCCAGCTCATTAATCTTTGTAATTTGGAGAAACTGTAAGCAAACTTCTTCACTTGCCATTAGATGAAGTAGAATAATGAAACTTGAACACGATCTAATAATATAACAGGTATGTCATGTTAGAGATGTCAGTTCCAACAGCATTTGGGATGAAATACCTTTTGCCTTACCTACTAATCTAACCCACTTGTAAGATTTTACAGCCTTTCAATATGAATTTTGTTCTTTAATAAATTTCTTTGGACTTCATGCATAAAAAGGTATAGCTTGAGTTGTTTCAATGCTATTGCCAAATTTGATACCTCCTTTCTAATGAGTGCAGGAATCCGGCTCACAATAAATATACACAAACTATTCCATACTGTCTTGCTTATTTGGAAGATCTTAAACTTTTGTAAGTTGCTGAAACCATACTTGAGTTCTAGCCTGTGTTGATGTAAGATTGTTAAATAATTGCATTTGCTTCTTTTTTTTTTTTTTGCAGGAATGTCAGCTATAACTCGTTAGCCGGACCAATTGGAGATGTATTTGGTGGGCTACAGAATCTAAAAGAATTGTATGAACTGACCTCTCATATATATAATAAATATAATAGTTTATATATTTTCTCTATTTAATTCTTGCCATATTAATTTTGTTCTTTAAATTTCTTTGGGCTTCATGTATAAAAATGTATAGCATGAGTTGTTTCAATTCTATTGTCAAGTTTGATACCTCCTGTCTAATGAGTGCAGGAATCCGGCTCACAATAAATATACACAAACTATTCCATATGCGCTTTTTTATTTGAAAGATCTTAAACCTCTGTAAGTTGCTGAAACCATACTTGAGTTCTAGCGCGTGTTGATATAAGATTGTTAAATAACTGCTTTTGTTTTTTGCAGGGATGTCAGTGATAACTCGTTTGCTGGACCAGTTGGTGATGAATTTGGCAGGCGACATAATCAAACATAATTTTATGAATTGTCCTGTCATATATATATATATATATAATATATGATATTTATATATGTTCTCTTTTTAGTTTTACACAAAACCTGAAAAGAAGAAGAGACACTAAAGTTGACATTTAAGGTATCTCAGAGAGCCGTAGAATTAGTGTAGAAATTTTGGCTTTTTCCTTTGAACTGAAAATATTTGCAAAATTTTTATGGTCGTCTCAGCATGAAGCTTTTTCAGGTTGTCCACCGGTCTTTCCACGAATTGTAGTAAAATCCTATCACTATAAAATTTTTAAAATTCCATGCTCTGCTGGAAATTTATTAGTGATCACAACTTCAAGTTAGTTCAGGCTCACAAAAAGTTTTGGAAACCTTGGAGTTCAAACATCATAAATACATGGATGGCCTTGCATGTAGAGGAGATGTAGCTTTAAAGAAGTTCTCTGATGATAATGAGACCTTTTATCATTTGGATCTAAACTATTTATATTTTATCGGCTCCTTCAGTGCTTATTGTATCTACTCCTTGATTTAAACTTCATCATTTTGGCATTTTCCTTTCCTCTCATTTGTAATTCCTATATATTCAATCTTCTGTGACAGGGATCTACGGTATAATGACTCTTCTGGAGATCTCCCTAGTTCATATGGATCATTAACAAGTCTTAAAAGGCGGTAAGTCTTTATCCAGCCGTTCTCTATATTTGTTTGAATTGGTCCAAAATGCCTCTTTTTTTTTTTTTTTTTCCTTGTTAAAATTTCTGGTTTGCCTTCACAGGTTCTAAAAGAATAAAAAGTTCACTGGCTTTGTAATTTTTCTAGCGAATCTCCCACTAGCTGAGCTGTAGTTTTTCTTCTATGTTGCTTGTTTCAATTTTTGAAACTTGTTTCAACATTTTAAATTTGTGTAAATTCATCATTGTGTAGGAACATCCAAGACAACCAGCTTAGTGGTGTCATCCCTAAGCAATTTTAATATATACCAAATTTTTGGTAATATCTCAAAAGTTTGCATATGATTTTATTATTTCCTTGTGTTAATTGTCAAAGCAAATGATTCAACCTCAATATCTGTTATTAGGATTAGTGGAAATAAGTTTCATGAAGGAGCTACATATCCACCTTGGGATTTTCAATTTGATAAAAAGCCCAACAAGACAAATAGTAGTAGTCCGTTGACAACCAAGTCAAATGCCATTGAGAGTCATCCTTCTGTCACACTGGCAGCAAACAAGAAGAAAAGGCTGGGTCCCGGAGGAATAGCTGGTATGGTTGTTGGAGGAGCTCGAATAGTAACTTGTTCAGCAGTCATATTTGCACTTTGTCTTAAACAAGCTCGAGAACAAAGGCCAAGACTGGAAAGCAGTGGTAATGCGGTGAATGCAGTGAATCCCCAAACACCATGTCAGTGGTAATGCAGTGAATGCTTTACGTGGAGATGTTAAATTGCTACTTTGGGTAGCATTGGGTTGGTGAAAAAGGTAAAAAGATGGTGTCAAAACCTGGTAGATGATCAGGTGCTATGGCTAGGGAGAATGGTTTTGCTTTCCGTAAGATACTGTGTTCCATTTTTTGATATAAGAAGTTGTATTTTGAAATCTCTGAAGACTAATCCAGTGGTGTAAAATGCAGTTGCAACTTTACATGAACTATACAAGGCCCTTCATGGGCCATCTCAGCTGAAAAGATGCAGTCCTGATGGTGGACATCCATGTGAAGAGTCATAGACTGGAATCTCATGTTCTGGGTTATCTGTTATACGCATGTGATGTTCATAGTCTCCAATGACTTGGTCATTAGATGCTAATATATTTTGGCTAAACTGGTCCATTTCTGTAATCATTGGAGTGATCTTCATGGTCTAGAGCTAGGTGGAACCCTGGGAGACCAGCTGATTAACCTTCTTAATTTGCAGAAACTGTAAGTAAACTTGCCCACTATCAATTAGATGAAGTAGAATAATGAAGCTTGAACAGGTTCTAATAATATAACATGGTATCTCATGTCAGAGATGTCAGCACCAATGGGATTCAGGGTGAAGTACCTTTTGCCTTACCTGCTAATCTAACCCACTTGTAAGATCCTTTCCATTTCTATTTTGTTCTTTAAATTTCTTTGGACTTCATGCATAAAAAGGTATAGCTTGAGTTGTTTCAATTCTATTGTCAAATTTGATATCTCCTTTCTAACGAGTGCAGGAATCTGGCTCTCAATAAATTTACACAAACTATTCCATACTCTCTTGCTTATTTGAAAGATCTTAAATTTCTGTAAGTTGCTGGAACCATACTTGAGTTCTAGCCATTGTTGATATAAGATTGTTAAATAACTGCTTTTATTTTTTTGCAGGAATGTCAGCTATAACTTGTTTGGTGGACCAATTAGTGATGTATATGGCGGGCTACAGAATCTAAAAGAATTGTATGAATTGTCCTCTCATATATATAATCTATATATGTTCTCTTTTTAGTTTTACACAACCAGAAAAGAAGAAGAGACACTAAAGTTGATGTTTAAGGTATCTCAGAGAGCAGTAGTAGCATTGGTGTAGAATTTTTTGCGTTTTCCTCTGAAATGAAAACATTTTCAAACTTTTATGGTGGTCTGGGCATGAACCTTTTTCGGGTTGTTTTGCAGTCTTTCCACGGATTGAAGTAAAATTCTATCACCAGAATTTTTTTCTTTTCTTTTTTTTTGTCGTGACCTGCTGGATGTTTATTAGCAACCTTAACTTAAAGTTAGTTCAAGGTCATACAATTTTTTAAAATTTTGGAGTTCAAAACATCATAAATACAGGGATGGCCTTGCATGTTGAGGTGATGTAGTCATAAAAGGAGAAGTCCTCCGATGATAATAAGACCTTTCATTGGATAAGTCCTCCAATGACAATAAGACCTTTCATCATTTGGATCTCAACTATTTAACTATTTAAATTTTTTTGGCCCCTTCAGTGCTTGTTGTAGCTTTTCTTTGTCTTAAACTTCATCCTCTTGGCGTTCCTTTCCTTTCATGTATAATTCCCAAATATTCAACCGTGACAGGGATCTGTCATATTATGACTTTTGTGGAGATCACCCTAGTCCATCTAGATCTTTAACAAGTCTTACAAGGGTGTAAGTTTTTTCCAGCCTTTACTATATTTGTTTGAATTGGTCCAAAATGCCCCTTTTTTTATTTTTATTTTTTCACTGTTAAATTTCTTGTCTGCCATCACAGGTCCTTATGGAATAATGAGTTCTGTTGTAATTTTTCTGGCTAATCTCCCACCAGCTGAGCTGTTGGTTTTCCTCTCCGTTCCTTGTTTCAATTTTTGGAAATTGTTTCAACATTTTAAGCTTGTATATATTCATTATTTTGTAGGAACATCCAAGATAACCAGTTTAGTGGTGTCATCCCTAAGCAATTTGAGTATATACCAAATCTTTGGTAATATCTTGAAAGTTTGCATATGATTTTATTATTTCCTTGTGTTAATTGTCAAATCAATGGATTTGATGTAAATATCTGTTATTAGGATCGATGGAAATAAGTTTCACGGAGGAGCCACATAACCACCTTGGGATTTTCCATTTGATAAAAAGCCCAACTAGAAAAATAGTAGTCCCTTGACAACCAAGTCAAATGCCATTGAGAGCCATTATTCTGTCACAGTGGCAGCAAACAAGAAGAAAAGGCTGGGTCCTGGAGGAATAGCTGGTTTGGTTGTTGGACGAGCTCTGGTAGTAACTTGTGCAGCAGTCATATTTGCACTTCGTCTTAAACAAGCTCGAGAACAAAAGCTAAGACTGGAAAGCAGATCAAAGAGTTCACTCCCTGTCAGCACAGTCCGAGGTAAAGCTTTCCAGTATTATTTTATTTGGTCATCAGGCAGTACCAAAATTAAGCTGCAAACAATGTACTTTGGTAATTAAGATATTAAGTAAACCGTCGGTAAATGGATGGACAAGCTTTGGAGTTCTTATAATTCATAACATAAACACACATAGAAAAATGTGCTTGGTTCTGTTCAATTTTCTTTGTAGTCTCATGGTTACTGTTGGAGGATAAAGAAGTTCCCTTTCCAAGTAGAGATATTAAATAAAACTCGCTCTCTTTTTCCTTCTTTTTTCTTCTGCATAATATCTTTTTTCCCATGATGCTAGGTTTATTTCTATAGCATCACTCTAGCTTGAATCGAACATTACCATACAGGCTTGGACCTTTTACACATTTATAACTGCAATAGCACCAGAGGAGAGCCTGCAACTGATATTTGTCACGTCTCCTGCTCCATTTACTCCAAAGCCTATGCCTCCACTTCGGTTAATCCAAGAAGGGAAGGTGGACAGAAGAAAAGTTTCTCAAGAAATGCAGAATCCCAATCAATGTAAAACTTTAAACCGTGGAAGAGCTCTAATCAGCGACAAATAGTTTCAGCCAAGAGAACCTCATAGGAGAGGGTTCTCTTGGTTCTGTTTACATAGTGGATTTCCCTGATGGCGGGGAAAAAAAAATTTGACTCATTGATTTTCTTTCCACTATGCTAGACTTCAGTGCTTAAACATTATTCCTTCTGTGTTATTACACCTAGCATGACAGATTGTTGCTGTAAAGAACATTAGCATGGTATCACTGCCCCCCTACAAGGAAGGGCAGTTCTTGGATGTGATTTGGGCTGTGGCCCGTTTGAGGCATCCAAGCATAGTCACAATTTGGCTATTGCGTTGAGCATGGACAACATCTTCTTGTCTATGAGTTTGTCAGAAGTTTGTCTCTAGATGCCATATTTCAATGCAAAGAGTACAAGCCTCTCAGCTGGGGCCTTCGCCTTCAAATTGCTCTTGCCATAGCTCGAGTATTGGAGTAAGTGTTTCTATAATTTTTATAACATGTCATTTATTAAACTTGCATGACTATAAGACCAGCTGAGTGGTTATAGAATACTCTTCAACTACAATCAATCCAGAAAATACCCCCTTCCCAAAAATTAAAAATAAAATAAAATTATGTTGGCCATAATTCTATGTAGCTTAGAGCCAAAATGATGAACCAGCACTTGAATTCCTTTATTTTTAGAGGGCTAATAGAGTCTTTTATGTTTTCCTGGATTTTTTGACATTTATCATATTGAATTGTTTTCAGCTATTTGCGCTCCACATTCTCACCTCCCATGGCTCATTGCAACTTAAAGGCTGACAACATCCTAATTGATTGGGTTAGCTGTCTTGAGACCTCCTTACTAGCAACAGTGTCAAACTCAAAGGTACACAAATGAATGACCCTGAAATTGCTGTAATACTTTTAGGAAATGAACGAGAAAATTTTTTGACAAGCAGACTGTGTTTATATACCATGGATCGAAGAGGAAAGCTGGTGGGAGGACCTCCCCTTCTTTCCCACTCTTTGTCAAAAGTTTGTACTAGGTGGGGTGGTTTAAATTTCATGATATTGTATTGCATCCCACATCGTGGACTGTTTTTGCTAGGTATGTTCCTCAAATCTATGTGCTTCATCTCTTAGAAACTTACTGTAAGGCAAATGCAACAAAGATTCTGCCTTTAATAAGACATGAAGAGGAACCCAGTGTTCATATGGTCATTGATCCTCCTGCAGGCTTCTGAAATGGCTATCAACAGTGCGAGATACGTAGCACCTGAGAATGGCAATCCTGAACTTGATAACACGAAGACTGACATTGGCAATTCTGGAGTTGATAATACTTAGAATGACATCTATGCTTTTGGAGTGTTGCTTTTGGAGCTATTGACAAGGAGACATTTTGATAGGTTTGATTCATGATCCCTTCTCTGTTCTTCTCCATTCCTCCTCTTAGAAACTACTAATTGCACTTCTTGCTTATTACAGCTCTCTACCAAGAGAGAGCAATCACCGGTGAAATAGGCCTCATCCATGTTTCATGTCATTGATTCCCTGGAACAAATAGTTGACCAAGGTATGAAGAGATCGATTTCCCCCAGGTCTGTCTCACGGTTTGCTGATATCATCAGGCTCTGTATTCAGGCATTACCATTGAGCGAGAGTAATCTACCCTCTTAGTTTCTAATAGAGAGTAAAAGTAGTACGGTTAGCTTTTTGTGTTCACCTCTTTTCCAGGCAACAAATTGTATCTCATGTGGATTATGTTTATTTAGACCTGCATTGAAGGCTTCAACCAGATTGCTTCTCAACGTATTGATATAGTAGGATGTGCGGTTAGATCTCTTAACCAAATTTCTTAATTCGATTCGCAGTTTGGGTATAAAAGAAATTACGTTGGGAGGGTAGTCACCTTATATAGGCCACTGGGCCACTGCAAGTTCTGAATCAGATTACTCGGAATATGATTCGGATACAGGTCGGTATAGTACAAAAAAAAAAAAAAAAAAAAAAACATAGAGAGTTTGCTGTTGCATTTGGATGGATGTGCTCGAATATGTTGGATTGCCCATCCTTGTTTGTGATTTGTAAATCTTTATGTCTTTGGCATGTTGGTGGAATATTAAAACCCTGAGAAGGAATTTTGTCCGCCGATGTCTGACATTGTGGAATCTTTGAAGACTGAAGCAAAAGCAAGGCACCTCCAAGGCTTTCCCAGCAGAGGAAGCTGAAATTGACTTGGATCGATATTTCCGATCAACACACCCTCGCTTCTTAGGCTCACCTGCAATGAGCTATTCATCCATTTCATCTCTTTTGGCAGCTGAAACTCTCATTGTCTGCTTTGTCTTGTGTGTTCGTTTGTAACTTTCGTTTGGAGAACCCTCTTTGCGAAATTTCCCTGTTGCATGGTTACAATCTAGGAGGAGGAGGTAGGCTATAATTTTCTGACCGAGAAACAAACATATCGTTGTGGAGAATCAATAGAGAACTGACCTAGAAAAGGGTTTTTTTTTTTTTTTAATTAAACTCAAAGATAAGCAGGGGATGACCCATGTGTTATCGTCGGTCCCTACCTCTGAACTAGGCAAAGGATACCGCTGTCTCAACCCTCGTTGCATTCCGTCTACCTTTGCCAATCTGGATTCGATTTCCTAAATTACCAATTGAACGCTAGATGAAGGGGTAAGAAGATGGTAGGTCAAAATCTAAGAAAGGCCATTAATTTTGAGAGTAAAGGTCTTAAAAGTATTGTTAAAATTTTTTGATACATGACTGGTGGTATTTGATAATTTAAATAATCCAATTTAAGTAGTCGTGGGCGCAATTTAAGGGATGATTTTTTTTTTGTGTCTGTTTTTTTATTTTTAAAACTTTAACTTTATTGATTTTTATTTATTCTATAAAAATTATAAATTATTTCTTCCGGCATTCTTCTCATTTAAATTTTTGTCTTAATGATTAAATGCTTTTTCTTTCATAGACTATATATAAAAATTACTTTATAATAATTTTTTTAATACTCTTTTCCTGTTGTAATAAGAAATTTTACATGTAAAAAAATTTGACTGGTTTAGAATTTTTGTTTTTTCTTAGGAAGGAAAGGAACATCCACCGGAGGTAACCGAGCGTCATTGGACGCCCTTCGTCGTGGCTGTCAAAGTATTTGTTCACGACACACGTCGACAGTGTACGATCCGCTAAACGCCGTTTAAAGAAAATGACATGAATTGCTTTCTTATTCCTCGTTTGTCATACATCATTTATTTACATATATCTCAATCACTACATCCAAACAGACCGCAACATATGGGCCGCTCCAAATGTAGCATCTGAGAGCCCACCCATGGCATTGGACTCCACTTTCCGTCAGGGCTGGTTTGGTTACCAAGTAAATGATTTTGCAAATTTTGAACTCTTCACCGAATAAATCAATTTATAAGGAAAAATAAAAATACCTTGCAAATTGTTATTTGAATTTAAAGTAAGTTTGTGAAATTCATATTGTGTGGTGAGCTCCAAAATAAGTGAATGATTGAAAGGGGCAGTACTTCAAATATTGAATTCAAAACTTTTTAAGTAAAAGCTATAAATAATAACATCCATTATTAAATTGTATATAAAAGATTTTCATGTGTTTAAATCTTATCTTCCCCTGAAAAGAAAAAATTAGATGAGGCGTGGCAACAGTAAGAGATACATGTAGTGCAATCTCACATAACAAATAATGCAATTAAAATCAAATTTCTCCTTTCTTATTTAATTGATTTCCTTCTTTCTTATTTCAAATATAATGTTGTTAAAATTTTAAATTATTTGCATTTTTATATATAAAAATTCCAAATTTTAAATTTGAAATTGAGTCTCATTTACATATTAGGATTCTTAACCTAAATTTGAGCTACCCAAATACATCCCTAGTGATGTAATGAGCCAGCGGCCGGGGCCAATGCGCCACTGGAGTTGCACTGAATCACCCAACCCCATTTTAAAGTGACCAGAATTTAAAATTTTTACACAAATAAAAATTAGTAACCATTAAATAATGATTCGTTAAATTTTAGTATATAAAATTTTAAAATTCTTTTTAATATATTGGATTTAAATTTCACTAATTAAAAATAAGTGTTTTACATTTGACTAGTACATGTCCAGAATCAAATAATACCATGAAAGTACCGATGTATATAGAGATATATTTTTTATTTAAGTTTTTGGATTTTAATTTTGGAAATTACTTTCAAGCCTATATGAGGAGAGCTCTGTTCATGCACAAATTCTGTATAACATTGAAAGGATGGCTTTATTTCCATTGGGGTGGTTGGAGATCCTGTTAACATATGCTGGGGCTGTACCGTACCATTGAGATTCCCATAATATCACTTAGGGGTGTGTTTACGAAGGTAGCGAGGGAGAGAGTGAGGGAGATGGAAGGTGGTGGTGATGTGAAAAAACCACTATTATCAAATGGAAATGGAAGAGACCGATCGGTTTCCACTCTCCGAAGTGATTTCTTGTCCAATTTGCCTCATAAAATTCTCTCTGTTCTGGATCCCGAGTCCCCTTTTGAACCTGATTTCTCTAAAACCTCCGGTCTGATTGAAGGTATATAGCAATGTGTTCTACTTCAAATTTGATCTTTTTCTTTGTGTTCTTAATTTCTCTCTCTCTCTCTCTCTCTCATATAAGCAAAAAATCATGTCAATGAATGCCATCTTGATGACTTAAATGCCTTACCCTTGATTACGGCTGGTCTAAAGCTCCAAGTCTTTATCTTCCTCAATGTTGTCAAGCAATTATCCTTAAATTTTGTGGAAAACCACTACTATATTTTATTTTGGATTTCCTATCGTTTGGAACCTTTTGTGGGTTTGTTTGAATTGCTTTTGTATGGGTGTTTTCTGTTCTGAAAGAAAAAAAAAAAAAAAAAAACATTGATTCTAATGTCTGTCAAGGATGAGTGGAATATGACCGCTCCGTCGCATCTGTTAAACTCGAAAAACCAAAATTATATCTCAACAAAAAGATGATCCAATTTTGTTCCCGTATAAGTAGGTATGACAAATGTAAAGTTTGAGATGTTATATATAACTATTATTCTCAGTGATCAATCAATTTCCTGATTAAGTTTCGTGCCATCATTTATGTTTTCCGCTCATTTCTAGGGGTAAAAGAATACTATGAAAGACAATTCGCCACCTTAAAGTCTTTTGAGGAAGTTGAGTGCCTAGATTCACCCCCTGTTGATGTAGAGGGAGATCTTCGAGAACAAGCCCAACACGAAAGAGCAATGAACATATCCAATTTGGCAAATATATTCCTGCTTGCTTTTAAGGTATCGCTTTTTCTGAAACTCTCAACTCTTGTAATTCATGTGGCCTATGAAGCTAATTTTCATTTTGACAGTTCTATATTCATATACATTTCTAAGATAAAAGCATTTCCTCAAAACCCGAATTCTTGAATTTCATAAGGAGGTTCTTACCAAGCCTAGCAGCCAAGTTGTTTTTCACGACATTGATTGATGATAAATTTTGGTATGCAGATTTTTGCTACGGTGCAGAGTGGATCCTTAGCTATTGCTGCCTCAACACTTGATTCGTTGCTCGATCTAATGGCTGGTGGTATTCTCTGGTTTACACATTTGTCAATGAAGAATATAAATATCTACAAGTATCCAATTGGAAAGTTGAGAGTGCAACCGGTTGGAATTATCATCTTTGCTGCCATTATGGCTACTCTTGGTGTGTTCTTCTCCTCTGAGAAAGTTTTTGGAAAATAAATTCTCTGAATCTCGCTCCATCTTCTACGTGGATGGTAGATAGTGAACAGCTTTATTGTCTCCAAATGTGACATGCAGGCTTTCAAGTGCTGATTCAGGCTTTAGAACAACTAATCCAAAACAAACCCTCTGCAAAAATGACCTCAGAGCAATTGGTGTGGTTGTACTCAATCATGCTGACAGCTACAGCAGTCAAATTTATGCTATGGATTTATTGCAGAAGCTCGGGAAATAAGATTGTTCGTGCTTATGCAAAGGTTCAGTACAACCTTGTAATTTCATGTGTACATTACATTTAATATGTTCTTTGTTAATCTTGTTTTCTCTTTGTACATCAGACTATGACCCATTGATAGCTCTAATTATTGAATATTGTCAGGATCACTATTTTGATGTGGTCACCAATGTGGTTGGTTTGGTTGCTGCTGTTCTGGGTGATGAGTTCTATTGGTGGATCGACCCAGCCGGTGCTATTGTCCTAGCCATATATACAATCACAAATTGGTCCGGAACTGTACTAGAAAATGCAGGTTTCTCTCTCTCTCTTCTAGAAATAAAACGAGTAACAACGTTTACTACTTGTTTGTGTCTGCTAATACAGTGGTGGAAAATTTTTTTCTGTCTTGTCTCTTGTACTTTCTTACTCGTTGCTGCTTCATGTAGTTTCCCTAATTGGACAATCAGCCCCTACGGAAGTCCTGCAAAAGCTCACGTACCTTGCCATGAGGCACCATCCTAAAATCAAGCGTGTAGACACAGTTCGAGCTTACACCTTTGGAGTTCTATATTTTGTGGAGGTAACTTTTATGAAATGTTTGATTTATGCACTCGAACTTCTGAAAAGATAACACTTCTGAATGATTTCGTGACAAATACAAAAACAGGTTGATATAGAACTGCCTGAAGACTTGCCCTTGAAAGAGTCGCATGCGATTGGGGAGTCATTGCAGATAAAGATCGAAGAACTTCCTGAAGTAGAGCGGGCATTTGTTCATCTAGATTATGAGTGTGAACACAAGCCAGAGCACACAGTCCTCAGCAGACTTCCCAACACAGAGCCTTGATTATAAGCAATCTCTCAGAGAGAGAGAGAGAGAGAGAGAGATGCTTGGCAAAGGGCCAAGCAAGATAGTGTTTGTTCATTTGTACCAAGTACAAATCATTACTCATGAGTGAGAGAAATAGAGATGTTTTTAAACTCTGATGGATCAGTTTAATATAGCATGCTTGGCTGGTAGACTCGGTCACTGGGGGACATTAGTTCTTGTTTTTCTTTTCTACGCTAATTTTGCCTTTTCTTTTCTTGAAATTTAGGTTTCTCTTATTGATAATGGTGTGTCAACACAACATGGAAATTTGAAGTACGTAGCAGTGACTAAGCCAGATAACGAACTATTTTTAATAAAAATTAATCACAAATGCTACTAATGCTTCTACCCTGTCGTATGAACGAGAAGATCCTATAACCAAACACTTCCTGTTTCTTTATGAAAATTCCCAAACAATGCCTTGGACATTTTTTTTTTAATAATCAACCGGTATTTGAAATTATATTCTATCTAATTAATCTTATTCGAGTATTATTGGGCTCAATTTAGGGAGGAGCTCTCTCAATATATATTTTTTTATTTTCAGGTTTTGAACCAAAATTTAATTAAAAAATTTATTATCTTTATCTATTAAATCGATCGTCGATTATTTGCCTTCTATGTTTTGTTCCCTTGTTTTTGTGTTTTCTCAATGTTATACATGCTCACTGATATGCTTTATCTCATTCGTTGGGCTTAAACTCTCTCATAAAATGCAATGGGCACCTCATCAAACCTCTACATTGAAAACTTTTATCCTAACGTGAATAGTTGGACTTTTATTACTTTCTGGAAATTGTCAAACAAGGCCCGGCCTAATATGTCCGGCCCAACCAAATTTTTATTTTTTAAAGTACACGCCTAAGTCACACCTTTCATTTAGTCCCCCGCGTACGAGGGTAGGGGCTTTGGGATGGTGAAAAATCTTGAAACATCCATCATTTTGTGCGTAAAACCCAATGTGGCCTGGATTCACTGAAAGAGCATTTAAGAGTTTAAGCACTCCTGGTATGGACTTGCACAGAACCACATCATGTGTAATCACAAATTCTCATAGACATTAAGGCCATATGCACTGGTAGTCCCGAGCGCTCCCTTCCCAACACTAAAATTACTCATAAGGACCAAATAATCGTTGGGTTATGTAGTCTCAAATGCTTCCTTATTTTTGCCTTAAAAGTTTAAGTGTTCAAATTATGTGAATTCCAGAAAAAAGATATTCATTAAAGAGGGGGAGGGCAACGACCTTGCTTTAGCAGGAGTTTAGACATCAAGGGAAATTGCTTTCGAATCAAACTCTTATACTATAACGATTGAACGTTATATTTTTTTAATTATAGATTTTATGTTCGAATCATGAAAATAAAAAAATAAAATTTAAAAGAGTTAATCTTTTAATATATTATATAATATTTAAACCGAATTAATCCATAAATTTCAATATAAAAATTAAAAAAAAAAAATGAAACTGCTTCCCAGTAAAACTGTGTTTGTGAATTCGAGGAAAAAACGAGCCTGAACATGTGGGTGGGCTTGGCCCCGAAAGAAACATCTGACCACGTAGCGTTCCGTCAGTAAATTCATTCGGCGCATGGAGTAGAGTTTGGGACTATGAGAAAACGATGCGTTTTCTGAAAAATCGATAGAAATGCTTCCTCGTCTCGTTATTCAGATTGGCAGACAGAAGCTTGTTCTCTTTTTCCCGAAATTTTCCCTCCTCTCTCTCTATCTCTCTCCCCCCACAAATTTATAAGACTTTATTTCTCTTTTCTGCAATATTGTCTGTCTTAAATTTTGTGTTGCAATGATTTTTCTCTTCATTAATTTTAGCTATTGGACACAGCGAATGTCTTGTTCTCTTGACTGCATTTGTAGAGAACAGGAAGATGATTTTTTAGGCTATTAGCAGCATCCTTCTTGGTTTCGAGATTTGGTATATAATACTAAACGATGTGGTACTTAGTATGAGAAACTAACAAACAGGGGCAAAAGAATATGCTATAAGAAGTTTCTAGAATAGAAAGTAATAGAAAGTCTTACTTTAACAAAGTGGATTAAGATGGTTTGAAATTTATTTGTAAGAGTAAAGAATTGGTGGGTCATTTCTAAATTTCGTGGGTGCCCTTTCTCTTCTTGAGCTTACTACATGTTTGTTGATTTGGCTCCGAGAAACATGTGCTGTTTTGGCTTTTGCTTTTCCCATAATAGCTTGTGTTGCGTTCAGTGAATATAGGTTAGAACCATGATTCAATTCTATTGTCATTTGATTAGTACTTTCCGATTCCTGAAATGAGGTCCATCTTGATGTCACTTCGCTTTGTTCTCTTCTTGGCAAAAGGGTTTACCTCTGATTTGATATAAGCCTATTCATTAGCCGATTCAAGTCTTTCTTTGACCATCTATTTTTATCCATCCAGAGATTTTTGTGACATCTGCATCCGCTTCCTTGTATTTTGCAAGTAATCCATAGCATGTGGTAAAGTCCATGTGTGTTTGTGTGTGTGTGTGTGTGTGTGTGTGTGTGTGTGTGTGTTTCCTTTTTTAATTTAAATTTTCTTCATTTTATTTTCTAACAAAATCTGTTTATTA
The DNA here is from genome assembly GCA_033439265.1 of Dillenia suffruticosa. Classification (NCBI taxonomy): domain Eukaryota; kingdom Viridiplantae; phylum Streptophyta; class Magnoliopsida; order Dilleniales; family Dilleniaceae; genus Dillenia; species Dillenia suffruticosa. The sequence continues at coordinate 428,727 of JAVTVX010000013.1, read as the reverse complement.
TCGTAATTGATTATTATAACCTTAATGAAGCAACAATTCGTGTTGCTCAGTCTTGCTTAAAAAAAAAAAACGATTGTCAGGCCCAACTGCTCACAGTCACAAGTGACCATGATGATTGGCAATATATGCCATGTATATAGCATTGGTCAGGCACAATTGATGAGGATTTGTTGTCATTCTAATGCTTATGTTTTTATGAATGTACAGGTGCTTGCTAGTTTGGTTTTAACCTTTAGATCAGTTTGTTGCATTTTGGTACAATGAATTTTCTCAGGCAGCAGAGCATTTTCTAACAATTAAAGTTGACCATATGTTTGAAGAGTTCCAGATATGTTTGTTTTTGTATGTGATACTCTGCATGTCTATTTCCTTTAAGCCTTTGTTTCATAGCCTGAATTTTCTAGATATGTTTGATTACGTTTTTACATTATAGGAATTTGATGTAAGTATATTTCTTGGTGATCTTTGGTAGCAGGAACTTGGAACAATGAATAGAGTTAATGCATAGGGTATGAATTGGTACAAAAAGTACTAGCAAAGATATGAGGAGCATACGGGGACAATCGGACATTAGTAGCAAAATACTTGCCTCATTTCTTTGGTGCCAGCAAACAAGTGAACTTGCTTGATGCACCCCTAATCCGCCTTTACTTCTGAGTACAAATCCTTTTAGCCATGAAATCTCGTCTTACCCTCCACATTCCTCTTCCATCCAGTGGCTTCTCATGGTGCGTCACACAGCCTTAGGTTAGTATCTCCAAAATATTTTCCCTATCATTTCATTATTACCATCACCAGAAATCTTCTTCTTCTCTCTCCAGTGCATTTACTGTTTATCATACCTTGAAGAATTATCTGTCTCTTGCCCAAAAGACATCCATTACTGCCGCTGTTCCTTCAAATGAGGGAGCATCCTCAGGGATCCACTTTGAAGAGATCATTGAAAAGGACCGGTCATTTCTCGATTTTGATGATACAAATCCCACTGAAGAGCACAGACAAAAGGTTGATTAGATCATTTTGGCAGGAGAAATGGTAGACACATCCAGGGTTCTGGTGTCAACCGCTTCTGAGGAATTTGTAGATCAGTTGGTCGAGGTCTCAACTTTGTGCGATCTCTTGCTAATTGTGCATGAATCTCTTCTTGTCTTGGCCTGCATCAAAGAAAAGTATGACAAACTGAAGTGCTGGCGAGGAGAACTGATACATGTGCCTGAGAAATGGGCACCTTTTGATGTTGTTTTTCTCTATTTTCTGCCTGCCTTGCCCTTTGAAGTAGATCATGTTTTCCGGGAACTTGCACAGCGTTGTCAGCCAGGTAAACTGAAAGCATCCTAGTTTTTGCTGTCAACATCTCTGAACGTAGATGGTCATGTAGCAGTCATTGGAGTTCTATCAAAGGCTCATCATATTTTTGTTCTGAAATTGTATTGAGTTCATGATGAGATGGCTTTGGTTTGGCTTTGCTTTTCTTTAACATAATTAAGAGTCTCTATATACAGGTGCTAGAGTGGTTATCTGATGAATTGGATATCTTCTGTAATTGTTTTTGACTCTGAAGATGTCTTTGGCGCCTGAAGAGTTGTGCATTGATGTTTTATGTACAATACAGTTAGTATCCAAGGGAAAATACTTTGGCGCCTCCTTTGTGCTGGACCAATCACTTGATGCCGTGCGGATAATATTAATCCAACTCATTTAATAAAAATATAAAAATATGTATGCTTTTTTCAAAAGATGTTTTAGAAAACTTATCATAAGTGTAGTACAATAGATGTTTGAATGATTTTGTTGAATGAATTTTATTTTACGTGCTCTATTTGTTATTGAATTTTATAATTATGTTCAATATTAATTCGAATTTCTCATATTATTGGGGTTATGTTGTTGAGGGGTAACACTTTGTGCAACGATTGAGTTGCTTCTTTGGTAACTTTAAGGTCATAGTCTCTTTGCAAAAATGTATGGGGAAAGCTATAAATATATACGTCCACTCTTTCCCTACCCGTATTAAATAAGAGAGCATTTTGTGTACGGGGTGAGAGTTCTTTATTGAAGTTATGTTGTTTTGCGGGACCCAAGAAAAAAAAGAGGCAAATCTCATGTGCTATAATGACCTCAAAATGCAATGCACATTGGTGACCATACAATACAGGAATGGATAAAACCTTTGTGTTGCAGAAAATACCAGCAATCTTTACTCTTTCACAGGAATACTATGCTAAACTAACCTCGACTGAGGACAAACAAAGCACAAAAGTTAAGCAGCATGATGTTGTCACTAGACAATGTAATTGATCATAGTGGTGTAGAATACCTACTTCCTATATTCTCAAAATGGATTGCTTTATTCTGAAGCCGTCAACCATTCTTGCAAGAATGCTTCAAACAAAATTAATATCGAACTAGTCATTAGAAAAGAGTGTGATTGTAAAAAGACCGGAACAGAAAATTTGGCAGCAACCAACCCTAAGGCATCTATCTGAGAGAGAGAGAGAGAGAGAGAGAGAGAGAACGAAATAGTAACAAAGATATTGGTAATAACAATAATTTGGTTGCATTTAAATAGTTTTGTGCAAGAAAAGTGATTGCAATAATATTTATAAAAAAAAAAAATAACAATAAACTATTGAAAGAAAAAATCATGTGTGATTTTAAATTTTATTTTGTATGTATGAAAAATTTAGACTTATTGAAGAGAAATATAATTGAGGGAATCCAATGTGTAATTAGTATTTTTAGAAATTAACTTTATTTAAACAGTTAAATTATTTTTACATGAACTATCAAGATTTACTATATTAATCACTTTTATGTGTTTTAACTTAATTTAAAAATCATACTGATAATCAAGTCTTGAGAGGATTACCAAAACTTGGAAACTAATCAAATCAATTCCGAAAAATTGAATGATGCTAAGCGAGCAAGCAATGGAAGGGGAATGCACTAGGTCTACCAACAAATGACAGCAGAAAGATATTCCGTTTGTATTTTCCCAAAATTGATTGCAAAGATGATAAGCAACATTAAAACTTAACAAGGATAATTTTGGTTTAATTTTGATTTCGGTCCTTAACCCAGATAAAAAAATGTAGCTTTTGGTTAGATTCCCAAAGAACAAACTCAAAACTTCAATAAGATCCTTTTGCTTCTGGTAAGAATGAGGGAGAGTCCTTGAACAATCTCTTCTTTGATGAAATCAAAGATGAGGGGAACACATAAACACGTTTAATTGATGCATCTACCGTCCAGTAGTTCATCCAGCACACAACTTGCATTGACAGGTTGAGGTGAAGAGCCTTCACACAGCTACAGCCTACAAAGATGGGAAGGTAAGAGCTAGAAACCAACAACAACTGCTTCATTAATAAGAAACAGACCCCATTCAAAAATCCGTCAAACACAACAAGACACTCTTGCAACCTTTTTGCTTCACCTCTACACTAGTAAAAAAAAAGAAAGGAATTAAATAATAAAAAAAATCTGATAAAAATATAAGCTAAAAATTGGAATATTTCAAAGGAAGATTATTGTGTACCCGGTTACAAAATACTCAAACGTCCAATCTCAAACAAGAAGAATATAGGGACTGAAAATCTCAAACAGCCTCCTCACACCTTCTCTCATCTCTATATTTTAGAAGAAAGAAAATTTTAATCCGTTACTGGCAGCAAACAAATTGTACTCTTCTATAGTGGTCTCTTTCTTATTGCAAGCATGATCACCCTCGACGTGATCAGTTGATAAATTCGAAGTCAAATCCCCAACAATCCCCCCTTTAGAAGACACGGGATTCGGATTATTCCCTGTTGATAGAGCCACAGGCCCCCCAAAATGGAATAGAGAAAAACTACTATTTCCCATCTGCGATTTCGCAGAGTTTCCATTTTGCCCACACTTACTCGGTGGTGATTCTGCTGTGCCTTGTCCTCCCGCACCTACCCTTTCAGCTTGAACTTCATCTTGTCCTTCTTGCATTGCAACAGGGTTGGAAACCTTACCCTGCTCCTTTGAGTTCATGGTGCTGGCTCTAGGGATTGGCTCATACACTGATACTTGGCTTGCATTAAGCAGTGGACCTGTCATATGTGGTAGACCATATTGCATGCAAAAATGTGAATTTTCATTCAACCCATACCCGAGCGGTAACACATAGTGACCGGGATGGGGGAAGGACATCAACCCATTGGCATGATTTGCTGGCCAAGAAACTGGATGTTGATGGTAGTAAGCCAGTGTAGGAGGAGCTTGAAACAAGGGATAGTGTACGCTTTGGTTTTGCATTGGTGGAACTATGCCTCGAGGCTGAGAACCCAGGCCAACTGTAGCTTTGCCATTAGCCAGAATCGGAGCAGGTTTCATAGGCTGATTTCCAGGTAAGTTGGTTCCTGCAATGACGGTCTGAAACCCAGGCAATAATTTACTTTTAAAAGCCAATCCCTCGATACTATTCTGCTTTTTCTCCATCCCAACACTGCAACATTCAGAGAAGCCATTTTCAACAGATACCAGAGTTTCTCTTCCTTCAGATTGTTGACTAGCATCTTCTGAATCTGAGGTCAATGATGACTCCAGATTTGGGGGGTTCGAAGATGCTGTATTGCTGTCTGCCTCACTAGGGCATGATGAGCAATTATCTGAATTGGAAGTGCTGCTCATAGAATTGTCAGGAGACCCATCTGAGTGAGCAGTTCTTACAGGGGATGCTGCCCTATCTTCATCATCAACTTTGTTCATGTAGCACGCCGAATTCTCTGCAATGTGAAAGCCATTCTCACATCTTTCGCCCATCAGAGGGCTGAAATTTCTGGTTTTATTGGTGTTATTATTGTCTTCATGATGTTTGCCAGCACTTGCACTAACATCATCAGAGCAAAAAGAATCAGATGAGTTGCGATGATTATTGGGATCTGTATCATCAGCCTTGAAAGATGACCCAAGGATAACATCAGAGTCTGAGTTGCTCCGAGGATATTTCTTTTGTGATTCCAGGGGCTCCCAAACTTGCTTCATATGATGGACATCTCTGGACAGATTGTTACCAACATAAAGTTTGGTTTTGGGTCTTCCAAAATTTTCACGTGAATAATCTGTTTGATTGTACTTATTACCACGATGGAGAGGCTTGGACATTTCAGATGAAGAATCAGGCTTAATACCAGACTTAATCTCCCGACCTAATCTGACTGCAGAACCATGCCGGTCAACCTTAGACCTGTAATCAGCAACAGAAGCGCAGCTGCACAAATAAGATTCATATCTTTCATTGATCCTGTGGTTTGAATGGAACTTCTCCCCGAATTTAGCAGTGTTTCTCCCATTGGACTTCACTGAATTGATTCTTGATTGCCTATTCAATCCATTCATACTCCCACCATGATATCTTGGCTCAGATTTATTACCAAAAGCTCCACTTTCCAACTCATCTGGAAATCGGTGCCTGTCTGGCCATTTTGATGCATGATCTGTGTGTAATTCCTTTTGGAATTTCGGTTTCCGTTGTGAAAATTTTGGATTTTCAATTGTAATTGGACCGTCGGCACTGTCATACGAAAAACTTTGCCTTTCTGAGGTGGGATACTTATGGGAGAACTCTTCTACTGGACTTTCTGGAGGCATAGGAGAAGTGAGACTATTATTATCTTCTGAATATCCAAGTACTTCCCTGTCACTGATGGCATTATCTGGCTCCTCATCAATGTCTGGTGATAATTCTTCTTTTGAGACATCAGCATCAACAGGCACTTCATTTGATTCAGAACATTTATTTTCACGATCCTTTTCCTTTCCTTTTAGTCTCTCTTTCCTCCTCAGCTTTTTTTCTCGTTCTCGAGTACGTCTCCGTTCCTTGCGTTCTTCCTCTTCGCGTTTCTCTTTCTCTTCTTCTTCAAGAAGTTTCATCTGTTGGAGGAAAAAGCATCAACTTAGAACTAGCCATCAGAGATTAAAATAAGTTATCGAGTTTAATATCAATACAATGAAAGAAAAATTTATTCTAAACATAACAAATGGTAGACCTGCTTTTCCAAGGTAATGATTTCTTTGCAAGCAACATGAACTCGTTCTTCAAGAAGTTTAAGGGCAAGACAAACAAAAATGCTGTGTGCATTCTGCCGTGCTGTTCCTTCTCGGAAAGCCTTTTCAACCTGGAAAAGTAATCCATATTTGGTTCCAAAGCATTTTAGAAGAACACACCATAAATTATGTCATGATAAAAATAATAACAATTCAGAATTGTTATAATACATGACACATACATCCTGAGTATAAATTCTCCTCTTTTGAAGTCAATCATTGGTAGTAATTTTTATTAAGCACCATGGACCAAATAAAAGTCTTAACCTTCGTAAGAAACTTCACATTCCATATTAAATTATTTAAGCGAAATGGAGGGTGCTGGGATGGCTAATCAGATGACAGAAAAGAGATTTACAAGCGAAAGCACCAAAAATTTTAAGACTCCAAAGCATAATGTAAGGAACACTGGTAAAAGGCTCATTTCCAGGAAACAGGGACATTAAGCAAGAAAACTCAACCGCTTCTTTATGATTAAAAGAGATCAAATGTCTGTCCCAAGTATAAAAATCTTCAATAGGGGCGAAATAAAACCTAGACAACAAAGTCAAGAAAAAGAAGTAGCCAAGGGCGAGTCCCCAAACCAAGAATCCTCCCGGACACTAAGATATAAATGAGAAAAGAATTTCCATGACTGCAGTAAGAAACACTAGCTCCAGCATTAGCATGTTATCCATTATGTTGGAGACCGTATTTGCTCTTTACAACCTTATGCCAGCGAGAATTGGGTTTTAAGGGAAATTGTCAAAACCACATAACAAAGACATGTTTTTTTATACCACGTTATGGAGACCCAAATCACCTTCAGACTTAGGAAGGAAGTCTCTCATTACCTACTTCCAGACCAAAGGAAGTCTCTCATTACCTTCTCCCGATTCTGCCACCCCCTAACTTCTCTGATCTCTCTGTACATCCCTTTCTAAACCATTCTTTTCATGTCAAACCACTTACAAGAAGCAACCTCATAGTAGCAACACTACTTTGGCATCTTGTCTTTTCCATCATCCAGACACTCTATAGGATTGCTAGTTTCTTCAATGATTTGTGAAAGTTCCCTTCTCATTCCAAATTTTATCATTTCCACACCAATTCAGAAGCATTTCCTTCATTCAACCTGTCCTAATGATATATGAGTTTGTATTCTCAATTCTTCATTTGTTTGAATGGAAGATCCTGAGGCTAGGTTTGATTTGCAAAGGTTTTAGAATAGAAGAGAAGTGATAGGGAAAAGCTAAAAATTTTTGTTGTCAGGGTACAAATGCATTTAAAACTTTAATTTCAAGAGATGATTTCTGATAAGAATAAGCGGCGTAAGAGAATCCAAACTAGTTTAATTAATTCACTTTTATTATTATTATTTTATTTTAAATTTCTATGGATATTTTATTTTTACTTTTTTTCATTATCCTTATTTTTTTGGTTTTATCTTTTGTATTTTTGTTTTCAAACCTTAATTTTATATTATTTATTTATTTATTTTCTTTTCTCTCTCCTCTCTCCTATATTGGTCTCTTAAACGACTTACTCCAAAGAGTTTGGGATTAAGACTTAGTTTTTTGTTATTGTTGTTATTGTACATTTTTATTGTCCGGTACAAAATCATCATACAATATCTTTATATTTTTCCTTATTCTCAATTACATAATTTTTTATAATTTCACAACATGACTCATCTATTTGGTGAGAGTTACATTTATCTAAAGAAAACCAAGTTATGCAACTCATTGAGCAGCTTGGAGCTTTGAAATTTAGATAAAGTGTTTCTAACAAATAATTCTCCTGCATGTATACCATCAAGACCCAGCAATCCATCCAACCATATTCTTGAAATACAATGAAAAATTGCAAAGCCAAGTAGTTTACTTCTCAAGGTTTGAATACAAGGTTAAGAAGATTCAAACTACATTAAGCTTTACTAACATATATGATATTCGTATATTTGTCTCTCATTTTTTGTTTTAACAAGGGATTTTACGCTACCTGTCAACCTATCGCAACCCTCCCCCTTTATCCAAGCTGGGAACCAACCTTGGCGTGGGTTTTTTTTTGGGGGGGGGGGGAGTTGAGTGTCAAGAGTTTAGTCGAGAAGATGATTTTAGATAGAAATAAGTGACATAGGAGAATCCGAATCAATTAAATCATCACTTTTATTATTTTAAATTTCTATGGATAGTTCATTTTCATTTCTTTTTTTTCATTATTATTATTTTATTTTTTAGTGTTCTTTTCTCTATTTTTGTTTTGAAAATTTAATTTATTTATTTTTCTTTTATTTTTCCTATATTTGTCTCTCAAACGGTCGACCTCAAAATTTGGAGTTAAGATTATGATTGTTGTTGTTGTAACATATATGATATTCCTAATGCTACAATTTCAAACGGTCATCCTATCTCAAGAAAATGACTTTGTTTTATACTTGTAGCTATTAATCCACAATTACAAGAGGCCAGTTCACCCTGAAAATTTCATTTTGATTGCTCATTCATTGCATGTAAGATGACATAATCCAATCTACTTTTTGTACAACTTCATCGGTGAACACCTGGCAATGTATTTTCTTGTGTGTAAAAAACTGCAAGATGCCATTAAATACAGCATGCATGGACTCAATTTGCATTTTTGTACATCTGCATGCCTGCATACTAATAGGCACACTCACAAGTAACACACATCAAGGGGTAACAGAATAGATAGGTAGGATGTTGGCCAATGGTAAAATCAAACTGACATGGAAGGAAACAATCTTAGGACACCAAAGGCTGAACAAACTTCTCACTGCTTCCAAACTTAGTATCTAGCAGATGTAACAGGAGATCCTTTTCCAGAGATAAAAAAATTTGAGGAAAATTGAGTTCTAACTGGTTAAGCATGATAATGGTTAATCATACCTGTTCCTTGAAGATCACAGTTGCAGCATCTAGAAGAAACTCTCGAGCAAGTTCAGGACTCTTCGCATGCTTTTGGGGACGTGAGCATTCTCCATCCAGCTCATTTCCATCCTTGTCCACGGAATCATCATCCTGAAAGCAAACACAATGAAATATCAAGGGAAGCACTGTCAAATGAAATGTCTTAAAGCCAATAATTAAGAAACTGATCAACCATAACAAGGATTATGGACCTCTTCTTCCTCAGCTTCTTCTGCGTCTTCAAAGAACCTACGAATACCCTCTCCTCTTGTGATTGTCACAAAGCCATCACCAACTGCAAGCCTGCAGTGGATGCACTGTTGACCCTTTAATGCATGAGCTTTTACACTAAGTTCAGTACAACGGCCATCTAGTTTCCAAGCCCTCAAAGTGATAAAACATGCACTTAAACCAGTTAGATTGAGGCCATTAACTTGAACACTTCCATTCATGCCAACATTCTTAAAATCTAGAATGTCAGATTTTCCTTCTCCCGTTCCAATAGCCCATTCAAAGTGATGGTAAGTACCAACTGTGTCTGTGAAAGTTTGGTGCCAGTTGGCTTCAACTGTGTCATCAGATACCTGAGGAAATTATGAATCAAATATTGCATTAGGTGAATGGGGGAAAGCCATGAGCTTAGACCGATTCAGCCAAAAAGCATATGATTTCACCTAGAGTCAATTATTATTACTCATTGATAGAAGATTTTTCTTATATCATTTAGCAAAAGTGTCAAACCCCCCATCCTTTTCCTCTTATAGCCTCTGGCAGAAATGGCAAATGAGGATTGATCTTATAGCAGGTGTAAGCACCTTTACCTTCACAAACCAAAATTTATTTTAATAACTAAAAAGTATTATGTGAAAACTTTTAAGAAACCCCAAGCACAATACATTTCTACCAAAAGAAGTGCAACTTCACACCTCATATTGGAAAGCTGTATCAGCAACACAAAACCAACTGGTACAGCGAGGTTCCCTTCGCATCCGCTTCAACTCTTTTAGTTCCTTAAACTCTCGTATAACATTTCTTCTGCAATCTCTGCAAAACCTCTTGCTATCAAACCTGTCACGTGAAAACATACTTATAAGAAAAATGATTTTGATAGACATCTGTAACCAGAGAAAAGAATACCAACTATGTTCCAATCTTTAAGCAAATTAAATAAGCATAGCCAAGGAAAATGGCATCTAAAGAAAGAAATTAGGGGGAGGGAAGATGAGAGTAGCTTGATAAATAGTAACAGCTCATGGAAAATGTGTAGATACACTGATATTATCAAACACAAACCAGAAATTCTCCCCCCCCCCACAACGATTCCATAAATGCCAGTTAAAAAAAAGGAACACACAATCACACACAAAAGGTGTCCAAACAAACTAATGAGTTCAGGCAGCAGAAAGAATTAATGAATGTCCTATATAATCTCATAAATGATGATTACTGCAAAAAAAAAAAAAAAAAAAAAAAAAACCTCAAGCCATTAACCATCCTCTATGAATGAGGAAGCCATCATCAACTTCATCATAAAATTACTTCCAATAGATTTAAAACCACCAACACTTCATCTGCAATTAAAAACATTAGAAGCACATGCCGAAAACAAATATAATTAATCAATAAACATTTTGACATGATTCAAGAGGTTTGATCATCCAAAGTATTTATGCAACGATAAGAAAAAACATAACTATAAACTTTCATATAAATATATATTATACATGAAAATATACATAGAGAAAGATGAAGTGAGCACCAAGGGAATGCTCCCTGTACAATGTAAAGATTAGATAAATAGTCTACAAAAGTTAACACATCTAAATGAATTTTTCAACCTAAGGATAAACAAATTAAATGCACATATTCCCAAAAATAAAATGAAGTAAGAAGTTGCTTCACATGAATCTTGGGCCTGCACAGCTCATGCTCACTGACATTTAGTTTACCGTCCCATATCTTTAATTAGATCTGCACCTTTTCTACCCAGTTGACTTTGCCCTAGAATCTATTGTGCTAATAAGACACAACATCAGGGCTTCAATAATAAACTGCTAGTTTGGAACATTATCATCCACAAAATGAAGTATATAATGTAAGCAATTTACCCACTTCTATATGCTAAAGGAGATAGTACCATATACAATTAATGGGAAAGATGTGTAATCTTCATCCCCAGAACTAGTAGACTTTACCTATAAACCCAAATAACTGCATTACGTAATAATCCCATAAGTCACCTTGTTTAAGATCTCTACCTACCATAAAACAAGAAAGAGAATAGAGGCCTCTACTTCCATATCCCTTGGGACTAACATATCCAACAGACTAAGCTTGAGCTCGGTATATTTCAACTGAGCTTAACTTACCTTAGCTGAGCTCTATTTTGTCTTATCATATGTGTAGTTTTTTTACTAAAGTGAAATTTTTAGTAGGAAGTGTAAGGTTTTGCAGGTAAAAAATCAAATTTCCATGCATAAGGAATTTAACTTATCATTGTACTGATCTTTTTTGATAGCACATTATATTGATAATTTTTTTATTCGAAAAACCTAATCTTAGGCCTAAAGCTGTTCAAGAGGTAAGCCACTTGCTACCTGATCTCATTCTGAAGAAATGTGTACCTTCACTATGAAAATCCTATCCAACCCCTTTTCTCTTCCCCCTTTTTTTTGTTGCCACTTTTCCAATAAAGAACTCTCGTAAAAACCATAACCCTAACTTCAAGAAGTGCCCATCTCCAATAGAAAAGATTGGATAATCAAGGTTTAAGTAATCCACTAGTATCCTAAGAGAATATGCAACTCTCTGGATATAGTTGAATACTCTCGCAAATCATCATTCTCTGGACATACTAAGACACTCTTGCAAATCATCAAAATTGATGATCAAGCTCTTGAGCACCTTATATTTACGACCATCTCCAGAGTGCTCCAATGTCCTAAGATTGTCCTTACAAATTTTCCATAATAATATCGCACATCAGGGAGAAAGAAATTCTTTTTAAACTCAGCAACTACTTGCAACTCAGCCATGTTGTGGCTCTGAAAATCATGCAAATTAGAAACCTTTAACATATGTGGGGAATATAAGAACTATTCAGTTCGTGAATGAACATGTGCTGGAGCAATGGATGCCTTTGACATCACAAAACTTGGCAAGCACAACCACCTTTGAACACCACAGAAGCCTGAATGTAAATACACTAAAACAGCCTACAAAAAAGCATTTATGACCATTTTGGGACAAACAGACCTGTACATAAGCCTTTCAATAAAGTCATCTTCTTTCATCCTTAATAGTGATTGCCGAGTCTCTTCTCCAAGTGCGGACCAGAAATCCATCAATGTGTCGCACGACAGCCTAGCAGTGTGCAGAGCACATGTCTCCCTTGTTCCATGTCCTCTACCATAACTTGACATTCCTTGGCTAATCCAGCCTCGACCTCCCCCACCACAAGCATCAGGGTACAGTAATTCCCGCTCCCTTTCCCTTGCACGTGCACTATCAAATACCTAATTAAAAAGAAAGACATAAGCACCCATGACATGTAACAACAGAAGACAACAACATAAATCAATAAAACAAAGGAAAAATCAGTACAACTCATACAATTGTTAATTATACAACAACCTATCTCAACTGTGCCATTATATTAAAGCTTACATTTTGGAGTCCCTTGAGTGACTTTGAGTATAGAAAGCAGTCCAAAAGTGTCAACGTGCCATCACGAGCTGTAGTCAGGCCTCCCCATGGGTGAACAGCCGGATCTTGAATCTCATCTTGGCACCCATTATTGATGGCAGATACCCCATCATTCTGACTTTTCGAGAATCCTGGTCTATGATAGGTAAGATGCCCACCTTGTCCCTCCTGCTGCAAACTCTTCCCGTACATAACAATCTGCAGAAAACCCTCCAGCAATAGCCCATTGCATCTAGAGCAGTACATATTTTTTCGAGCTTGCTCAAAGAAGGTTTGCTTATCAATCCTTAGAAGCTCCTGTCGAGCGTGTGGTGACAGCTCACTCCAGAACTACACTCCAAGCATTCATTCACCAGGAAAAGTGATTCAGAAGCATTTTTGCATTTGAAAAAAAGGGATTCAAACTCAAGATGCGCAGCTTAAGACTAAAATTTCCCAATGCTGACAGCATTGGTCAGCACAAAAGTTGATTCAAAAGCATAATTTTGACAATGCCATGAGTTTAGCATTATCAAATGTTCTCTATCATATTCATCAAAATTGCATTTACTAAGTTCATACAACTATAGACCTAAAACAAGATTAAAAAGAATCTGACTGATCAAAAACACGAACAAATAACAACAAAAGACATCTGAAACTACGTTATACAACATCATCCGCAAAAAAATAAGACCCACCCAATCCAGATTCAAGCTGTTCGATTGAAATTCACACAAAACTAATTCATAGCAATGAACCGTGATTGAAACTAAGTAATTGACAAAATCCAAAGTACCTTCTGAAGCAGATGATAGCTAACATCATCGCGATGCTTTGACCAGAAACCATTCGCTGTGCAAGACAACGATGAATACAAGGTCGACGACGACGAGGATGTCGTGGCACTACAGAATAATTGATCATTTCTTTGCGCTAAACCAGGCATCTTTTTATCTCACAGTCTCAAATGTTCATCCACCAATAATCCTCTTCTCATTTTACCAAGTTTCGCCGACAGATGCCAGATAAAAAAAAATCAAATCCAAATAACAAATCATATCCAAAAATCAATCATACTAGAGTGCAAATCCGAATCCATGAAAACAGCGCCTACAGGATCGGGAAAAACTGAATCGACAACAAGAATTCTCTCGATTCGATTTAATTCAATAAAAAACGAAACCGATTAGATTGAATTGGTGAAAAGTGATTTGAATCAATCAATCAAAATCAAAGAATTGTAAGAGAAAGAGAGAAGAGAGAAGAGAGGAGAGAGATAGAGAGGGAGAGAGAGACGTAGGGGTTTTCCCAGATGAGATTGGGTGCTGTTTTGTAAAGAGAGAAGAGGCGATTTGAGGCATGATTAGAAGGAAAGAAAAGGAGGCCCCGAGCCGGTTACAAGAACGGGGCGACCTTTGCATTTGCCCACATCGATTAATTTCCAACTTAAAATAAAAGTTAGGGTAAATAAAATTATCAAAAACTATTTAAAAAATTGATTTTGAATGAAATAAACTGAAAAAAATAGTAATTCCTAAAAATAATTTTTGCTTGATTTTTTTAATGAAAATATCTAAATTAATATAATTATCTCTAAGTATTTCAATTATTACAATTTTATCATATATATATATATATATCTTAAAAAATTTTACTTTATAAATTATTAATGAAATTTTGAATATTTATAACTATTATGAATTTTACAATTTTTAATCAAAATATATCAACTTTACATACTTATAAGTATTTTAAAATTATTTATAAAATTATTTATTTATAAAATTATTTATTTTATAAATTATTTATAAAACTTTAATGTTAATAGTCTTTTATCGGATAGACAGAGAAGAAAATAAAAAAATACTAATTTTACTATAAGTAAAGTTATTTATGTATAAATTTTAAAATATGAAATATGGTGTGACTTTAAAATAATTCTACTAATACATTTATAATGCAAAGATTTTGTTATTTTTTAAATCATTTTTATTTATAAATATCTATAATTTTACGAATAATCAATTTAAATATTTAAAAATGAATGTTACCTATCATTCAAACAATCCAAATATTTAACAAAATCAAAATTAAAATGACCCAACTTGAATCATCACTTTCAAATACAAAGAACTATATATAAGTAATATTAAAATCATATTTTTAATAATATTTTTACTGTCTTTCCTTTCTCTCTCTCTCTCTCTCTAAATATTTTAATACTATCTAATCCCATTAGCCTAATTTTGACTATCAAATCTGTAATTCCATCCTATTTACGGGCTTACCTTATTTCCTAAAATTTAGTTTTAGCTCGAACACCACGCTTGGTCAAAGGAATGCATCATTATTGAAAATACATAACAATTAACATTATAGTGTGATTATTCCAATGATGTAATTATTTTATCCTCACTCGTTGTCATATGTCATGACTACATAAATGATTTTATAGTCAAGATATTTAGATCAATTATTTAAATATGTATTATATTTATTTAGTCAATTATTTGGTTGAATGGTATTCAACTTTCTCGTCTGTCCATCATTTTACGGTGACAGTTCGTGATCGAGATTGGACAAAAATGAAAATGGAGAAACAGAAGTAGATATCAGACTATATAGAAAATTGATAGTTTATAAAAATATAAGAATGGAAATATAAGTAAATAAGTAAATATAAAAATATAATAATTTTATAAAAATAAAAGAATATATATTTTTATAATAAAATTTTAAAATGATCAAATATATAATCTTTAATTATAAGATAAATATATAAAAATAATAATAATAATAATAAATAATTTATTAAATATAAAAAATTTAAGTATTTTTTATGCAAACATCATTTAATTTAATACGTTGAAAAGTCCCGTTCTCATGTAAAGGACTTTTGGTCCCCCCTTAAAATAAGAATTACCGGGGAGTGAAAAAATAAGTGGTTTTAAAAATGGGTCACTCTGAAGAAGTTCAATATAGAATCGGAATGAAGCTAACCCGGACTTTGTTCTGCAGAACAATAATAAAACAACTATTAACCATAATAAGAAAAATAATAGAATCTTAATAAAATCTTTTTTTACCTCTATTGTGTTCTCTCTCTAGCTCTCTCTCTCTCTCTTTTTTTTTCTCTTTCTTCTCTTCCTAATTTCTCTCTTTCTCTCTTTCTCTCATAAAGTATAGTATGGATCTATACCTAAAAAAAAATTAAAACAACTTTGAGGGGAAAGAATTTTAGTTCCTAACCCCTATATATTGCGGGTTTAACATGCGATAAGATATGTCGTGTTTTCAAAATACGATATTCCCTCATGCGCAGAACTCCTCAAGGAGTGTCGCGATGGAGAGAGAGAGGAGTGTAGGGGGAGAGAGAGAGAGAGAGGGAAGTGTTGTGGAGAGGGAGGAGTGTTGCGGGAGGAGAGAGAGAGAGAGCTGAGGGGGAGAGAGATAGGAGTGTCGTGGAGGGGGAGAAGTGCCGCGAGGGAGAGAGAGGGGAGTGTTGTGAGGGGAGGAGTGCCACGGGGAAAAGAGAGAGGAGTGTTGCGGGGGGTGAGAGAGAGAACCACCAGGGGGAGAGAGAAAAGTGTCGTGGGGGGAAGAGAGGGAGGGAGGACCGCCACGGGGAGAAAGGGAGAGAGGGAGAGAGGGAGGATTGTCACCAAAGCGAGAGAGGAGGTATGTCGTGTCTTCAAAACACGACATACCCTATGTTGTGTGTTTAACATGTGATAATATAATTCGCGACATATTTTGTCGCATGTTGAACCCGTGATGTATATAGGTTAGGAACCAAAATTTTTTTCTAAGGTATAGATCCGTATTATATTCTGGATTGTTACTAGCAATTCCTATTCCAACAGAACCATAAAGATCGAACCAAACCGGAACTCCGACTCAACAAGGACTCAACCTCTAAATTTCGGTCAAAACTCGAAAACCGAAAGACGGAGAAAGAGAGCGGCTTGATCGATCTCCAATGGCGTCGATGTTCTCAAGCTCGAAATACTCTGACAGCCTTACTGTCGTCGGAGTCTCTCTCTGCTCCGCCGTCATCTGCGAAGCAATCTCATGGATTCTCATCTACCGAACCTCTTCCTACAAATCTCTCCGATCTTCCATCGATAAAGCCTCTCGCAAACTCGAGTACATGAAAACCACCACGGATTCTCTCAAGCTCACCACCAAGAAGTCCAAGACCAAGAAGATGGATCGCGTTGAGACCAGCCTCAAGGAGTCCTCTCGCGATCTCTTCTTCTTCAAATTCAAGTCTGGCGCTGTCGTCGCCATCGTTCTCATCGTCGTTTTCGGTCTCCTCAACTCGCTTTTCGAAGGTAAACCGGTCGCCAAGCTTCCGTTTACTCCGATCTGGATCGTGAAGTCGATGAGTCATAGAGGATTGCAAGGAAGCGATTTAACTGATTGTTCAATGGCGTTTTTGTATTTCTTGTGCTCGATTAGTATCCGAACGAACATGCAGAAGTTTCTAGGGTTTGCTCCGCCGCGTGGGGCTGCCAATCCAGGGCTTTTCCCTATGCCTGAACAGAAAACTAGTTGATTCAATTGAAAACTGAAGCATTAGAAATTTCTGAGTTTGTAATTTCTAATTCTTTTCTATTTTGAGGAACTTAGTATTATTGTTTTGAATTTGATGAATAGGATGATTTTGAGAAACTCATAATTCTGTAATTCTGAGGATTGATTTCAGAAGTAATATCAACATCTGCAGTAGCTATTTCTTAAAAATTTGATCCAGTTCTTTGTTGGATTTCGCGAACTGCTTCTATTCATTTACATGTTATTTGCAGGGTAGGTTTCAAAAGGTTGGCTAGATTTACTGGAGTTTTAATTTGAGGTGAGTCCTTGTTCAGTGTTAATTATTGGTTTTATAGAATATTTCAATTGTTAGACTATAGTTTAGTTTCATGCTTGGTAAGCTATTTTCAATTCTGTTATTTCTGCTAAGGAGTATTCTGTTGGTTTGTTAAAATAGATGGAGGCAAAGGCAAGGAAGAGAGACTGAGAGGAGTCAGTTACTAGTGGAGGGAAATTGCCATGCATGTGTTAGTATAAATGTAACTCACAGCAGTAGACAAGACTCACCAATTTCATCGCAAGAAGATCTTAATCAGACTCTGAATTTCTCTCCTTTTCTACTCTTTCTTTCTCTACCACGTATCAGAAGCATACAATAGATTATCTAATTTATGATGGGTAAGATTGGATTGGGGCGAAGGTGGCTTGCAAATTATTTGAGGAGATGGGTAGAGGACCCATTTCAGGATATAATGGGGATAAAGCTCTTTGGCCTCGGTGTTTTAGCTTGCATTCCTTGAGGATAATTTTGGGTGCTTTTGATGGAAATTGAATTATTTATCCCAATCCTATCAATATATGCGTCCATTTGTGTATGCTGATCCAAACAAGAGTGGACAATGTTGGCATCGCTAAAGGTTTTAGACACATAAGTCTTGTAGTGCTTTTATAAACTTTTGGTGAAGATGATTCTGACTGGTTGGTGTTGTGAGATCTTAGGATTCCTTGGTCAAAGGCGGCAGGCAAATTTTTGTTGTTGCCCATGTCCTGCTTGAGGTTGTTGATATGAACAAAATTAAAGGAGTGAAAGGGCCTCCTGTCAATTGGATAAGCTGGGAAATTTTGCTTTTGAAAGATGAACTTGTGATGGATTTGGAGATAGAGAGGAGATGAATTATGACGTTTACTGGAAATTAATTTGTTTATCCTTACAAATGGCATTTCATTTGAGTTATTTTCTGGAGGTTTACAACAGGGATGTCTTTTGGGCCTCTTCTGCTTGTTTAGCTGATTGGAGTATTAAGTAAATGTTGGGAAAGGCCGGATAGAATAGATTAGTCCATGGTTTTTCCTCTATAGTATGAGTTCTCAGGTTGATCTACATTCCTTGTTGATTATGTGTCTGTATTTTGTGGTGTAAGAACTTCAACACTTATTTATTTTAGATTTTGTTTTATGCTTTAAAGGGATTCAAACTGGGGAATAGCTTTCGAACTGGGGTGGGGGTGAGTAATCATATCTTGTCTAATTTCTTCCAACATGTTCTTTGGTTTTATCATTCTTCTTCTACGCCCTATACTTTAATTGCACAATTTGCTGAAATGGATGAAGTCTGTCTCTCTCTTGGAAGTTTCATTTCTTTAGAACGGGGAAGATAACTTTGTTCTCTCCTTAACCTTCTTCGCATCTACATCTCCATCGAGTTTGGAAATTGGAATTTCGATGCTTAAATGTTTGGCTTGCTTTCTTATATAAATTGTTTCTTCAGTCAAATCATTTGTATCTCAAATTCATATTTCCTTTGGGGTAGTTGATTTGGAAGTTTCCTTCAGTCAAATATTAGAGTTCTGTGTGACTCGTGTATTATTCCGAGAAGGAAAAAGAAGGTGGCCTCTATTACTCATACATTGCAAACCAGGAAGCCTATGAAGGCGCGGGCTCTGATTATTGTATCAGGCAGGGAGCTAATTGTGTCGCATAATTTCAACCTTTCTTGTGCTGCTTTGTTGCATGTGAAATGCATTGTCTTTATGTTGTTTAAGATCAGTGGTAAATATGCCCCCAAAACATTTCCGGCATCCTTTATAATAGATTTAAGAGATTTTAGTGGTAAACAAGAATCTAGAGGCTTTGGATTGTGCCTTATTTTGCTATCATATGGTGCTTGTCTATATAAAGAAGTACAAGAACTTTTCAGTCCGGTTCTTATTTACTCAGATTTTGTGGGACGTGACAGACTAGTGTTTCTATCTTCTTTATGGTGTCGTGCCTTTGGTGCCCTCAGGACTGGTTTCTGTGACTATTCTCTCCTGAGATTGGGATGCCTCCATTTGTTTTAATGTTTCTTATTTTTCTCTCTCATTTATAATTAGTTTTAGTTAAATACGTTATATTCCTGTCTTTCAGATTTTCTTTCTTCTACTGAATTTAAGAGTAGGTAAGAATGACTCCCGAACCGGCTGTTTTGGGGTGGGTGAAGATAGATCAGAAAAGTTTTCTAGCTAGTGGGTGTCATGCCTTTGTGCCCTTAGCACTGGTTTCGTTGACTTATCTCTACTGAAATTGGGATGCTGCCTTTATTTGCATTAATGTTACTAATTTTTCTGTCTTCTTTTCATTTAGTTGCAAATAAATTGCTTATATTAGTTCCTCTCCTGTTAAATCTTCTTTTTTTCTACTAGAACGAAGAGGTGGTTGGAATGACTCCTAAACTATATGTGTTTTTGAGGTGGGTGAAGATAGATCACTATAGTTCTCTAGCTAGTGGAGGATTTTGATGTCCTGTTTGTGCTTGCACTTAAGGAAGATGCATGGCGGAGGGACCAAATGGAGTTTAGATGAAAGGAAGTACTTGTGAGAAAGGGAAATTAGGTGGTTTTCTTATAGAGATGCACCCGTGCGGTGGGAGGATAGATGTTGGCTGGCATTTCGTGTATGCGTATATGTGTGTGTTTTGAAGAAAGGAGTAGGGCCATGTCTGGAAGAGTTTTACTTGGAATGTCACATTGGTCAGTGGAGTTTGCCTAATCAAAAAATGTTTGGGAAAGGATTTTCACTGTGGACCATCTCAAAAAGGAGGTAAGATTGTGGAGCCTGAGCGTGGATCTTCTGGGTTTGGATCAATCTGTTAGAAATGAGACGTGTGCGGTGTCACGAAAAATGGTGTCTATAAGACTGCAGATGATTGTGATGTCGATAGAGAAAATAGAGGTGTGTACGGAATTATACCTATTAATTTTTTTTAAATGACCTCGGATCAAAAATAATTTCTTCTCTAACTCTTATTTGTCACAGGTTAAACCCGTCACAGTGATGTGTCACCATCTTGGAGGAGGGGAGGGGCCACGCTAGACACAAGTGTCGTCTCTTCAAGACAAGATACGGCGCTGCGCTTCTCCTCCCGCGGCGCTACGCTTTCCCTCTCTCTGCCCACAGCGTTGTACTCTTCTCTCCCTCTCCCCCCGTGACATTGCATTCTCCCTCTCCCCCCTCGCGGAGCTACGCTCCTCTCTCCCTGTGGCGCTACGCTCCTCTCTCCCTCCCCCGTGGCGATCCTCTCTCTTTCCCTCGCGGCACTCCTCCCCCTTCGTGGCACTCCTCTCTCCCCCTCCCCCTCCTCCCGCGGTACTCCTCTCTCTCTCTCTCCCCTCCACTGCCGCATGAGCCTCCCTCTTCCTCCCTCCTGCATTGCCACGGGAGCGAGTATGTCGCGAGTTGAACCCGCGACATAACCCAAATTGCGGGTTGAACCCGCGATATAACCCAAGTCGCGGTTTCAACTTGTGACATAGTCTGTCGTAACCCGCGACAAATGTGGATTACAAATGGAATTATTTTCGATCGAAGGTCATTTAAATTTTTTTTTTTGTTTAGATCCGTAGAGAAAATAAGCGATCTCAATATGTGGGATAGGATGCTTTTTAGCAGATTTACCAACGGTTCACTACTTTTTTTTTGTACCATGTTTTGGCCATCAGCTCAATATCCGAAATTTTATCCCGATTAATATGGGTCGATCGCTTATAGAGTCTACTTTAGGGGACGGGTCTCCCAACGTTGATTTTTTCATTTTTATAGAGGGATTAAAACCTCGACCATAATTAAGAAGCGTCAATATTCGAATCAACTGAGCCTTCAGATGACCTGAGAACATGTTAAACTATCTTGTGGCTTCGGATGTGATTGAAAATTATTTCATGTGTTTTAGTCCCTAATTCTCATGCGCATGCACTGTTGTTTAATATATATCATGCCAATTTATCATGAGTATCTTACGCTTGATTGCTCTCCTCTCTCTCTCTCTCTCTATTGAATTTTCCATGTTGAAGTTAATTGTCTGTATCTCAGCCTGATTCACTGGGGTTTTCGATGTCATCATTATAAGTTTGGAAGTTTTCATACAAGCTCTTCACCATTTCTTCTCATCCGTCTCTCTCTCTCTCTCTCTCTCTCTCTCTCTCCACCCCACACACGGGCGCACGCGTGCAAAACCATGGATCTAGCCAACAACGTGAACAAGAACGTAGTTGCAGCTATGCAGCGGGGGAAGGACTTAGTCGAGCAATTGAGAGTCTTTCTCAACGAGCAGGCGTATGTTCTCTTTCTCTTGCTATTGGTCTTTACGGCAAGCAGCTGGTGGCCGCCTGTTGCCATTTTGGTGCAGACCTTCGCACCATTCAAGCCCATGTTCTTTGTTTTAGTCATGATTATAATATATTTTCTGCGGTTGGACTTTCAAGCTCACAATGCTAATTACCAGAGGATCCTAGACGAATCCCAATGATCCGTCAATTGTTGAACTCAACACCGCTGGATAAATTACTTTCATGGGTAAAAACAAGAGGCTGATATAAGCATAACAAAAGGGGAAAAAAAAAATCAAAAATACCACGAATAAATGTGGATAAATTTCATGGTTTTAAATATGAGATATGATGTCCATAGACGGACACCCAGATGGTAAAAGCTTTTATCGAAATATTTTTTTTTTAATATTTAGTATTTGAAGTTTCATAAATATATTTATTTTCGTAATTTTAGTTATCCTTATATAAAAATACATATATATATATATATATATACACACACACTTACGGGGTATGTTATTAGTGTGATTAACATGGTTCTAATTATTTTAAAATTGGTGGTTTTGTATTAATTATAAAGATCATAGTATTTAATAAAAATTTGTGACTCAAATTAACTTTTTGGCCGTCCAAAACAGCTTCGGAGATGAGGGCCGTTCTAGGATTTTTATGACTATCCATACCCGTTGGTTTTAAGAATCCGAACAAAGAATCCAATAGCTTTGAATGCGGGGGACCAAATTCCCAAATTCAGAGGCAGCGCTCGGAGATCGGTCTTAGAAATTGTTCCCACTTTTGCTGTTGACACCGTAGAAGTGGCTTCCATGCACCACTTCCCAACTCCTTTATGCTCTTTCTACATACATCAAAAAATAATTTATTTTTTCTTATCTTAATTTTATATCCTTAAATTCTTTGAAGCATTGCTTTCAACAGTAAAAGAAACATATATATATATATATATATATTTTTTTTTTTTTTTCTTATCTTAAATTTATATTCTTAATTAGAAGCATAGAGAGCATCATTAACATCTTTTCTACCTATACTTCACCGCTTGATTGCACTGCGGATCGAAGGTTGTCATTGTGGAGGATCATATTAATAATTTGTATGGTATGGTGGTATTAATGTGCACCATACAATTTAGAATAAAATGTAGTGAAGTAGTATGATATACATAAACTTCTTGATGCTTCTCCTTTCCGAAACATTTACAAAACATTTCAATAGGTTAAATCAATTAATATTTATATAAAAATTTTTATATTTTTATATTTGTTCATTTATTCGTATTTAATAAATTGTTTATTTATTTATTTAATTATTTTTTTATTCTTATGTTATTTATTTTATGATTAATAATTAAATACTTGTTCATTTTATATTTTTATTATCAATCCATAAAATAATTAATATTTATAAAAAAAATCTTATTTTTATATCACGTATTTATCCGTATTTCTATTTTTTATTTTTATAAAATATTATTTTCTCGTATCATTTCGTATCTGTCTTTATTTTAACGTTCTCGTTTCCATGAAACCCGTGAACTTTACTAGGAAAAAAAAGGAAATACAATCTTCTATGCTGTTGTCAACAAGAGAGAGAGAGAGAGAGAGAGAGAGAGAGAGAGAGAGAGAGAATATTACAATTTGATTGTGACAAATCTTAATTAAGTTCATTCAATAGATTCCCCGATTCAAATCCAAAGGCAATTAATTAGAGATATTACCCTCAAGAAGATTACTTCTCTCCTAAGATCTGTTTTTATCGATGTATAATTTTTTATATTTAAAAAAATTATTTTAATTTTCTTTGTATTATTTTTTGCTTCGGTGAATTAAGCACTTTTTCTTCTAACATTTCTCTCCCCAATTATTTTCTTTTTCTATTAGAATTAAAAAAATAAAAAATAATAAAAAGTATAATTTAATTAATCTACCCGTCAATGGGATCAATTGAGGATATTTACTTATGTAGCCACATGGCAAGACTTGATAGGTGAAAAACACAATGCAATGTGAACACGCAACTCAGCTAAAAACCAAAACATGACTCAGTTATGTGTATCCCAATCGACATTAGGGCTTGTCTTAAGCTATCTACTTGGCAACAATGTCTGAGAGGAGTGTACCCTTTGCAATGAAAAGGAAAGACTTTGCAAACATCACCCTTTTCGAATCCACTGATTTCTCCCTCCACTCCACTTTTCATTGCTCCACTGAATATAATCCTCCTAATGCTGAATAAATTTCAATAATTATTTAAAAAAAATAATAATAATATGACGTAATTAGGTACACAAGATAAAAGTTTTTTAAACTTCACTATCAAATTTTATCATCGTTTAGTTGTTGAGTGATTTAATATTTCTCCGCATCACTCTCTCTCACATACTTTGTATCTTTTTCATACGTTTATATTATTTTAGCTATATTTTGTTTCCTTCCAAAAGCTCTACAAATAGTCCCCTTCTCATCTCAAACTCACCCCTCATTACTCTCTCTCTCTCTCTCTCTCTCTCTCTCTCTCCCCCCCCCCCCCAGAAACAATGTACTACATAATTCCCGATGTGGCCAACTTTCGACCGAAAAAGATCAATCCAGAAGATGGGGAAGAAGTGGAGGAGTATGAAACATGGGAATTCCTATGTCCCTATTGCCCAAGAATCTTCAGCAGCGCGCAGGCATTAGGAGGCCACCAAAATGCTCATCGCCGGCAAAGACAGCACGACAGGCACATTCCTTTCCAGTTTCGTTGCCATCGAGAAACCTCAACCCCCACCCCTGTTTACCCTAGTGGTCCTGTTTGTACTACTCCTCGGCCACCTCCTCCATTGATCCCTAAAGATTGGCTCAGCCTTGGTTCACCACAGGTGAACGGTGGGCTAAGTTTGGAACTTGGTCTCGGACAGTGCGGTTCGAGCTTGAACCAGCCTGGTTCACCAAGTCATGCTAATAACGGTGGTGTTGGTGGTGGTGAAAATGGGATTAATGATCATGTTTATAAGAGTCTGATGACGGTGATGAAGGGTGGAGATCACCTTAATCGGAAGACGAGTGTGGTGGGAAATGGATTCTGGGAACTGATGAATTCTGGTGGTGTTGAGGATGCCGAGTCTAGGGTTTCTTCCGAGAGATCTCTTACTCAGCTTGACGATGATGAGGAAGAGGATGTTGGTGATGCACCAGGTGAAGTTGGCTCCAGCAAAAAGGCAGTGCATGTGTACTAGCTAGTCTCTCTTTGTGATCTCTCTCTCTCTCTCTCTCTCTCTCGCTCTCATTTGATCAGTGTTGTTATGTGTAAGGGGTGTTCTAAGTTTTCAAAGTGTAGTAAACAAGAAATGCAATGTGTTCAGTGTTGTGGTTGATGGTTCCTGTAATCATCTATGCTACCCTAATATTAATATATGTGCCTTTGATTTAAAATGTTTTGTTCCCCCCCCCCCCCACCTTAAGTTTCTAATTTTCTTGTGAAAGAACTCTCTCCTCTTCACTTCACGAGTTGAACTTCCTGTTAAAAATGTTTCATCGATTGATTATGAGTTCTCCCAATCATCAATTTAATGTTTAAATATATTAGTGCAAAATATGCAAGCATTTGGCAATTTCATAATTAATGAATTATATTGATTAACAAGAGGGTGCTTGCAAATCTCCGATCTGATTAATTTGTTTGGCAAATTTTAGTCTGATCGATCTCTTTAGTTTTTGTTTATGAGTTAGAAATTAGAGGGCCCTTCAATCATTTAGGTTTTATGCCGGTGGACCCAATTTTGCAGACAATGTATGATTCAGGCTTTTGTAAATAATTAAATAAAATGATCAAAATAGTAATTAGGGATGAAATATCTAATATTTCCTTGCGAGACCTTTTTGATTTTTGGAAATGCATAATGAGGAATAGATTAAGAAAGTTTTTAGGCATTGTCATTTGAACATATATCATGAATTTGTTATTGTTAAGAATAATCTATGCCCTTAATTGTGGCCAATTTAGGTTACCTAACAAGTATGTATCTGGTATGATACATTTTATAGGGCAAATCAAGCTTAGAAAATATTTTCCCCAAATGTTTCATCTTAGACAAGTACTTTGAGTTTGGCAAGAAGGGTTTTTTTTTTTTTTTTCCCCACCAAAAGATTATATATTTATAAATTTCAAGGCAACAAAAATATTAATAATGGAAGAGCTACTGGGCTAAAGATAAGGAATTTGATATGACTGTAGAATGCATAGTAAATGACTAAATTATTCATTTTTCTTGAAAGTGATTGAGGTCTAATTACAAAGTGTTTAGTTTTGAATAATGAAAAAAAATTAATGATAATAATATACAGTTATATAACGATATAACGAACTAGGGATACCGATAAAGCATGTGTGCTAATAGTTATTCGATGATACAACAAAATAGAGATTCGATAGAGCACGTGCCTTAATTTTTTTCCCTATTCGACAAAATTATCTTACAATAGAAAGATATAGTACATGACAAAGCTAATCATCTCTGTCGAACTAATCGAAACCTAGTTGTGAAGTTTGGATTTCCGATAACGACAAAGATACTAACATTACAATTAGATTACAATCAGATTGCGACAGAAAGATACTTGTCCTTGTATAATCTTTTTCTTTTTTCGTAACAATGAATTTAAAATGATATTAAAAATACGGTATGCGACAAAATTAATCATCTATATAGAAACTAATTAAAACCTTATTATAAAAATTGAGGTTCCGATGATGATCAAAGATACTAATGTGACAACTATAAACAATTACGAAATATAGATTACAAAGCCTATGCCCTTATTTAGTTATTTCCTACCATATTGAAGTTCAAAAAATAATTGAAAGTGGAACTAATCAAAGTCTAATTGTAAAGCTCGAATCTCTCATAGTGACAGAGATTCTATTAAGGTTGCGCAGAATTGGAAATGTGAAACGAAAATGGGACAACGCGTAAATATAAAAAATATAAAAATTTTTATGTAAATATTAATTATTTTATGGAAAATAATAAAAATCTAAAATGATTAAGTATGTAATTATTAATCATAAGATAAAAATATAAAAATAAAAATTATAATTAAATAAATAATTATTAACTATGAAAAATTATGTAAATATAGAAAATATAAAATTTTTTTATGTAAATATTAATTAACTTAGGTTGTTGAAATGTTTTGAAAAAGAAAAATATTTCAAAAATAAAAAATCGTTAATATTAAAATGTTTTTGTTCATCATAGTCTCTTTTGATAGTAGTTGATTAACGATTACTAAAAGACGAGATACTAGTAGAGCACGAACCCTTACCTAGGGTAATACATAACGTAATTATAGTAGTTCATATATATATAGTTATAAGTTAGAGCATTACTACGGTCTTAATTTTGAAGATCTAATTATCAAAGATTTCTAAGCAATCCGAATAATTAACCCTAATACATAGATGATACAAATTTAATTATCTTAAAATTTCCTTTATTGCCATGAATCAAAACATATAATTTTTACAGCATAGCATTGAATTTATTTATTTATTTTTCATATAATATTGGATAGACTCTCAATATATGCTATTGCTTAGTTTGTTATTTATTGCCAAGTTCAAGTAACAAAAATATTAAACCACAATTACAACTTATTTCTTTTATATAATTCTTTGAACGCAAAAAATTAAGTAACACTTGGTGCTGCATGCCCAGAAAAAGGCAAAAGAGTTTCTAGTTCTTGTCTTCCAATTTTTCTACTCTAACAGAAAAGAGGGAGGGGGAGAGAGAGAGAGAGAGAGAGAGAGAGAGAGAGAGAGAGAGAGAGGTATGATCCCAAGCAGCTTCTTTCAGTGGAAGTTAATACAGGTTGTTGCTTCATGCCCAAAAGATTGCCCACTAAGAAAACATGTGTATTACAGTCAGAGTCAGCCCAGTCTAGCACGTCGCGTAGAAAAGGCTAAGAAGATTCGCCCACTCTTGTTACTTTGTGAAGATAGGGATAAACCTGCATTTATTGAGGAAGATCTCCATCCCTCTTCCCCAATTTATGACTCATTAGACATTTTTATGACATGCAAGGCTTGTATGCACACCAAAATCTCTTACACTTGTATTCTGACATGGTACCTTTTTCTTTTTACTAATCGCTAATCTGTGGAGAGAGGAGAGAGTGAGAGTGTGTAGAAACTCACTTGTTGTGGGTACCTTACATATATTTAAACTTCAAATTCAAACCAATTATAGATAGAACAGTTATTGTTATATTCATTATATATAGGAAAAAAACACCTTTTTGAACCTCCTTTTTTTTAGAAATAAAAAATTTGCTAAATAGTTATCAATTATTTTTTTTTTTTGGTGAGAATCAATTATTAAAATTGACACTGTTGTAGGATGTCTCTTCAAATTATCAACACAACCATTAGAATCCTGATATATGTGCATCTAGATGTAACTCTCCTATGGATTCAATGACTTTGTAATTATTGATGAATGGCCATGAATCTATGACCAGATATACCAGACTTAGCCAAATGGATAGGCACTTGGAGTCCAAATGAATAATTAAATTTTGATACATTGGTAGCTAGAGATAAACCCTCTCAAGGCCCCAGAGTTCTATTAACACTGAAAAATGCCCATCCTACATTCCTAGCAAACCTGACGACTCACTAACCCTGATCATTCTGGAGGAGACCGTAACAATCCACTCTAAAGAGAGACAAAAGTATAGAGAGAGAGAGAGAGAGAGATAGATAGATAGATAGAAAGAGGAGAGAGAGAAAGAGCTAGAGAGAATTGAGAGATAAAAGAGAAAGAGGGGGAGAGAGAATACAAAGAGGAAGAGAGAGATTCTAATACAATTTCATTCTATTCAATATCCAATTCATTTGTTACACCGTCTACTTATATTGTTTTTCGATAACTATTAATTAATTTCTCTAACCATTTAATCACTCAACTAATAATTTCTTAAGTATTAGCTAATCTATTAATTACTAACCAATATGTCTAACTATGATTAATTATCAATCATAGTTGTTACAATAATTTCAAATTATGTCAAAATATCACCCTCTTTTATTTATTTATTTATTTTTTGAACTCTAAGAGTGCAAAAGAAAAAAAAATAGAATAAATAAAAGAAATCACTATATAGCATATCTTGTCATGCAAAGAACATAAATTCTAAGTTCAGGAAAAAGAACTAAAGAAGGAAAACCATCCTTCAAAAGAGAGAGAGAACAAAAATTCAGATGAGATAAAGCATTATATGATACCTTAAATCCAATTCTCAAGACTAAGGTGTACTACAAACAGCATATTCTATAGATTTCCAAAAACTTATCGATCTCCCATTTCTCTCATACCATATGTGCCACTATTCTTACACAGGATTTGGGTTTGGATCCCTTTCCAGAATTATTTCACAAGAAACAAACCAATCAACAAAAGAAGACGGGCTTATGGGGATTCAAACAACAAAAAGCTAAGTTCCAAAACCCTGATTGATATATTATGTCCGGGAATCAATGGAAACAATGGAAGCCCTAACTTGCAAAACAAAACAGGCAACAATTTTAGATATACAACACCACCTTCTCTCTCCCTTTCTCTCTCTCTCTCTCTCTCTCTCTCTCACACACACACACACACACACACACACACACGCTACATGCTGATTTCATTGCAAGTCCTCGGATGGTAATGAATCATCCCACAAATCAAAGCCATCAAGTAGCTGTGCTTCTTTTCTCGATTCAGAAGCATCAATTTGTGTACCTTGGGGTTTTTTCAACTTCGCAACTAGAACCCACATGTTTGCGAGTTCATTTTCAAGGTATGCCTCTCTTTGTTTGGATTCCTCTATTGTTCTTTGAAGCTCTGCTTCTCTTTGATCCTTCTCAACAAGGGCAGCTTCATATGAAAGTTCTCGTTCTCGACTCATGGCTAGTTCTCTCTTGAGTCCTGCAGGTGACCCACCTTGGTCATGTCGTTTGGTATGACTACTATCTCTTCTTCCATTTCTATTCACTACACCGGTTCTACGTTGAGCTGGGGGGTTCTTGGCTGCTGCGAGTTCAGCAGATAGTCTCTCATTGTGGTTCATGAGCTTTGCAACTTCTTCCGACAGAGCCTTGAGCTCCACCGCAGCAGCAGATGCCAACCCTTTGGCATATGAGCACTCCTCCGCTAGTTTCTGGTTCTTAAGTTCTAGCTGTTCTTTTGCTTCTGTTAGTTCAGCCACCTTATGCTTCAGCTCATCAATCTCATTTGCCTATTGAGAAAGCTTATATCAATTATTTACTAGAGTACGATCGACTCAACTTCAAATAATACTCTGATTCTAATTATGAGCTAAGCACCAAATAATACATATAAGGTCACACTGGTGGTTTATCCCACAGCAAATAATTTTGAGTCAGTAACGATCTACTGCAGATATGAGTGGTTAAGAACCATGTGTTGTTCGAATATGCAGGATGTGGCTTTAATAGCTAGACGTCTAGCAAAGAGTGATAGAGGAGCATCTAACCTGAGCTCTTTGAAGCAAGGGTTCGTTGATTTCTCTGAGTGCTTTACTTTCTTTTTGTATGTGTTCTCCACACGGGATGTTGATATTTTTAGATTCTAATGCATCAGAGAGCTGCTTTTTCATAGAGGTAATTGATTCTTGCAATTCTTCACATTCACAGATCTGACATGAATAGAATGCTATGTCAGAGTTTGTTCCGGCATAAAGAATTGAAAGTGCACAATATGAAAAGGGTCATACTGGCTTTCGTACCTTTTGGTTGAGCTGCTCCTGTATTACTCGATTATCAGCAGCTTTAACCTATGTAAAACCAGCGAATTGCAATTTAAGATCAGATAAATGGAGTGTAGGAGCCAAAATTTAGATAAATTAAAGATTTTTGTTTCTTTAATTAATGTCAGCTGAGATATTAGCATAACCATATTATCCATTGTGTTTGTGTGCATAGATTACTACTCCCAGCCGTTTGTATCTTCCATAACCCTTTTTCTCACAACTGTAAAGCTTTGAGAAAAATGTGGTAGAGAATTCTTTTTTCCTTTTTACTAGTGATTTGTACCAGAAGGAAAAATATGAAACTGAAAACTGGGTAAATTGATAAAACTGTATACTTATATCAAAATATTTATACGTCACCTCTAGCTCAAAGGACTTCTCATTCAATTGCTCCATCAGTTCAGCATAGGACAGCTGCACAAAGAAGACAGGTTTTCGTTCAAATTTGAAAATTAAATTCCAATCACGAGATGCAGTATATCGAGTATAGAAGGATCTGAACTTACCTGGGATGTACCCAAATTATTCATCTTGTTTTGTGAAGCAGAAACATACCCAACAATTTGCTTTTCCAAGGAAGCTATTTGTTCATTCTTCACCTTAATGTCATCACTCAACTTCCTCATCTCCACCTGAAATGTAGTGTGAAAAGGAAGATAAAAATTTCAGTAATGGTGCACTTAAAAAACAAAATAAGATAAAAAACCACTAATAGTGGACAAAGCCAGTACAAGAATTTGCTCCTTCCGTGGGCCCTTCAAGGCCTCCGACAATCGCTTCAAAGCACTAGAATGGAGTGCTACCTCTCCGGATAGAATCTTCTGTTGCTCTCTTAGAAGATCAATGTGATCAATTGATTTTAAGCTTGTCTGGCACCAAGAAAAGGTAGAAAATTAAATCCATAAAAAACCTTCATAAACATTTAGTTAGACCAGTTTCTTTGCAGTGACTGCAAACTTGAACTCTGGGATGCTCTCCAATTACTTATAGTTAAATGACAGAATAGCCCAAACAGTGCTACCAATATTTCTTACTACAGCATAAAGTTGAAACCTCTGTCTTTTGGCTTTCGTTACTTTAACTAGTTAGTTCTGAGGGAATTGCAGTCAGTTCTATAGAAAGTACTTGGTAAAAGCCAACTTAACAAAATTAACACGAACTCACAAAGATGTTCCAAAATTGCCTATACAAATATTCAGTTGCAGAAATGTTAACTGCAGGTGAATGTGCCACAGACATGCTCAATATGGGTTACCACTCACCGTATACAAAAAAGGCAAATCCCTGATGATGGCATATCAAGGGCATTGTTAGATGCCAAAAAGTTTTAAGAGAAAGGTTTATCATTTCTTTAGTTTTCAAACAGGAGGATAGTGCACAAATGCCTTGGATTAAGCAGATGTAAGCATTCACTAGTTAAGCAAACAAAGCTCTATATTTAAGGATATTTAGGTAATTTTCCAATTACACACTATTACAGAGACAGAAGTAGGTCATAATTAAGTGTAATTTGCAACTCTTTCTCATCCTCTTTCCCTGTATTATAGCTTCCACAAAAGCAAACCCACAGTACAGGAAAAAAAAAAAAAATCATGCTCTCACAAATTTGAAAACCACAAGGGTGAGGAATATACATAAACTTAGTGATTAATTCTGCAGGTTCTATGGAAATATTGGCTATTGAAAGAATATTTCTAGCTAAGTATCTTGATCTAATGGTGTTTGACTGGTCTTTAGTCGTCTATGCCCTAAAAGAACTGTGGTGCATCTGGCAGTTGTCTTCATAATTGCAATTTATAAAGTGCTAAATGACTTGAACAAATTTACAGGAACCACAATCACCTATATAAGTCGTGTTTCCTTGCTAAAATCAGTAATTTTCACATGAAAGGCATCCCTTTATAAAATCAAAAACATAGGAAACAGTTAATATATAACGAGACAAAATTATGCATAGTAGAGAAAAATGTTGCATACTGTTGGCATATCTTGTTCCAAGAAATTATCCTCAGGAAGTTCTCTATCTTGTCTGGTCTCGGACAAAAGATGAATAGGAGTATTCTCTGTTGGTAATGAATGAGAGAGTCTGGATTCTGTTGAAATAACAGGTTCTGCTTGAGGAGTTGAAGGTGTGCTGATAGATTTAATCCCACTTGATTTATCACTAGTGGCTGTCAATGTCCCCCCACCGCTATCTCGTTTCTGCCAATTAAAATTGTGAACTAAACCAGCTAAGGGAAAGAAAACATGAAGTTTGTAATGAAGAGAAACATAATTAATGAATTCTGGGACAGAATCAGCAAAGGTATTACAGACTTAATCTAATTGGAGACAAGTTTCTCCAAGCAAAAACAAACAAAAAATGAATACAAATGCATCTTCATTTTTCTCATCTGAGGGGCAAGAGGAAGTTGATATTCACTAACCCTGAAGAGAAAACAAAAGGAAAATCTAGGTACCTAAATGCAGAGAACCTTTTCATTTTCAATGTGCATGGAGCTCCCAAAACCTCTGGAAAATGGAAAAAAGTTTGCCATTACAGCAGTTGGTTTCCCACGGGATATTTAAAACTAGTGAACTTTCAGCGAGGTTGAGATAGCATATCATGTTAACACTTTTCCACTGCTGCACCCATCACTTACAAAATATGGTTTCACTAGTTTTGAAAACCTCACATGCTGAACCATAATCAAGAATTTAGTGCTAAACAAAAGCCAAAAGCTTTTGTTACATCTAGTCTAAAGGATGAAAATTCCCCTCTTCAAATGCCACCATTGCAGCAAGTTTAGATGTTTAATTTAGCATGACTTGCATCTGGAAAAATCAGGGGTCTGGTCAAAAGTATGATACAATTACATGTCAAGGTCCTAAACTATGCTAAAAATCTCAAATAAGGTCCAGAATTTCACTTTGCCACCTATACAGTTTAAAATTTTACAAGTATAACAAATAAAGTTTTAACCTTGATAAGTGTAACATGTAAGGTTCTATCCTAATGGACTGCTAAATGGTTAACAGAATAGTGAAGTTGCTTATTTAGAGGCTAAGTTGGCACTAAAAAAGTAACAAAATAAAATTATAAAAAGTTTTTAAAACTAATATGAATTACTACACTAAAAAAGGCTAAATGAATTAAAGACAATTAAAAAGATGAACCATTTTATCACTAGAGATGGCACTCTCCTCTCAGGGAAAAATAGAAAAAAAGAGAGGAGTTTAATGTTGATTTATCACCACAATGGATTTCCTTGTTTTAATCAAATCCAACACTACGATCAACTACTATTTTCTCTTCCATCAAAGGCCACCACCACTGTGGGTTCTAGTAGATAGATTTGTCCAAAGACAGATACATGATTGTTGAAAATGTTGTGAGCGTTGTGGCTGGCAGCAGCCTTGAAATTCTTGAACTACTATCACCATCTTCAATATCTACCACTGTTGTCTACATCCAAATCTTGCACATTTTCTCAGTAATGCAACATTTAGTCAAGTTAAGAGGTCCATACGAGCTCCAACACTCATTTAAAAATATGTACACCTTTAACAAACCCCAACCTAAACTTCTTCCCATTTTTTCTTCTTCTAAAAATATATATATATGTCTTCCCTTTCTGCCACATCAAAAATTACTCATTTGGAACCAGACCCATTTTTTATCCAAACTAAACCCCCTCAAATCCAATCCATCATTCCATAAAACATGCTTAATCCCTTTTTGTTCAAAAATGAATTCAAAACCGCTTTTTTCTGTTCAAAACCGAATCATGGTATTTTCTGAAATTGCTTGTGCCCTGTGTAGAATAATAAAAAAAGATCCTCCTATGTAAAACTCCAACTGCTGATGATGATGCCAGAGGTTATCCGATGCCAAGAGATCAACTGTGGTATATGAGGAATTTGGGGTTGATTATGAAGTGTTTTTAATTTATTTATTCATTTTTTTAGCATACTCATTCATATGAGCTTTCGTATTATTCTATTTTTAATCTTTTAATGCTAGCTCAACCTCCAAATAAGCCACCTCACTATTCCATTAATTTCTTTAACAGTCAATTAACCACAGGAAGATCTTGTATGTTACATCTGTGATGTTTAAGCCCTTATTTGTAAACACTAATAAAGTTATGAAACCTATATGTGATAAAGTACAATTTAAAACCTTATTTGAAATTTTTACATAATTTAGAACATTTTCATGTAATTTGGTCTCAAAAGTATTCACATCAATGACATTTGATGGGCTACTTCACCATAAAACTACAGTAAAAACTAGAAGTTTTTGAGATATTTTCCCTGATAATGGTTTACATCTAAGTGTATCCAAGATTTAAAATGCATTTGTTCCAGATAAGATCATTATCCATGATGGCAGTTTCAAAATGTTTAACATGGACAATGCTTTACTTGATGTAACCAGTCAAGCCCCTTGACCATAATGTTGTTAACCCAACACTAGAACCTAATTTAATTTCCAAATTATCCCCAGATCCAGATTTCACCTCCAGAAGAAACCACCATAAGATATGAGATCTCCAAGTTGAATTTCTAGGACATTTAATTAATAAAATTTGGTCAGACCTATAACAAATTGCTTGAACAAATGGTCTAAATATAGACTTTTTATACCAGTAAATGTTAGTCATAAGAACCTCAACGGAAGTTAAATGTAGAATATCTAAACGAACATTACCCGAATCTTTAACCAGTTTAGTAGTCCAGGTTTTCGGGTCTTTTTTTCCTCCTTAAATGCATCATCTGCAGTTCCAGCATTTTGGTCAGGAGACACATACAAGTCAATGTTCTCATCATCCAAAATCAAGTCTCGTCTTTTATAAGGCAGGTAAGCAAGCTGCACAATTATCATAAGAAACTTTAATCAGATCATGTGAATAATGTAAATTGAATGGAATAAGCTATCCAGCACAATGAAAAAAAAAAGCATCATGTGAAATACATCAGCCATATTTGTACGATCATTGGAAGAACTCTAAAATAATGTATACCTCTTCCTCTCCAAAGGAGTGTCTTCTCCTTGGCCCAGGTCGATGAGGAAACCTTGATGATTGTGAAGACTTGGTTGAGACCAAGATTAGCTTTGTCAGCCGTTGTATTCTGGCCAATAGAGCAGCTTTAGCTTCTTCTTCCTGTTCCAATCTTGACTGCAGCTTGACTTGACCGTCTTCTAGCTTTACATGTCATGTTACAGCATGTAAACAATTAATTCAATGGATTATCTAACATCTATTTCTTTTGCAAACTAGCTTCTGGGCCTGTGCATTGTAATGGACTTGAATATAAAATAGAATATTATAGACTCACACCTACAACACGTATACTTATGTATTTGTTTCTAATTTTCAAAGAATCGATTTAGCAATGTCCTAATACTGCACTTGTTGGTAGCAATTTTTATATTGAAGGAAACTAGTTACATAACATTATTCTGAATCCATGATCTATTCGTTTTTGTTGTCTAAAGTTTGTGTAAGTTTGGGGGAAGTGTGCATGAGTTGTTGTCTAAAGTGTTAGCTGGGAGGTTGAAGGAAGTTATTGGGAGAGTTGTGAGAAGCTTCGAAGACAGATTCTTGATGGGATTCTAACTGTCATTTAAGTTGTTGACGCAAAGCTAAGAGGAGGGGATGGTGTCATCTGTAAACTAGATATGGAAATGGCACATGGCCATTTTTCTTAGTATTTATCTTTGCACATCATGGACAGGATGGGTTTTGGATAGAAAATGTAAAGGGTGAATGAGGAAGTGTATTTCCCCTCCTTCCTTTATGATTTTGGTGAATATGGCTCTTGAAAGGTGACTTTCAATCTCCCTCTCTTCGTCTGAGACAAGGGGACCCTCTTTGCCCCTTCCTTTTCATTTTGGCAATGGAAGTATTGAGCAGGATGCTCTCTAAAGCAGAGGATTTGGGGTGGATCTGGGGATTCTGTGTGGAACACTGGGAGACAGAAGCTATTTCTATTTTCCACCTTTTGTTTGCAGATTACAATCATCTTCCATGGCAATGATATCCAGCAGAACCTCCTTAAAAGCATCCTTTTAAGTTTCAAGATGGTTTCCGGGCTAAAGGTGAATTGATGCACTCTCGGGTGTTGGCTGGAAGCCTCCCCCATAGTATATTTTGGGCTACCCAAGGGTGCAGAACAGAAGGAAAAAGCCACCTGTGATGGGGTAGTTGAGAAATTTAAGAAGAGGTTTGCTGAGTGGAAAATGTTTCTAAGGGAGGAAGGTTAACTCTAATGCAAACCACTTTCTCAAATCTCCCGGTATACTTCGTGCCTGTTTTCCTTCTTCCTGCATTGGTGCCTTAAAGAACTGAGGGCATACAGAGAAGGATTTTATGAGTGGCAATGAGAATGGTGGAAATACGTTTAGTTTGGTAAAATGGGAGGTAGTGAAGTGATCTTTGCATGCGCCTTGGAGTGAAGGTCCATCAGAGAATTTAACAGATCACTTCCACAGAAGTGGTTGTGGACATTCTTAGTTGAGCATAACTCTCTTTGGTAGGAGATGATTGTAGTCAAGTATGTAACTGCTCATAATGGATGGATCTCTAATGAGGTTGGTAGGACAGTTAGTGTGGCGGAATAGAAGAGGATTGGGAGGATGTGGGAAGCTTTCCCAGGTTATGTGACCTTTTAGGGTGGGGAATGGTAACTCTTAACGATTTGTTTAGTGTTGGAGTAAATCAAAATATTTTGACATATTAAATTCGAGGATATCCAATTTGAGAATTCGATGGAGTACCTTAATTATCAGAGGCCAATTATAAATTATGGTTAGTGACTTGATCTTAATGACGTGCTATCCGTTCTTGCAGACTACAGTTTTTCTCATTAAATATCACCAATTGAGGTGTATGTTTAATGTGTTTGAATTAAAATTAAAAAGAATTAAAAAATTAGGGGCAGCAAGATCTCAAATTATAATCAACAGTCCTGACTTGGAAAGCCTACCTTGGTCAATCAACAAACAGCATCGCAATGACTCGGTTCCCAAATTTCCATGTGTTATATATAACATTAGGGAAAAAAATGCTGGTTTCTGAAAATTTCCTTGAAATGTTAGTATTCACCAAAAAGGTGCACTCTAAGAATTCTACGTGCAGCTCCAAAAAACACTAGCACTTTTCAATGTTGAAATAAAGACATACTGTGAAGACTCGATTTTTATAATCAAGTCCTGACTTGGAAAGCCTGCCCCAGTTCCACATTACACAATCAACACACAGCATGGCAATGACTCGGATCAAACATATTAATTTAATATTATGAAACTATAATAACATAAATATAAAGCTACCAGCATCAAAGAAACTTTAACAGAAGTACCTTTTGTTTTAGGAGAACAATATCTTCCCCCCCGTTGTCCCTCATACTGGGAATAGTAACAATGCCCCTCTTTAATTGATCCAACTCTTCCTTTAAACTCCGAATCTCATTTTGGTACTTTTTAATCAGTGATTTCTCATCAATTATCTGCAGATTTGCAGATGTCTATGTTTATTATTTTTCCGTGAGCTGTCCAATAAAGAACTAAAAGAATTCAAAAAAGCATACCTTGTTTTGTGCTGCCTGGATTTCAATGTGTTTTGCACGATGTGCAAACTTCAATGTGTTATGTGTCTCTTCTGAATTACTTGATGAAGGAGTAACAGTGCAAATAAGCTGAACAAGTGACAAAAACATGAGTAAATAAGATCAAAACTCAGAGAAAAGGCAAAATTGGAATTGTTCTAAATGGCTTACAGAAACTCGTCCATGACCACTTAATGAGGACTGAAGCAGCCTGGTCAACTTTGAGTCCCTATAGGGTATATGAGTAGCCCTTCCATCTGTCAACTTGGATATGACCTGTAATGATCACAATTGACAAGTTGTATTCAGTTTTATAAATTCTTCAAACAATCCGCAGACAATGGTGCAAAATTAAAAAGATTTAAGGCTATCACATTGACAGTGCAGCTTAAATTCCAAGGAAATTTAGACAACTGTTTGGTAAAAATTGTAGTATAAAATATATCCAGTAATATGACATTCATACTGACGTGCCCAGCGATGCTAAAATAACCAAATAGGATCACAAGCTTGAGTCTCAACCATAGATTTGAATTTTGATCATGCGTTTGTGTGTATTGGGTGTGTATCAGCCAATACAGGCATTTCATAACTGATATTAGAATGTAGGCCTTAAGAACCCCCTTCCCTCACTCTCTTTTCCCAGTCATATAACTTGAATCATTGACACTCATGGAAAAAATTTCCACTTTCCAAGTGCTTATTCTATGAATATAAAATTCAGAAAAGAACCAAAATAATTCAATGACATGATAGAGCAATCTATGAACATGGAGAATTACAATACTCCAGGGTGATACATTAACGGCAGAAAATGGTTATAACTAATGCATATACAAACCAATACCTATTGTCCCACATAATAGGTTTATGCATATCCATCTGTACATATTATTTATGTAAGATGGACACAAATTCCAGATGTTGGGCATAGATGACACCAATCTGAAGAGTTTGAGATGATGACGTGGAGGCATAGTTATATTTTGCTTCATTTTGACACTCTTGGTGCAAAAGATTGCAGCATGTGACTATAATTCTAGGAAATACGAAGAAAGAACATCTGTAGCCTTACAGTTCCAAGAGCTAGCAGGCTTTTATTGATATAAGATCCTTCTTTTCGTCGGACACCAGTGGTTTCAGCTCTGGAGCTTTCAGAACCTGCAAGATCAATAAGGTTCTGCAGGTAGGACAAACAAAGTGTTACAGGAAATAATCCAATTGTCCCATATTTAGTGAAAATAGATTAAAAGAAAAGGTGATTCAGTGTATAACTCATATCATTTCTATTTAAAGAAAAGTCTATAACATGCATAATATCAATATAAGCATAAAAGATTAATGGTCATAAACTACAGAGCATCCAACTTTCTTCTTTTGGGGGGGGGGGGTGAGGGACTTATTTAAGTGTATAAATGAGTACCAGTGAAAAGAATTAACAATTTATTTAAAATTTCGAACACTTTGGTCACCATCAACCACTCTTTAGATCTGTCCCAGTCAGCAGTGATCACATAGTTCAAAGCAAGAAAGCGTTCAGAAAAAGGAAGCAAAAATGTGCCGATCTTACTTTTATAAGTCAAAAACAAAATTATACCAGTTGGGACAAGGTTACAGCTTCACCTTCACAGTTCTCACCACATGGGCTGCTTTCTATTGTCTGTTGAGAATGCAGTAGGATAATTAGAATAGAAAAGAAAGATACCAAAAATGAAAAATA
This sequence comes from Dillenia suffruticosa, assembly GCA_033439265.1. Classification (NCBI taxonomy): domain Eukaryota; kingdom Viridiplantae; phylum Streptophyta; class Magnoliopsida; order Dilleniales; family Dilleniaceae; genus Dillenia; species Dillenia suffruticosa. Next base: position 388,805 of record JAVTVX010000013.1, on the reverse strand, counting down.
AAACCAATTGCCTATTGGTGATATGATACTTCATAGCAACCCTTAGAACATAAACCAGGGTGTTTCAAGACTATCCCTGCTTGCTGGTATTAGAAAATAAAAGAACCAATATCACTCTCAATGAGGTTAGGCCACCGGAAAAATCAATTATTTAGCATGGTATCTGAGCAGAGCTCAAATACCACATGCCTCCTTTCCATTTGGGATCATCCTTGATCCACAAGCAAGGTGGAGTCTTGGAAGATAAAGGATAGATTGACCACACATCTATTTCACGAGTTGAAAAGATCCACAACAGGATCTGCTGCAGAAAGTTTGGCTGCAGGTAATCATTAAAAAAAAAAAAGTCATTTACAGCGGTACATTTCATCTTAAGAATATGAATAAGACCAGGATTTTTTATTCTTACGTATTGTCTAGACTGTGGTCCCTGCATGTTACATGACTCACAAATTGAAAAATTCCTTAATCACTTATATGACCCCAGTTGCATTACAGAGCTTCCCCACAAATCTAACTAAAGAGCCGGAATAAATATTGTAACTTTGGTGGCCCACTTCAAGAAAAAACAATCTTTTTCTAGAAAATTTCTCCACTTTTACGAATTGTCTAGAGTTCAACACTAAATGCAAAGCCACATCTCAAGTGAAAAGGGAGGAAATACCACTGAGTAAGAGCAAGAAACTTCGAAATATGCTTGTCTAGAGCTTTGCCATTATATTTAGCCCAGTGTTATTATGAGGCGAGCTTATGATTTATAGATTATTGCTATATCTCTCCTCTATGATTTCTATCTCTCAGCCATGCCCCTCTCAGGAAATTTCTCCTTTCAACCATCTAGGTTGTCCTACTTCTCGGATTTCTCCTTACCTCTTCCATTACACTCCTGCATTTGTGTTTCATATCTTCCTGGACTTGGACTGGCTTACGGTTGAGGATTTCTCAAGTGCAAATTTAGCCCAAGTGTGGCACATACAAACACCGCTATGAATGTTTCTTAAAATTTTTCTATTTATTAGTTAGCACAGTTATAATCAATTAATTAGACAGATTCTAGTTTTTTTAGATGTTTATCAGAAATTCAAACATATTTATACACAAACAATATTATATAACATCTTCCTATTAGTAGCAGATAATAATATTTTTAATTACCATACTCTAGCCACGTTGGATCCTATCTTTTAGAAAGATTGATATGTAACCAATGACAACATGCATTTCAGTACATAGTCATTAATTGTTTTTATGGCAATCTTCATCCAGAGAGAGAGAGAGAGAGAGAGAGAGAGAGAGAGAGAGGACAAATGCTTATCAGCTTTATCAAATTTCACTCAAAATTTTCCTGGAGACAACTACACAAATCAGTGTTGGCAAAATAAGAATCCAGAGAACAAGCTAATCTCACAAGCTAAGCCAGAAAATAGCTGAAAATTACCAGTGTAAATATAGTATGGCTTCGACTGCTCAGTAGATTAAAATTAGTTGATCCAACATGTCTGTGCTCTGCCACAACACTCAAATTATTAACATAAAAAAGTCTTCAATTTGTTCCAAAATCAAAATCAACTGAGTGAGATGTATCTACAAGAAGTTATCTAAAGACAATTGCCATGCAGAAATTTTTAGAGTGCAACATATTTATTACTTGTGGATTGAACACTATTTTTTAGCTAAAATATCTTTTCAAAGGAAAAAAGGTCTTCTCATACAAACTGTCATCATTTTTTTCCCCAAATACAGTGTGAGTCCATTACTTTCGATCTTGGAAAGACATAATTACTGGGGTTGCAGAGAATGAAACAAATGTGAGTTCGAGTTAGAAATGGAATGTGAAAACCATCAAACGTCCCGCAGCTGAACGATTCACAGGGCTGAGAAAAATGTATTAGATTATTATAACTTATAGCATTTACCTACCTTCTCCGGCTGCTATGAGTGAAAGAGCATGAGCAGGGGATAATACAACTTCTTCCTTAATTCCTTCAACGAAAGTTCCCTGCCATATATGTAAAAGCTGACCTGCTTAGTTTTTTAGGAAAACTCTGCTACTTCAAAAGATGGCAACAAATTTCTAACTCAAAGTCTTAATGAAAGCATCGCTGCTGCTAATTCCAGGCCAGATGTAGTGCGGTATAATTCCATTTAGCCACACAAATAAATCAGTAAAATATCACAGGCAGTCCACAGAGGTTGGCTGGCCTAAGAGGATAAGCAGGAAGTCTTAAGATCTTCTGCACATAAGTGCACATTGATTCAATTCCGGTGGCCAGCATATTTGTCTCTCACTTTATTTTTTTTCCTAAAAATAGTACCAATAATGCATCTAGGAGACTACGAAATATGAATGGAAACTAGGAAACATTATGCACGCGCATCAAATGCCAGCAAGTCACGAAAATACACTTGCTTTCTGGTTCAACAATCATCTTACTTATAATAGTATTTTGAAGTTTATTATCACTGTCTTCCATGCTGAAGCTTTAGCACTAATTAGGAAATGAAAACAGCTGAAAATTAATTATAGAGTGGAATTTCCTAGCAAGAAATTGCAGAGAGCCATGAGTTGATAGAATACCTGAAGGTCCTCCCTGATTCTCAAATTCTGTCCTGCTGGATTCAACAAGTCATTAACAACCTGAAAAATGAACATTTGAAGGACAGTAATGCTGGAGGGGGGAAAAAACAACAGCAGTACAGAAGCAATTATATGTGAAAACCAACAAATGAAAGCTTAGTGTGTCTAAAAGAACAGTAACTTGCACCACATCTGCTAGAATTGACAATCTGCAAGTGGCATATGCAGTTCTATTGATATGCATAAAGGAACAGGGAGTGAAACCAGAAAGTACATCCATGTGGAATAGGAAGAACTTCCAAATACAAACATACACATGCAGATGCAACACACAAGGGGGGAAAACATGATGTCCCTCTCCAACATACAAGAAAACTTCATGCAGCAGTTGAAGATACAAATAAAGATGGAACAATTTTTTTTCTTTTTTGATAGAAAAAATGTCACAAATTGGCGTGCCTGATAAGAACTTATCAGGCAAGTATCCCAGATTCAGGAGATGGGATATGTAATACACCATAATTTGCAGATTTCTGAATGATGTTCAAGCCATTCAATGAGATTCTTTTAGGAACTATGCTACATGTACTAGCTGCTTGCTCAGAATCTAGAGTAATTTCTCTAAGGATGATACCAGAAATGGGTTCTGTGAATATAAAGCAAACATACAAACATAGAAAGAAAGATGATAATACAAATAAGTAAAGAAATTGTGAAGCTCACCTCGTTATAGATTTCCAAATATGACACCCGAAGTAGAAATTCTCTGCTTGGAGTCTTGACTAATGAATTAGTGTTAGATATTTATAACCCAAAACAAATACTAAAAATATAGCCGGAAGTCTTTCACCAATTTTTAAAACATAGGTGCCACATCCAAGATTATGAAAAATGGATTTTCTAATACTCTCTTTGTTCCACTTCAAGTGTCGTTCGAGATAATTGCACAAAGCTTAAGGAGATGATTGAACAACTATAATTCCAAAAATTAGTATTAATTGACTAAATAATTTTTTGAAAGGTCAATTTTATCATGCTGTGATTGAACATTTATTGGATATACCGAGAGATAAAAATTAAAGATGGAAAAAAATAATTAATATTTTCTTGATTTTCTAAAATGACACTTGAAGTGAAAATCAAAAAACTAAACTGACACTTGAAGTGGAACTCATGAAGTAATAAAAAGGCGGCCTGAGAGTAAGAACCAAAATCATGTACCTCCTGAATAATACTGAAAGCATCCTTGACTGCTAATGGTATGATTCCTGGGGACCTCTGATCACCCTGCCATTTTCATGTCACCAAGCATTTTAGAGATTCCAATTCTAGCATTAAGTGTGCATTATATATATAAAGAGGTGGTAGTTAAAGATCTCACATGCATGGTGTGAGTTTTTCCACTGCTTGTCACCCCATATGCAAAGATTGTGCCTGTAAGTGGGAGGAAAAAAAACACACATAAAAAGTGTAATAAGAAAGAACCATAGACACACCACTTTAGAAACACCTAACTTCAAATAATCTGTCAATGGGTCCTTCATATTATCAGACTAGTTTTTTCTGACAATTACAATCATATACCAGTTTTTGCAACAACCTATCCACCTCAAAAACCTCTCATCAATTTGTGTTTGACTTTGTCATTTCAATATGATAATATGCTTATAGTGGAGAGTCTGCAGACCCACAAGGGTGGAACGTATTCATAGCTAGCATACGTCACTAAACAAGTGGTGAAAAGGACAAAACCAATGTGCATGTGTAGGTCATCACAGCATCACATCATACACTAAAATAAATCACATTTCTAAAAGAATTGCAGTGGCAACAATTCAAGGATTGGAACATCCACTATAACTTGTAGGATGAGAATATCAATGCACTTGGATACCAATTTCAAATACAAAGTTCACCAGGCAAAGGACCTTCTCACTTACCATTGATACCTTCCATGGCACCGTTGATAACATGTTGAGCAGCCACATCATAGACATGTCTGGTAGTAGTTGTAGGGCCAAACACCCGATCTTACAAAGAGAATTCAAATAAGTAAAGATCTTCTAGTTAATTAATATGCTGTCAATAAACAAGAATTTGCATCTATTTTTGGCTTAGAATCTCTTGCAGGCTTGTCTTCTATACAATTTCCAAAAGTATTTATCCCAATTATAATTACTTGAGTCAAAAGATTATCATATAATTGTAGGCCTAAATCTATAATGAAAAAGGTACTTTATTTGTCAAAGAATTATTGAGAACAAAATCTTCTATTGAAGTGGAGATAAAGGACTGAATGTGCCATAGAAAACCACTAAAATCATAAGACTACAAAAAATTTTAGTGAAAACACCAGTAATTTATCAGATTTAACAGACATGAACAAATTTTAAGTTAAATCACAAACACTGCTAGATTTTTTAAGCATTTGAATTGTTTCTTAGTATGACTGCATTATAAAAGAAAGAATTAAAAGTTTCTTAAATGACACCTAGTAGGGCCAACCAATTACAAAGTCCAAAGGACAAGAAAGACCCTGCAAAGAAAATATCAACAAATGAAGGTATCATATAAAACTGATCATGCCAGAAACTAAGATTTCTCAATGGACATTTTCATATAGAAGGCAACATATATGCTACACTAATAGTGCTACCGTAACATGCTGAAGACTGACCATTTCTAAAAAGAAATTTCAGCAAAGCAAAAAATTCCACCAAGTCAGCACAACATAATGTGTGAACCTCGCATAAGAAGTACAACTGATGAGATGTTATAAGCATTTTGCCCCTGGATCTCACTGCCTACCACTTTCCTACCAAAATAAAGGTCACTAAGCATAAATTTCCATAACAAGACAAAATATCCACGAGAATAAATAATTTCCCTGAATAACTCCCAAAAGTTCTGACAAAATATCCATGAAACTTCTTACATGAAAGATGGAAAGCAGAAAAGAGGCCAAAAAAAAAAAAAAAAAAAAATATATATATATATATATAAAGACCAGAAGGCTGTATGGAACAATCCTAATACGAGTAAATAAACAAAATCTCCCTCCCAAACTGCAGGATAATTCTTAAATTTCTCTACAGTAAAGATCCCTATGCTTCCTATAAAGAAGGCCATAAGAAGGACACTCAGAGAGAGTCTCACTGCATAAAGAGTAAGAAGCTAGCTATTACAAGGAAGCTTGCCTTCTACCCCTGTTAGAATTGGAGGGACAGATATATCATTCCATTAACTTTTTGGTGCAGTCCATCACATGTAATCTATGCAGAAAGATCCTAATTCAAATTCAACCACCTTTTTTATTTCAATTTGAAGTTCCGCATGTTAAGAATCCTCTTATCAGTCATATCATGGTCCCAAGCATTTAGAGAAGTATTAGAACCTAAAAGGCTTCGTACAGCATTCTTTATCAGCTTATAGGTTTAAGAGTACACAGTAGCCAATGCCTCTTTTTGAGAAGGTTATATAAAGTTTAACTAGTGGAATGCCAACACTTTAATGGTGGTCTGCCGTAGAATTTAAAATAAATAATAAAAAAAAGCACCACACACGCACACACGCACACACGCACACACGGATGGTAGATTAGAGGCAGCCTGGAGGACCGGCAAAGCAGTTAAGAGGAATAATCCTACTAAATCTGGGCTGCACTATCATGAGGGTTGTATCCTCTATTTTGCATGACTTACAATTACAAGTCTAGGTGTATTAGAAATGCTGTATTTGATTAAAATTCAGCAACACTTGACGAAGCCAAAATGAGAGATCACCACAGTTCTCTGGGCAAGTGTATTAAACTATGAAAAATCCCATGAAAACTAATGGAGCATGAGATGAAACATAAAAGAAAAATCATCATCAAACTTCTAACCCTCCATTAAGATGCATTTCTTTGGTACCAATCCAAGTGACTTCTAACCTGAAATATGAAAAGCACTTCATTTTGATGACTTCTATACCATAGGATCCCATGCCTAGCAATCTAAGGGGCACGGCAAAGTCTAGACAGACAGTTATACGGCACAAATGCTAAGTAGACACTTTCATAGCCAGATCAACATGATTATTTAGTAAAGTCTATAGTAAGTCATTTTTGTTTTTTTTTTTTTTTGAGGACTCCTCTTCTGGCTTGACTTAAAATATAAGAACAGAACATGCCCTACGGTTTTATGATAACACTACTGTAAATGAAGTCCTTAAAAGCTAAACCAAGTCTATTTCCATTTTTTCTTCCTATTCATTTTTTTCCTCCTCTTCCATGTAATTGCTTCTAGTGGAATTGTAAAATGTGCTCCCCTCAATGTGTTAGTGCAATCCTCCACTTATTTACATATTATAAAAGAGAAGACAAAAGCAACAGTTGACCACTAATGGTTTTTAGACATCAGCAACTGCTGATAATCAATTCATTAATTAACCAATAATTTTGATTGAATTAGAGCATTTGACTCACTATATCTAGAATCCTAAGCAGCTCAAAAACTCCTATTTCTAATGAACTATTGACTTGATTTTCCATTTGAATAGGAGTAGAAAACTCATCGTGGAAAACCACAACCCACTGCTCATCTCAATAGCAAACATAAGTGAGGTATGCCTCTATCTATATAGTTGCTTTGGAGCGCTCTATTACGCAAAGCCAATAACCAAAGGTGTCATGAACAACATAACTTAAAACCTAATTCAATAAAACCGTCTAAAAGCTCCCAAGACAACGTTCATTTCTTCCTTGCCCACATGCTGTAACACAATGCCACCCTCTACTCACACCCCCTACATGAGAATCAATTATATACCCAAGAATTTAAACATACCATAAGCATATGCAATCGATAGATTATGCTCATTCCGCACAATTGTTTCTCCATCAGCATACCACGCAATTTCTTCCCCTTGTCGAATCTCTTTTGGACTGCTCCAAACACAGAGCCCCACCACAATTCAGTTCCAAAACCATTAAAAATTAGAGAGAGAGAGAGAGAGAGAGAGAGAGAGAGAGAGAATAGTCTTTTCCAGAATTTAAACGCAAGATTTAAACCAAATTCATTTGCCAATAAACTAATTAGAAAACATGAATCTCACTAAGATATGAAGATGGAAAATTCAACCATACATTCCAAATTATGATGAATAAATAATTACTAAAGAGAATACTATTTTGAGAGAGAGAGAGAGAGAGAAAGAAAGAGACCTGAGAGGACGAAAACGAACAGTGACTGTGACATTCTCTTTGGATCTCTCGGCATCCAACCCCAAACTCTCGGAATAGAAGTATTGCGGCTTGCTTCGAGCCGAAGACGAAGCCGGTGAACTCTGTCCGTCAATTGAATTCTCCAAATAATGCTTGGAAGACGAAGTCGTCGATGAAGAAGGCGAATTCGCTGCTCTTGAGAGACCAGATTTGCTCGATTTCGATCCATGTCTCGCCGCCATTTTGCAAATCCTGAAATATCAAAATCCAGCAATGTGGTTGAGTCGCTGAGAGAAGGTTTACGTTGCTTATAATGAGATTGTCTTCGAAGTCAGAGATCTAGAGAGAGAGAGAGAGAGAGATAGAGAGAGTGAGTGAAGAAGAACACCATCATAATCATCATCATCAAGAAAGTGGAAATGCAAACCTCTTTTTTAGGTTTGAGGGTTTTAAAATTATTTTTTTTTCACTTGTTGAATTGTTTTTTTAGCTTTCCACGCTTGCCTTGGAAGCAATGCCCTCCATCAATGGCAAAACCATCCCTCATTTTCAATTTAATCAGAGAAAAAAAGAAAAAGAAAGTAGAGAGAGAGAAGAAAAACTCACATACGCAAAAATTATTCAACTCTACGGTTGGAGAAACGGAAAGTGTGTTTTTATGCTCTTGTTCTGCCGTGTGTGAGTGAGAGAGAGAGAGAGAGAGAGAGAGAGAGAGAGAGAGAGAGTATACGGACGTCCACCGGAGTGGCATGCGTGATGTGGTAGGTCCCACACCAACTGGTCTCCAATGGTTGAGTTGCTAGAAAATTGGAAACATCCGGTTAGGTGGTTACGGCGTTATTGAAAAATAATTTAGTAATCAAAATAAAACGTTTTTTTTTTTTAATATATATTATATATATAATTTTTTAAATCATTTTTTTTTATAAAATGTTCTATAATTATTAGTAATCAAATTTATTTTTGATCAAAAGATTAAAATTGGCTTAAAGAATAATACCTACACTTTTTAAGTACATTCAATCTTTTCCTATGCCTACTTTATAATAAATTTAGCTTATTAATATCATATTAAAAAAAATCATGATTTTAAATTGCAACTCGAACTATTTTACAACATTAATATATTATTTTTTATTTTCCCAGTTTATTAAAAATGGGAGAAAAAAAAAGTGGGTCCCTCTGATGAGATGGGACGCGTGGAATGATCTGAAACGTGGACGTAGACAGGAGCCGTGGGATTAGACTGACTTTGGGCAGCTGAGGGAAAAACGAGAGAGCAGAGTTTAGGGGTGGATTTTGTCTGTGTTTCTGTCGGATTTCATGGGAAAGAAACAAAAACAATCTCTCTATGAGTCACAAACTTAGTTTTCAGTCCTTTCTCTAAACGATTACAATTTTTCCGTTTTTAGTCTTTTCTCTAACACCATGCAACTCATTAGAAATAGAAAATTTAAATTAATGTCACCAAGTGTCAAGTTTGTGACATATATAATCTTCGATTATATTTCTTAATAAACTCAATATTTTCGATATGTGGGTACACAAGATCCATCTTTGGATTTAAACTTAATTAGGGTTTCTCATAATTTAAAAAAAAAAAAAAGATATGTGGGGCAAATTATAAAAAAATTAATATCCCATAATTTATTTAATTAAAAAAATAATAATACCATGAACTTCGTAGTAATTGAAAAGACTTGTGGGTATGGAGGTTTTGCATGTACTCGTACTCGTAATGCCTAACATCATCATTCAAAGAAAACAACAACGTGGGACTATAAAAAGATGATATAAAGAATTCGATATTATACTATGGTCCAGGTTGGAGAAAAAGGTTGAGTGATGGGCTGTTGAGCTTTAATGATTTAAAAGTGTGTTTGACCTTTGAAGACAAATAAATGCATTACCATCTCTTTTTATTATTATTATTATTATTATTATTATTATTATTATTATTATTATTATTATTTTAATACTTTATATGAAAGTTTCTATGAAACCAAAGGAGGCTTCGGTTTGTATTGGTTGATGTTGTGGCTTGAAATACATGAAATTCGTAAAGTAATAGTAATAGGATTGATGTGCTCCGAGAAAGGGGAAGAGGGCATTAAGGCTGTCTCGTCTGCCCATCACTCACTCTCCATGTCTAACCAATAGGATTCCTTTTGTCTTTTATTCCTTCCCTATATGTATATATATATATATTTTTTTTTTTGGAACCATCGTTTCCTTTTTTTTTTTTTTTTTTCTTCTTTTTTGTTTTTCTTCCAACACCATAAAACTTAAAACGATAAAAAAATATTCCCACAAAAAATCCTAATTTTAAATAAAAAATTTATTTCCGAATGAGAAAATTTGATCGGTTAAATCAAGACCACAAACACCATTTTAAAATTATTTTTAGTTAAGGGACTTATTGATCTCGGATAGTATTATTATGATTATTGCACTTTTTAAATTAAAAATAATTTTTAAAATAACTCTAAAATAAAAATTATATTTTACCCATTCCCCATGTGAGAAATTATTATAAACTATCTTGATTATAGTAAAACCAGTTGCAAGTTCAACGAGCAATAAAAATAGAAAAGGCACGACACTTGGACAACGTTGAATCCTGGTAGAGAATGCAGGAGGATTTGTTCTTTTTTCTTTTCCTTTTGATTTTTTGGGTTAGAAAGGAATTTTTATAAATTTGATCGGTTTAACTTTAAATAAATGCTAATATAATCACGGAGAAAAGTCATACATAGTCAAGGTTTTTTTTTTTTTTTTTTTTGGGGGGGGGGGTACTACTGAAGCCAAAAAGGTTTAATATATATTGTCAAAAATTAAAAAAAAAAAAAAAGAAACCATCTGAAAATTTTGAAAAAAAAAAAAAAAGACAAACCCAAAAAGATGAAAACTCCAAAGAGGGTTGAAACCGTGTGATTCATTCAATAATTTTGCTGCAATCCAAGGTCCAATGCAAAACAATGAGAGAAATAGTTCAACCACCATTTTCGTAGTTACAATCATTTAATATAAGTTGGTGGCATCAAGTCATATGCATCAATGGCAGTGGTAGATATGGGGCCCAAGCCATTTTCTCTAACCAATAAATACTACAATACAATCATTTAATGTATTTTGGTGTCCGTTAATGCACACATGAAAATTAATTAAAAAAAAAAAAAAACTAAATAAACAACTAACATCTTATCTGAATTAATATATATAACAAAAGGATAGGATCAAGTTTTATTAACTGAATTAGTCTACATATATTGTCGAATTAAAAATTTATTCTGTATTATAAATCTTTTTTCTTTATTTGTTTTCAATGGCCGGTATTTACGTTATGTTGATTCATCCGGCCCCATCACTATAGGGTCCGTTGTGCAGTTGATTCTTTCAATTTCTTTTTATAGCATTATATATCTCTCGGCAAGCAAAAACTCCTTTATATTCATTTTATAATTTATATATATATGTATTTATATATATTTTGGTGAGAAATTTTTATATTTATTGTCATAAGTAAATTTGAATTCGAGAGAGATTCATGGCATCTATCATCTACGCATATCCCATAATTTCTAATCCGCCACATGAACCAAGCTAATGATGTATGGAGATAATGATTGTATCGTACAAGTTAATTTAGGAAAAGTTCAAATATAAAATGTTGGAAAATGACATGTTTATGGAAAAGGATCGATGATTTTTATACGACTAATCGATGCCTTAAACTATAAGTTGGGTAAGTTCAATAATGTTGCGGGGGCAAGTTCAATAATTTTTTTTTTTGTTTTATTCAATTTTTTTTTTAATATTATACCGATCGATATCCAGAATCATATTCCGACTAATCCGATTTGAGACTTACAGTGATACATTTAAAGAGACTATTCTCGCAACGTAATTTTTTTCATGTCCAAACTGCGAGTCAAACTCGAAAACTTGATTAAAAAACTTAACACATCTTACTATACCAACTATATGTTGATGTTTTATTCAAAATTTCATGTAAACTAAATAGAAATTAATCCCAACTTTATTGAGCCAAGGGATTTTTTTTTTTAATTTTCACCACCGACCAAAAAATTGTAAATATATAATAATATCTTATATCTATTTTTGAATAAATTTTAATAACTTTTCAAAAGAAATTTTCATTTATAGATGTTTTATTGTAGTTGGGATATTAGATTGCGTTAATTGATAAGGTATGTGAAGAAACAAAGAATGAATCTGTACGGATTAAGAAGTCTACTCACGCGAGATCTAACAAGATGATAGACTCACCTTTGTCTTTGCTAATTAGGCTCAACAATGTGCGTCGTGTGAACCTATAAGTTTCCGAATCCTCGGTACAAGCCAATCAAAAGCAGTACAGCAAGACATATGCTCCACACCATATCACAATGATTTATCACAAAGACCAACCGTCACCCACACCCTTGTACAAACCTAGACTTACTCGAGGCTACTGATTTGTGAGTATAATCCGACAAAATCCACTTGATATGCCGACAGAGCAAAATCACTGCAAATAACCTCCAATAGCTGCTAACCCAAAAGCAATATCTCCATGACAAAAGTCCATGAAGCTACTAACTCAATTAGATAGAACAAACATAATTTAATCCGTGTATTTGTTGGGCATTGCATGTGTCGCATAAAACTCAATTTAGGTACCTTCCAACTAAACACAAAATAATAAGCTGTCCATCGAATACTGAATTCAGTAAGCTGAAGTTTAGGTAATCTTTCCTGTGCTGGCACACATTATTAACACGCGTGTTACTCTTCCCTGGAAAAACAAAAAACACAAAATTCCTGCTTAGAACGCATTTAACACGAAACGAGAATATATTAGAAGGTGCAGATTGCTAATTGTTGGGATCTAATAAATTTCATCACATAGTTGGCAGTGGCAACATTAGCATTTAATTGGAGATCTATAGTTTTTCCAAAAAAAAAAAAAAATGAGGATAGCAAGGGGTGCCTTCCATCAACTGCAGCACCTTACAAACAGATATTGGTATAATTCAATCAATGAAGTCAATCCAAATAAAATGGGAAACAAAATGCATTTAGACTATTCACTACCAAAGGATATATCAAAAGGGGCATAAAATTCAGTAAATTGATGGATGCTCAACGAAAAAAATTAATAAAAATAAAATAAAATAAAATATGGATCATAACGGGCAAAATCTTTATTTCAAATTAGCAGATAAATCATGGGTCATTAATAGGTGAAGTTATTTCTAACTGTCAAATTGAATGACTAAAAAAGTCAAAAGTACCAACAACTTTTAATAGGCGAAGAAGTTCACGTACAAAGAAAATATGGCTCCCTGTATGTCTTCCATAGACAGATTTACAACATCCTACAGCAAGGATTTGACTGATGTTCATGCAGGAGTCCCCTTTTCTAGTAGTCAATATACTTGATAAAACTACTAGGTGCACCTGAAATGCTTTGCTAGATGTCCATTAAATTAATATAAAAGAGCCCCTATATTATCAATTGATTTTTTCTCCTAGGAAAAGGCCTAATATGTGCCACGTAAGGGACATATAATAGAAATTTCACTATAAAAATATCTTAAGAAAATATGAATTACACGCACTTACACAAAAAAAAGTAGATACTTGACTGCAGCATGCTTACAAACCACGCATCAGAAATTTCGAACGGCAATGGCAGAACTCAATTCATTCAGAATTCGGCAGTAAGTACTATGATCTGAAGTGTTTCTAAAACCAGGTATGAAATCTGAAAAGAATCTAAGAACTGCAGCTAGATGTTGCAGATCACCAGCAGCAACAGCTGCTTCAAGAAACAGCGTGGGCCGAATGGTGTTAACCTGCGGATCCAACCCCACATTGGTTAAACAATTAATCAGGTATACAATTCCCCAAGCTAGAAAATTTGAACTTCGATTTATTTTTATTTTTATTTATTTATTTATTTTTTTCAGTTTGATGGATCTCCAGGAGATACTTCAGTTGTGCTCCCACCTCAATAGCAACTTGGTCCAGAAAGGGACATAGTTGTCCAGGTAAAACAGTTTCCCACTCCAAGAAGAGAGAACAAGTTCTCCCGGAAGGATGAGAGTTTCATACTGCTCAGGTGAGCCAATTTCATTTCTATGGAGCAATTAAAAGTAACACTTCCATTCTATTAGATTAAATACAACTTATTAAAAAAAAAAAAAAACCTGAACTTTGCTTATGCAAAAGTTTCTTTAGGGGAAAGCATAAACATCTTATTTTTTGCAAGTTATGATATACCTTGTTTTTCCGTGCATAACGCAAAGCTTCAAGATAATATCCATCTTGCACCAGTAATAAAACATAGTCATGATCTAAGGAGAGACGTCTAAGCATATCAAGACCCAGCTTTCTTGCTTGCAAATTCCTGCGACCAGATTCAAGGAGCTGCAGTGCTACTTCCTTTGACGGTTCAATAATCTGTACATCAATGGCTTCCTTTTAATACCACTAGAAAAAGGAAAACCACAGAATACAACAGTAACAGACGAAAAATAAAAGAGAAAAATGCTCTTAAAACACATAAAAGGAGGGCACCTTGTTTATAACAAACAATTCAAGTTCAGCATATCGCTCACTGCGGGCAAGCACTTGCACAATCAACACATAAAGATTTGGAGGTACTTTGATTTTTTCAACATTGGCACTGCAGTAACCAAATGATAACACAAAGATCAAGGAACCAAATCATCAAAGAGAACCTCCAGTTTACAAAACAATTGAATACACTGTAATGTATTACTAGCAGAATAAGTTACACAGTAACCCCAAAAAGGAAAATTTGGACCCTCACATAAATGCTGAGTAAGGGACAATTTATTCTTCCATCATCATTAGCTTATCGCTGATGTCAGAACTAGGACTCAAACCATGTATAAGGTGCAAAAGGCAGCTACTACCAACACTTTGTGAGTAGAGTCCATTGGAGAAAAACATCGCTTAGAAGCTCCTCATGGTTCTGTTAATATATTATTCCTAGACAATATCTGGTGGCTATGCAAATGAAAACAATAATAATGGTTCCTGGCATAGAGAAGCAACTTGGATGAATTTAAGACTTCTAGAACCATGCCATCTCACAGCAACAGGTGGTTAAGCAAGGTGGAAATAATAACACCAGTTCTGGCATCAGAAAGGCAAATGAATTAAATACACCAGTTCTGCAAGAGGGTAATGCCTTCTATTCATGATCTTCTAGTACACTACTATTTTCTTGAGATGATGGCATCCCGTGGGCTTCATTTACTTAATCTCAGTTGGTAATTGAATGGATGAACTATTCGCAATACAAAGCAGATGTTTGCAGTAGATATGTCCCAGCAAAAGCTAGTGCTCTTCTTTTTTCAATTTTTATCAAATCAAATATTGCCATAATGGCTATGAATCTAACTATCAACATTTTGAATAAGTAATTTCCTCTCACTTGGAAATTACTCCTAACATTGGAGAGGTCCATTTACTTAAACTGAAGGAAACTAGTGCCCACTAAATTAAAGAGCTTAACTTACCTGCGAAGAAACTCAACAATGATTCCAACCAAGTAGCCAGGATCACCAGTCATCTCTTCTTCCACTGGAGAAAACACAAAGCTGAACATTTCAGCAGGTGAAATTGCAGCTGAAGTAGCTTGAAGTCCTAGCAGTTCAGAAACATGAGTATCCAATGGGCTATTACTGGGTCTGACCATTTCGGATTCGGCAGGTGATGGCTGAGCATCAAAACCAGAAGTTTCAGGACCCAGAGGGTTTTCTCCAACTGTTTTACCACCCTTCTCAGATAAATCCATAAATCTGATTTTCTGTGGTTGAAATTCATTGTCCCCCTCAGAATCGGAAGTTGAGAAATCTGAAGGTCGAGTAGAAAATTGGCTGCCCACCCCCGTGCCAGATTCGTTCTTGTTCGATTTTCCATATGCATCAACTCTTCTGGCGGACTCGTCAACAACTGTTGGAGGGATACTCTCTTGCGGCAAACCAGAATGTTGATGCTTTCCGGCTTTTATGCCCTTGAAATAACTGCCTGTCTTGATAGAATATGAATAAGATTGCACCAACACATCTAATGCCCTGGCAACCATGGATATAGGTCTGTGCTCCAGCATTAGAGCACGACAAATGGCCAAGCACAATTGTTTAGCCTGAAACAGCAAGACAAACAGATATACTTATTGCCTTATCAAGCATTAAAAAAGGTGTAATCTCATAAATCCTTCAGTCCCCTTTTTCTGAAAAAATGAACACTATCTTTTCTTAAGATGGCAACACCATTCTATACATGCAGGGTTGCTGCTCAAGTCAGAGGCCTGCTTTAATTTGTCTGATATTGAATGCATGATAGACACTACCTTTATTGCTTCCAACTTCCGTCTCTGCAAGAATTCTAACACCAATGGAACTTCCGAACTACTGGCAGAAAAAGCCTGCAGTGACATAAAAAAAAGAAACAGAAAATAAAACATGTCCTGCAAGAATTTGCAATAACTTGTGCAAAGATAGGGAAGGGAAAAGATCCACAACAGAACTTGCCTCTAAATCCAAATGAACCTTCCAAACAAATCCAGCTGCAGTATCACATATGAGGTCAGGCACAAGAAAAGTCCAGCGATCCCCATAGATGGTTGCTTCATAATCACTTACATCATTTGCTTCCAATGTTTCGGTCTCTTGGCTATTTGATCGAGATAATGTGTTAGGTCTCTGGAGACCTCTCAATAGAAGAGGAAGGGGAGCAGAAATAGGAGCTCGGGAATCTGCAAATATGTCATAGAGTATAACAACCTTTGCATCTACTTGATGCACAAGCAACACATTATCAACAACACTCAGAGCAATCTTGCTTGAATATATTGGCAAAGACCCCTGAAATAAATGAAATTAAATATCAAGGTTATAATCTCTGCTGCCAGTGGTGGAGTTTCTATTCAACGTAAACATAAAACTAGAAACACATGGATATACAATGTAGGAGCCCAAAAATGCCAAAAGAATCAACACCAAAATTACGAAAGAAAGCTTTCAAGAAGTGAACAAAAAAGCTTCCTGAAAGACTCTAGTAACCAACTAGTTCAACAGTTTCTACCATTTGTACTGGGCAGCATCACATGAAAATAACATCCCAGATGCAGCAGTGGAAAAAACATAACCGCAAAGATAGGACCTATGAAGCACAGACCCTGTAACGACACAAATGCAGGCACCGATGAAGGACACGCCAAAGTTTTAGAAAGTAGGGCATGGACTCAGTTGGGACATAACAATCAAATTATCATATTTAATTTGAGATATCAGCAACTAGAAACTCTTGCTTTTCTAAAATTCTCAAAATAATTACAATTTTTTTGCCAAGATTTCAATTAGGCACTTCAAAATTATAATTTCTATATATATATGCATGTGTATATATGTATGTATGTATGTATGTATGTATGCATGTATACATATAAACCCTTGCATTTTCCCTTCCTGTGTCCCCAAAGTATCCCATGCATGTCCCAGTGGGGTCTGTAATGTCAAAAACAAAAGGGGGGGGGGACATGTCACATGTCATGCCCAACATGTGTTCCCCGCCATGCTGTGCCCCTGGGAGTGTCTGACGGCAGTTCATAGGCTAAGAGTAATATCATTAATAACAAACACCGGATAAATTAGATTATGTAAACCACATTGCAATAAATGTTGCCCGGGAAAACTTGTGCCAAAATCAAGTTGCCACTTTGCATACTTCACGCAACCCAACCCCCTCACCTAGCTTCATTAGGACTTTTGCCTCAATCTTATCATTTTCTAACAGAAAATATGACTGTTCCAGCTGCAAGGATGGAGAGGCTAACAAAGGAAAAATTATTGAGACTCCCGAGATTACTTCTATGCTGACCTTGCACATTCACTTCTGATCTCTATTTGTTCCAGTAAAAGGATTTGGACCTTGATGAATCTGGATATTTTCTTGTAGATCCTTTTCATTCATCACATCATAATCCTTTTGTTTGGCAAATGCTACTCTCGCTACTTTTATTATATCTGATGGGTTTGGAAGTGAGAAAGGGATCCATTTATTAGATGGATGTGGTCTGTGGACCTAAATTTGGAAAAGGGGGTCTTCATCTCATGGACTTAGTGGCCACAACCATCAATTTAGAGGGTTAACAAAGTTGGTTCCCTTTGGAATCCAACACCTCATGACATAAGGCGTCAAGAGAAAGTTTGAAAGGAGGGATCAAATTCCAAGAGAACCAAAAAAAAAAAAAAAAAAAAAAAAATCAGCTGCTGACACTGCAAGTTTATTTTCCAATACTAATCTTGATATCTTCCTTTTATCAAACTCGTATATACGCCTATCCTCCCCCTACCCCTGCACTAAGCCGGGGAGCACTTTCTGCACGGGGTGAGCCCTTTTCTTTTTATCAAACTCAAACCAAGTGAAGGCTCTCACACAAGATTAGTAGATCATTCTTGGATATGCAACTTTAGTTTTCTAGAAAGGCCCTTGTCTTTATTGCCTATCCTCCCGTCATCAGTGTTTTACAATTTGCAAGGATATCTTGTCTCAGAACTTTCACTTTGTTAGAAACCTTAATTATGTTTTATAGCAACAGGTCTAAGATTTCTTAGTGTTCCTATGTCATATTCTCCAGTAAATAATCCAGATTCTGTAATATAGAACATTAATAATAAAAAGTATGTACCCTTTAAATCCTCTTTTGAATCTGTTATCCAGAATAACAGTCGCCCCTTCTCTTGTAGCCAATTCTATTTTAAAAGAAAAAATTCCTTAAGTCAAAGCCTTATATCGATTTGTGGTTCATAGAGTATCAATAACAATGATTTTTCCCCAAACTACGAGGCCTAATTTTCTTGTTCAACACATGCAGTTTTAGAAATAAAAAACTTTGTTCTTTGAAAAAACACTAGCCCGCTTTGTTTTCTCAACAAATTTGATTAAGACTTATAAAATATTCCAACCTCAACAAAAAAATAAAATAAAATAAAAAAACCCAAAGAATAAGTTTTGGAAAAGGTATTACCTGCGGAACCACAGCATCTCTATAAAATCTATACATATGCAGAAGCATTGCAACTCTATCAACTTGCAAGCAGTATATTCTACCATAGCTGGGAGAGGTAGCAATACAGAATGAGAATGGCATTTGCAAAAGGAATCATCAACCAGCTATCATTTTTCTCAGCTATTGAAGTTCAGTTAGCATAAGGAACAGAAAAATAGGACACCCACACAGTCACAATATGAACATCTTCAGCAGCTAGAACAGGCTTACTGTTTGCATCAGATTTAGCCATTATCATCTCAAACTTGGGCAAACGAATAATCCCTGCAGATGAAAGCTGCAAACAGGAAACCTAACAGTGAGAATAAGAACCACACTTGCGAATCCTGAACTTGCCAAATCACAAAAGATTTTCACCTAAAGCCATGGGGAACAATATCAATTGATGGTGAAAAGATAAGCCACAACACTGACAATATTGAATAAAGATGAAAATATGTTCCCAAGAAAGATCGATATTGTTTAGAAAGGTGGAAAAGATATCCTCAAAAGAAGCAAAGAGGAAACAGAAAATAATTACAAGGACGGAATATTTAAACAAAGATCTTTGCCTCTTTTTATATCTTCTTCAGAAACCAGATTGTCTACACATTGAATGGAGGCAAGTAAAACTCTGTCATAAAGGAAAGGAAGGAATTAATCCTTAAAAGTTTAAGCATTGCTCTCCAACCATAAGTAGTAATAAACCACAATTATTGCACTCCTACATAAAATTTTGAACTCCTGTTACTACAAAAGTCTCCAAACAAAGTCAAAAGAAAATATGCATTAACCTATTGTTTTTACCTAATATGAAAAGTGGATTCCAAACAGAGGGCAAGCCTTGGCGCAATTATGGAGTTGCTCATTTGATGACCTCGAGGTCATAGGTTCGAGGTGTGGAAACAGCCTCTTTGCAAAAAATGCAAGGGAAAGGCTGCATACATATACGCCCGCCCTCCCCCTACCCCCGCACTATATCGGAGAGCACTTAGTGCCCGGTAAGCCCTTTTTATGAAAAGTGGATTCCAATTTCCAAGTAGCCAAAGAGACATGAGAATGCAAAAGTCAATGAACCCTGAACTATATGTGGCACATAGCCAAATTGAGAGAGATAGCTTTGAGAGGTCACATCGCTCTCAAAAAACCATCAGTATTAATAATGCTGAGAATCTTGGTACAAGTGAAAGCCTAAACTTTAGAAGGGACATTCATTTTCTGAACAAACTGTGCAGAGTAAAAAAGGAAGCATCAACAAGCAAGAAAAAGAATCTGAGCCATCAGTACTCCATAGCCTTTTGGCAAAAGAAGAGAATGGGTAACAACAGTTTAGCAATCAAAGAATAGAAATAAGATCCAAAAAGTTGTTCCCTTCAAAAAAAAAAAAGAAAAAAAAAGAAAAAAAAAATTGCAACAGAAGATAACACCCATTTTATTAAAAAGAGAATTTAATACAGTGTGCGGGGAGGACATACAAAATATTGTGGGAAAGCCACAAAGAATGGAAATAACCATTCCAAGCACCTTCCAAAAACAAACACACTAATCATCACCCACTTGAAATTTGAGTTATTGGGGAAAATTTTAGTACAGCAGCGGGTGTTGGATTCAAAAGAAATGCAAGATTGAAGTAAGTAATAGTTATACCTGAAACCCAGTAAAGCTCTTGCATTGCATCCCCGAAGCAAGAAGTAGCAGACGACTTTCATGAGTATAAACATACCATGTAATATTAAATTTTTTTGAATCCACCAGAAATAGAGCTTTTGACTCAGAATCATAAGCGAAGAAGTCGAGCCCACTGTCAGTAGATTACAACTCTTTAGTACAATATGAAAGGCATGAAATACAAAAGACAAGAGGGGGCAATGAAAGAAAAATATAAGAAAATTGATCCAAGAAGTTTCAAGTATGAAAGAAAATTGGTTGCCTGCCCATTTGAGCAGCTCTATAATAATACAAATACAGCAAATAAAGCAATAAGGTCATGGAGCAGATGCTTAAGCTGGCAATATTGGTATACTTTAAAAAGCACAAATTCACATTATACTATAGCAAAACAGTCATTGAAAGATAATAACTTTTGCTCCTGGCACATATAAACCAGTACGAGCCTCTAATGTTAAACAAATAACAAAAGTTCTGATCTCAAGCACATACAGTAAATCCATTAATACAAAACAATAAGTTGAAGCTGCTGGACTAAAAAATAGACTGAGCAAAACTTTCTCTATTGTTAATAAATCTAACCTTTTGAGAGAAACATGGAAAATCCCACTTTTCTGGAACTAGACTTGACATTTTCTAATTCATGTGTTTACACATGACATGCCATTGGTAATTAGGTAATTACATTAATTATCACATATTTTAACATCCAAGCCAAATGGTTTTATTATTTATCTGCTTTATATAGACTAGGGATTTAGGGTCCATCATTCAAAACGATGGTAATATAGATGGAGATGTGAATCATAAGATTCAAACGGGTTGGATGAAATGGAGAAAGACATCCGAAATTCTTTGCGATCGCATGATGCCATTGCATTTGAAGGGAAAGTTTTATAAAACTGTGGTTAGGCTTACACTATTGTATGGTACTGAGTGCTGAGTTATTAAATAACAACAAGAACAAAAGATGGCTGCAGTAGAAATGAAAATGTTTAGGTGGATACAAGGAAAAACTAGAAGAGATAGAATTAGAAACAAAGAAATTTGTAACAAATCAAGAGTTAGTTCAATTGTGGATAAAATGCGAGAGTGCCGTTTGAAGTGGTTCGGGCATATGCAAAGAAGACCCAAAGATGCCCCGATTAGGAATACCGAGAACTTAAATATAAGAGATTTAGTAAAACGTAGAGATAACCGCTGAAAACTTGGATATAAGTTATTCGTAAAGATATAGAAATTAAGGGTTTAAAAGAAGAAATGTTGTTGGATAGGAATGGATGGCATAGAAGAATCCGCACAAATTAAACCAATATATTTTAGATATTTATCTATTGATTTATTTACTTACTTCTCTTTTTCTTTTCATTTTATTTTTATTTCATTTTTCATTTTTCTATCTTTTTTAAATTTGTCACATAGTGGGATTAAAACTCAGTTTGTTATTGTTGTTGTTGTTGTTTTTATATAAACTAGGGACCTAAATAAGAGTTACCTAGCCATATCCTTTCGGACAGAAAACTGAAAAATATGTATTTCATAAATAAGTACAATTTTTTAATACATGACACTTTCAAGATTACAAATAAGAAATTTATTATACCTGGTCTTTACAAAGACTACGTCACAGATAGGACAATCTGTCCAAAAGAATCCAAGTATGCTCTCTGTTTCTGATTTGCATTTCTGACTAAAAGTCTCTCCTGTTTCTCTATTCTGAAACTCGATCTCAAAGTTAGATCTTTGAATTGCTAAAATCTTGGCATCCAAAGAATACCGAATAGACATGATAGGCCCTTCACAAATAGAATCAGTGGTTGGGGCAACAAGAGGAGAGTACGGAACCATCTTCCAGGAAAACACCTATTTAAGATGGAAAAGAAGAGTGAGTGAGACTAAAAAGGGTATTCCAACACTTCATCTCTTGCAACAAGAAGTGAAGATTGAATAGACCATCATCCACTTTTAACTAATGATTTGTACAACATAAGATCCATATAGTACCTGCTCTGATGTTGGCAATATTAATAACTTATTGCCATCATCATAAAATAAACCTCTAGATCCTGAAACTCTGCATCTTAATGGTGGATATTGAATGTAAACATGTGAGAGTGCACCAGATCCAATATGACTGACACCAGAATGAGAACTCGAAGCATTCCCATACATGTTTTCTGGTACTGTCTTTTCAACCTCAAGAATTTGATTTGCAGCGTTCAGTATGTGTCAGCAAACAATCCTTTCTATCAACCTAATCATATCAACCTATGTTTCTTAAATAGAAATCCGACCACAATCATACTCATGAAACCATATGATTTCTACAGAAACATGGCCAAAACGTACCTCGGCAGCTCAGTTCACTAAAATGCGCTTGAAAAATGGAGTAGGTTTTCCCTCTTTCATGCCCTATTCACTGAAAATGGTTTACGAAACATATACAGATCGGTTAAAAACTAATGAAAGTCATATAAAAACAACCCAACTACAAATCTAGGAAAAATGAGGAACCCTAGAACCCTGGTCGGATTTAAAACCAAAAGTTCAACCAGAAATTCCCTAATAAAAATTCGGGAAATCTTTGATTGATCGGTTGACATACGTACCGTAGTAGAAGAATTGAGCGGACTATGAGGACTGCGTTGAGATTTGAATTGAATTTGCAATGAGGATTTTGGAGAATTCGGTTTTGGGGTTTCAATTTTCAACCTGCCACGACCACCAGAGCGTCGACGAAGTTACCTAGCCCAAAATGAATAAAAGCAGATGGGACAGTGGCCGCGCCCAACAATTTTCAGGCCTTGTAGGCCAGGCCCATTCTCTGTTTATTCAGCCACATCATATTAACCGGCATAAGCAATTATGGTTTTCTGCAGCTACTTTGTGGAATTTTTTTTTTCTCTAATAGAATTTCAAACACCTATCATATATCTCCATGTATATGAAGTGTGCAAGACTGTGGGATTTTATGGTTGGCGCAAATTCATCGATATCTGGGCATACCATATAATAAATCATATGACAAAACTCTTATAGATGTAACAAATATTGATTGACTCAACTGAGTTGAGTTCTCTTAATCATGACTGAGATTCGACTCCCGTCGGGAGTATTGGATCCTCATGTGTATGGAGCGTTTCCCGTTGGGAGATCCGCCCTCCTAGAAGGAGTCACTGCAGCAGTCGATCCAGATCAGTCGGGGTGAAACCCTGGATACAAGACGGTATCCAAAACATGATAAAAAAAAAACTCTTATAAATGTAGCGGTCGGTCACTGTACTTTTTTAATCATAGATTTCGAGTTTGATCTATCGAAATAAAGAAATAAAATTTGAGAGATCCAACTTCTCCACGAAGGGCTCCACAGTACTTAGACAGAATTAGTCGGACGAAATCTGAATATTAGTCAATAACAAATAATCCATTTACAACAAAAAAAAATATAATAAATTATGTAAGATGAAATATAGATAATGTCATTGATAAATAAATGAGTTTTTAAGGGGATAATTTAGTGGTACAAACTTTCCTCTTTAAATCCTTTGTTTAAATTCTTGTAAAAAAAAAATGGTAAATAAATGAGACTGAGTGCAATTTTACCGGGCCCAGTAGAAAAATGTCTAGACTGCATGATTTGAGTTCTCATATATCGCATTAATTTTGGTCCCATATTTTTCAGGTGACACGTACCAGCATCTCTGATGGCTGAAAATTCCTAGGTCCTGCGCTGTTGGTTAATAACTATTTTTTACTCTCGAGTCTGAATGAAACGAACAGAAAAGACACAATCAAAGGAGAGACAAAATATGAGGTGGGTTCAGCAATTGTACATTCTGGGTCAGACGATAAGCTGGACCTAGCCCAATGAATGCCCCTACTGACAATCTGTTGAGTTTCTTTATGGTTGGCCCAACTGCTTTCTCTGGGTCCCTTATTTTTCATGGTGATGATTTTTATTTTTATTTTTATTTTTATTCTCTCATTATCTGTTATCTAAGTTATACTTTGTAAAGAGTAACCACAATCTTGTATCAGCATTAAAACAAGGTTTAAAAGATGCAATTACAGTAATAATAAGAAAAATATTTTTGAAAATTTTTTAAGAACTTCAAACATTTTGAAAATACTGAAAATATACATTTTACCGGAAAAAAAATTCAAAAATAATCATAAAGGAACGAGGGAGTTAGTCAAACGGCAATATTGTTTTGTGGATTCTCTCTCTCTCTCTGGGTCTCATTTCGGAACGAATAAGTTATTGCTCGATGATGCTTTTCTACCGTACTGCGGGAGGATAGAAGATTCCTAGGTTGTTTTATTTAATCAATATCGAAAATATGCCCAAACATGGACTATGTAATATTGTAGATTGAATTTCCCATCCTAGGACTGAAAATGAGGTTAACTTACAAAATATGGCGAATGCCTAGAATGCAAATAAACGATGTAATGGCTTAACAAGAGGACATCAAGATCAAAGGACCCACAAGCACAACCCATCTCCATCTTGGGTTTGTGATCAAAGTGGCTACATTTGCTTGTGATCACAAGGCACGACTATGATGGCCCATCTTGACTTCAACACACACACACACACACACACCCATTATAACTACACAACAAGCAAACAATGAGGAAGAAACCCTATCGGAGCAAAGAACATAATGTAGTGAATTTGCTATAATTGGGGTTATGCTTGTTATTGGCACCCCATGAATTTTATTCATAGTTTTTGAGTTTATAAGTGGAAAATGGGGCATTTATACGTTTTGCAAGTTGCAATGCTTTCCATCAACTAGTAGCCATCAAGGGACCTACTCTCCTAAACATTGCAAAAGAGAAAAGTCAAGAAGTTGTATTGTTATGTGGAATTATGGAGGGCAATAGAAGCAGGTAAAGCACAAAGACATAGGAGAGTACTTATTTTTAATTCTAGGGACCACCTTGATGGTGCCAAGAAGCATTGGTTATCAAGGCAAGCAACATGGCTCACTTCTCACCCTAAAATATTTCAACTTAAGACCTACCCACCCTCTCATTTATTTTTTTGGTCTAGATGAAGCATCGGGCATGAGAATAAGAAAAATATAGGCTATGAATAGTACAGTCTAAAATAAATACCACAAAAATTCACATAAAATACATACAAAATAAGAATAGAAATCACTAGTGTTTGCTTACTTTAATATCAGCAAAACTATAATAAGATTGTTATTTGTTATGCTAAACCCGAACATAACTCTTTCAATTTTTGCATCTTTTTGTACAATATTCATGCAGTTTCAACAATTCACTTTAGTTGATGAAAAAATTCATGACTAATTTTGATCTAAGAGGACAACGAAATTCCTCAAACCTATAAGCATAGACGAAATGCCAAGTCATAATGCTTAGTTAAGTTTCGACAATTTGACATAATTGAACCTTAAAACTTCCAAAAGTATAAGCGATTTATCAAAGTCGGAAACAGCTTGATCGCATTTTTCTTTGCATTTATTTTCCTACATTGTTCTAGCCAATTGTAACCCACCACCTCAGACACTCAAAAGTTATTTTAACCTCGAAAAATAGAAAAAATTAAGACAAATTATGGTCACACCCAGAAAAATTAAATCGCCGGTCGTTCTTCCCCTCCCCATTTGGCTATCAAAGAAGATGAGACGGGATCCCATAAGCTACGTTACAAGGAATTGTAGGATCTCTTACAATCATCATTTGGGACCAAACCCCTAGTATAATAATTGTTATTTATGTTATCTACGGCATGCCGCTTTGGTACATGGAGGCCTAGAGGGCATCTCTCACATGCCTTCAAGGCCAGAAGAGGTCATGATATACAATATTCTTTACAAGAATATTGTGTTTTTTTTTTTTTCAAAGAAAAAAGAAAAGAAATTAAAAAAATGAAATTCTAAAAATGAAGAAAAGAAAGAGAGAGAAAAATCAATGAATAAGGTCTCTCATGTCAACATCTAAAATGAAAGATGTGGACCATTTGGCAGGGATAGGAAGTAAATGGAGGGAACATTATTCATGTGAACGTCGTTAACTTGCAACTACCGTATGCAGATACTACGGCTGCAACACTTTAAATGTCGAACTCAAATTTTTCCTAACTTCAAAAATATCAAAATATCAAATAAATAAATAAATACATTGAGGAATGAAAAACTCTTCACCTAACACACACTTTCTCAATCTTAAAAAAAAAAATGTTGGCATTGCATTGAATTATTTATAGACCAGAACATTTTCGACGCTTTAAAAGTGACCCATCAAAACTTTCAACTTTCTTTATCGACCCAACATTTATTGAGGAGCAATGTTATCAGAACCGTACCGTGTATTGACCCGTAAAATTCAAAAATATGGTTGAACCGATTGGACCGTGGATCAATATGGTCGAACCGCTGATTTTTTAATAATAATTAAATATATATATATATAATCAATAATTATTTTCAAAACTTATATTAATAATTAAGAACTAAATAATTAAATTATAAAGTCATATATAATATAAATTAAAATCATAATATCAAAAATTGATAATCTCACATCTTATAGAAATTAAAAAAAATAAAAAAAAATCTTAAAAAAAAATATTTTTTAGGTTTTAACCCTAGACTGCGGTTTTTTAAAACCGGCGGTTCAACCTCGGTTCACGGTTGAACCGCGGTTCAATCTCGGTTCAGTCCGGTTCAATTGTAAAACGGTATTTTTATTTAACCGAACCGTAAAATTGTTAAAAGAAGGGTTGAACCGGTTGAACCGGTGATTCGGTCCGGTTTTAATAACACTGTTGAGGAGGGTAGGCATATCCTTGTAAACCAAAAGCTTAGTTTATGGTATGTATATAATTATCCAAAAAAAAAATTAAAATTTAAAATTAAAATAAATTTATTTTTTGAACAAATAGTAAATATGTGGTATAATTTTTCTATTAATTAAGTAAACTTTTTAGTTATTAACATTTTGATACTTGTAAAATTATTCTTTCTTTTTTCTGTTGTACATAAATCATTGCATATCATAACGTACCACTCAGTACTGTTTTGTACAAACTTTGAGTTAAATCGAAGATTACTACAAATGCTCACCAAAGATTAAAAGTCAAAAACAAAATTGAAGAGTTATATTTGTCTAATGATTCTTAGAGAAAAAAAAAGGGATGAGTAAGTTACTCTATATGTTTGTAAGATTTAATAAGAGAGAGAGAGAGAGAGAGAGAGCTGCCACATTTGATTCAAGTATAATATCATGGGTTGTGTGAGTCACAAATGGGGCCTAAAATAACTCGACAAAGGAAAGGAAAGAAAAACCATCCAAACAAACAAGAAAAGAAAAAAAGATGTTGCTTTTTCAAAAATCCATCAAGATCCAGAGATAGTGATGGATTGAACAAAAAATTTATGCATCATTGTTTATTTCTAGCTCCATCAAAACGTGGACAGAAAATAACCAGACCCTGCAAGAGGAATGCCTGATTCTGCACTTCTTATCTACACAACCATATATCAATCACATCCCTTCCCATTTGAATTCCAATTGTGGCCCTTGAAAATCTAGTTCACCACTATCATAGTCAGGAACAATCTTTCTCTTACCTGTCTAAGGATAACAGCAGCAGAATTTATGGTTGTTTGATAATTCAGTTCTTAAAAATTTTTAACTGCTCTCAAAAAATTCTGAATTTAAACGTCAAAATTTAATTAGAATGGATTGAAAGAACTACAGATCTTGAATCAAATCTGATAAGAGATTACAAGTTAAAAAATTGATTTGTATTATGAAAATGAGGTACATGAACGAATGGTTCCAAAATTTTGTTTGTCAGCATAAGTTGATACAAAATGGACATTGAATGCATAGGACACAAAAGGTAGGGGGGAGGCAAAGACATCGCAAAATTAAAGATGCCTCCCACATTGTTAATGCAACATCTGAAAAGATGCCTTTATGTGGTCCAAAATCTTGAGTTTACAGACAACAATGATCATACCCATTTTTTTATTAAACATGGACTATCCTTATAATTCACAGTCTAGGTTTTACACATATCATGATCGAAGAGGCGGGGCCATTGTAAGCCCCATGCAGGTTGATCTGTGTGTGTTTGATGTGTTGGCTTTATTCGTAATTGCTTGAGAGAGAGAGATGGTGGGCTCTCATGTTGTTTTCCTCTATCTCCACTTGCATGGCTTTTTCTTTGGCTTCCACATTCTTCATTTGTGTTCTCTTCTGAATCAAAATATATATGTACAAAAATATCTCCTTTCAAAGCACATTAAATATGCACAGTTAGCTAAGGAATGGGAGGCCTCATGTGGTGAAAGCTGGACCAAACACGAATGTCCGTAAATCCTCCTTTAATTTTGTGATTTTAATTCTGAGTTCGCTTCCCTTTATAGAATTCAACCACTCAAATGGGGCATGAGATACACGTTTAGGAAAAACAATTGAATAGATATAATATCTTTCAAAAAAAAAAAATTTTTTGGTCTTGGAAAAATTATCATGACACTATCTTCAACTTGCAGGGCTCCGTTTGTTTTACAAAAATTGTCGTTTCAAGAAAAAAAAATATTTTAAGAAAGCATTTTCCAGATTTTTTATAGTTAAAAAACTTGAAAGTTATTTTCAAAAAATTTTTTAAAAAAATTCTAAAAGTAATAAAATAAATTGGATGTTGTGAAAACTTTCAATAATTTTGCGTAAGGTAATATCATTCATGGTCTAGTTAAAATATAACAATACAACAATAGCAATAGTAGTTCGAAAATTCTAAAAGCATATCAAATTAGGGAATAAACCCTTGTATGTGTCGCACTCTTTTAATTGATACGGTCTAAAATCTTCTTTTACTTAGTTTAGAATAATCTCTCTCTGTTGTTTTGTCTAATTTCATTTGAGTTTAAACTCAACATTCTCTTAAAGCCCGAATGGTACAAAGATAAAGAAGATTGATTTTTAACTAGCAACTCAAGTGGGTCATACTCAAGCATAGGTAAGAGTTGAAATTCAGTTGAAAGTACAACATGCATACAATCAGATCAAGCCCAGACAAGTTATTACATTTTTCATTGCAACTATGAAATATTTGCAATTACATGCTTTGATAGAAATAAAACACAATTTTGTTCCTTAAGGTGCTTATTAAATGGCAATACAGCCCTCGAAATGTTTGGCTTAATTTTTAAAAGCTTTGACGTCTGGGTTTAGGTCACTGATTTTTTTTGGTTTTCACTCTTGATTTACCCGTGATTAATGCAGTAAGGTTTTATTTTTTGAAAGACACCGTGTTGGCCCCCTTAAGGATAGTTGTGATTAGGTGAAATTGAAATTAAAAGATTTTTTATCCAAAAAAATTATTAATAAATAATAATTTTAATGATTTTTATGCAAACTTTTATTTATAAAATTATATGCTTATCTTGAAGACTTTTTACATGAACTATATATTGGGAAAAAAAAAAAAGAGGAAAACCTTGCACATTAACAACTAAAATTAAAGGGGAAAAAAAACAAGGAATAGTATAAAAGAAAAAAAAAAAAAAAGGATTGGGAAAACAAAAAGGGCGGATATATATGATCTTGATAGCTAGGATCCAAGGTGACTTTTAGATCACGTGAACACTCAACATCGAAGCATGTAGTCCACACACGAGAACACACGTGTTGAATTGTGTTTTGTGGGCATAGCATTGCATATGACATGATTGGAGTTCGAGCTAAGTGGGAGAAGCCCAAGACAGCAGTTACTCAAAGAGGCGCACAAGTCACCTTCAAGCCACCTAATGGGGAAGAGAGATGAGGAACAACTGGATAGTGACCTCTCATTCTCTCTCTCTCCCTCTTCCCCCCTCCCCCTTCTCTAGCTGCCGCGATGGTTGGCAGACGATGGATGTGAAAGAGAGAGAGAGAGAGACCAAATGGGTGCAATAATAAGCATTAAGAGAGATCAAGAGGTCCCCCAAGAGAGGGGTGTGCCACGGACCAAAAACTTATTTTGGTTGATTTAAAGAGAATTTTGGGGGTTTTGTTTGGAGTCCTCGAAGATGGTGACCTTTCGATGAGTAGAAACTTGAAGAGAAAAGGATTAATAATGATGACCACTCTATTTTCTTTCTTTCGAAATGTTCCATAAACAAAATATCAAAACTATCAATAATAATAATAATAATAATAATAATAATAATAATAATAATAATAATTGAATTGATGCATTAGTAAAAGCATAAAGTTAATGTTATTAAAAAAAAGTTAGCACATAACAGAATAGCATAGTTGGATTAGTGTGCCAAAATTAAAAGATTTCATAATGTGTTCGTTATGTTATATTTTATTCTTGAATTATTAATTCTTCTTAATTTGAAGTTAACTGAGTCACATATTGAAGGGAAGGGCTACTTTCTTTTTGAAAAAGGGTTAAATATTATAAGATTTTTTTAATATAAAAAATTATTAATATAATAATTTAAATTATTTATAAGAAAGTTTACTTTTATTTTTAAAATATTATTTTTATAATAGATTCTTTATTTGAATTAAAAATATTATAAATAAAATAAAAATAGAAATAAATTGAAAACTTTCAAACACTACTTAAATGTTAACTTTTTTGATAAACTCAAATTCGATTTTAAAAATTACCCATATTAGCTTTCTTCCTTCATAGGCGAGTCTCTCTAGTAAAACGAATTTAAATTTTAAAATAACTCTGATAATATATTTAAAAATAATTTTATTTTTATTTTAAAAGTTAACTATTAAAAAAGAATGCAGTCTTAAAAAACATAATAATAATAATAATAATAATAATAATAATAATAATAATAATAATAATAATAATAACAATGTAATTTAAACTTTTGAAATAGGTAATTTTGTTAGGATTTGGAGCAGGTACTTATATTCTTGCTTAAATATGCCACCACAATTCTGAAAATAGATACTGATTTTGTGTGAGTTGTATTCTTAATTTCTTGACAAATTGACCTAAGGTGACCATTGTATTGAATTTTAAAGGATAAGAATCTATCTAAAAGGTTATTATTCTGGTTAACATTAATAATTACTTACAGGATCATAATCACCAAAACGAAGCTCCCCTTTATTAATGCTAAATTCTAATTGGTCAAAGTGATTTATTTAATATGTGCTAGAACTGAACCTCCCCCCCCCCCCCCACCCAAAAAAAAGAAAAAGGCAGTCACAAAATGTTACATTGTGGAAGGAATATATATAGAAATGTGGGTATAAGATGTTTTGAAACATTATAGGGTCAAAAGGGAACATGTCATGCAGGGGTTGACATCATATATTATATAACAACTTTATGAGGGCGCAGAGAAGGGGTGCTGTAGTTGAATTAAATTCCTGAATTATAGTCCTCCTCTCTCTCTTTCTCTCTCTCTCTCTCTCATATCCAACCTCTCCGAATGAGATTTTAATGGCAAAGAGGGGTTTGCATCAATGAAGGGAGCGTTGTTGAGAGAGAGAGAGAGAGAGAGAGGGAAAGGGAGGGAGGGAGGGTGTTCGAGGGGGATGAGTTCAAACTTCAAAGGCATGTTTAGGTGTGGTGTCCACTTCTAAGAGAGATGGTTCAGTCCATCAAAAGGGTACTTTCATTGAATCCAAAAAATGATTTTAAAAAGAAATAAAATAAAAATGTGCAAATGGGGCTCACTCAAAGTAAAAGGGATTAAAGTTCATCTAAATCACAAGCCCAACGCGAGAGAGAGAGAATAGATGGTGACTGATCTTGAAATGGCAAAGAAGGGTTAGAATTATGAAGGTTAAGACCATGAGAGTGTGTGAGTTTGGGAATACATATCACAATGGGTCTAGCAGTACACCCAAATATACATCATTAAACTACTGTTTTAAATTAACAATTTTGCAATGTTACCCATAAAATTTTATTTGTGACTAAAATAATTGTTAACATATAATTCAAATCATAAAAAATAATGCTAACAGACCGCAAAATAATAATAATAATAATAATAATAATAATAATAATAATAATAATAATAATAATAATAATCATATTGATCATTTTGGTAATTTTGATTTTATAGAATATATTATACTCTAAAAAAAATACAAAAACAGAAGGGAAGGTCATGGCCCTCTCTGCCCCAAATGGAATGGATTGAATTTATGGACGGCTTGTAGACGGTTAAAAGTGGAAAGGATGGAAAAGTTTGGTCAGGCCTTGCAAATCCTTGAAAGTTGTGAACCTAGAAAAAGAATGGAAAAGTTATTGTGTTGACAGAAATGTCCCTCACCTTTTTTCAGTATGACAAATATAACTCATGTCGACATTCTAAAGCAAGACTGCATCTAAGCATTTTACTATTTTCAGCAAAGAATCTCCTAAGATAACTACACCCATAAATGGTTACAACAAGGGAAAAAATGATTGGTTTTTAAACAATTAACACGTAATGAAGATCCAAAGCCAAATGAATGCAACTACACTACTTATATAGGTTTTTTTTTTTTTTTTTTTTTTTTTTGGAAAAGTTTTGATATTGGTTTTAATTGAGATTAAATAGGATTATTAATATAAAAATTATTGAGATAACAATGATTTATTTTCTAAAAAATCTATTTCTTTTAGTCGAAAAAAATATTCTCAATAAAATAAGATAAGATAAATCTAGAAAGTTAAGATTTTCAAAAAAAAAAAAAACACCAACCATATGTTTGGTTGGATCACAAATTAACAATATTTCTAACAAATTAATGTGAATGTTTTTTTACATATGAACCAAAATGTCTTACTATAAATATAAACGTAAGTAATAGTTCGCATGATCTCACACCAGCAATGTAACAGGAGAAGAGAAATGTCTTAATTGAATCTGAATCCTTAGCATCTTGGTGTGGTTGTGGTAAATTGTTTATCTTAAACATAGTAATTATAGTTCAAACCGAATATTTTCCATTTTTGTCAATAAAAAAGAAACTTAAATTGTGGTGGTTGAGTAGAGTGAGAATTAATTAATTTTTTTTTTTTTTAATTTTCATATGCACGTAATACAGTAAATAGGTGCGATGGCACTCGAGAACTATGCGATTTTGATTTTCATTAGGTTTTAGCAAACAAATCCAAATGATTTTATCATACCAATTTCATGTTCATCACTAAAGACTTATGAGCGATGGGTGACTGCATGAAAATATTCAAATATGCATGCGACATGGAAGAGTTACTTCTCAGCGACTTCTTGATACAAACAATATTCATGCATTTATATATAAAGGGCCCTAGAATTTTTATATTTTGTATTATTTTGTATCATCGTCACAATTCACTTGAATAATCAAAGCCGAAATTGGGGATGGAGACGATTCAATAGGGTTGCCAGAGGAGGAAAATAGGTAAGTGAAGAATGGGCAAGACAATAATTTCACGAAGCCCAAGCTCATTCGTGTAATCTGCTGAACGTTCTTTTCTCTTATTTATTTATTATTTAAATCTCAGGGAAGGACCACTTCAGCAGAGTCAGTAGTGTGCAACAGATGCATAAAACAGCAACGGCTATAAAGAAGACAACACCAAACTCTTAGTACCCTGGTCCTCATTCCTAGAGAAAGAGAGAGAGAGAGAGAGAGAGAGAGAGAGAGAGGCACCTTCACAAGTTCGTCATTTATCCCTCACTCTTATGCCAACATATTGATGATATATGGTGTTGACAGGTAAATACAGCCCATATCCCACTTGTGTACATTGCCTCATCAACAACTAAACACTTAATATGATACTTTTTCTTAGGTTTTTTACATGCTAATTCATGTTGTACACATTATTTTAAGATCCAAATCCTAATTTCTTTTATGTACTACAATATAATTTTTCTAGCTAAACAACATAAACCAAGCAACTGCACAAGTTAAACCTTCTGCTCGGATAGAAAATCTCTAAGTACGTACGATTGCCAAGTGGTGCATCTCCCACTGTATTATTACTTCTATATACGTCTAAATCCTGTGGCATTGAACATGTCTAAATCCTTGGGGATTACTGATGAGGGTTATTTCAATCTCAGATTACTTTTGATTGGATTTAATAAATTTCTGACTCTTTTTATTCATTGAAAAATGTTTTCGCCGGTTAACAAATTGAAATACGTTGTCCAACGATCACTATTCTCTATACGACTATATGGTAGAAGAATTGGTGTGTCGTTCCGTGGCCATAATCTCATGAGTCTCAATATATAAGGGGATGGTATAAAAATCTACCAAAACTAAAATAATCGGGATAAATAGCATTTTGAGACATAAGCTCTAACTAGCTAAAAGCCATCTTAACTAATTTTACTGAACTTCTTTGAATTAAGTGGTCTGACACTCTACTCTTTTAATCAGGTATCTCTTGAGTTTGAGTTCTGAGAATAAATAAAAAATGATTCAGAGAGCCGACCCCACAGTGTTCAGACTAGATTAATTGGGTAAAACTCAGATATCAGTTGGTGGCAAATTGTCCGCTTACCAAAAAAAAAAGAAAATCTTAAGCTAATTTTTTTTGTTCTTATAACACTTCAATTCAACACAAACACTTTTTGAGACAAACATACAAACCAACGTGGAGGGGATCATTAATGTGTACCGTGAGTAGCATTTTTTGTTTTCACAAATATTAATGCAACTTTAATTTCGTTTTCAATGATAGGATTAATCCACAATTACAGCAAAAGTACATCTAATTAGGTTGGTAGCCAAGAGGGGTGGTGTGTCGACAAATCTGGTAATGATGATAATATTATTATTACTGTAGTGTGTTTTATGATATTGTTTTCCATTATTATAGTGTTTAATAACTTAATAATGTTTCCCATGTAACATAGGAGTTCACAAAAAAATTTAAAGTGGGTAGGATGGGGTATAGAACTTTCCATAATAAAGCAAAAATAAGTGAGAGAAGCAAAGAGATGGTACTTGTAAAATCAAGGCAAACTCTTACACACACACACACACACTCTCTCTCTCTCTCTCTCTCTCTCTCTCTCTCTCACACGCACACAAAACAGCCTTTGGTGACCTCTCTTGTCAGGCCTCACTCTCAGATGGGTCAGCCATAATTGTCCATGGCTTCAAACCCTTCCTCTTTATAGGTCCCACCATACCCTCCCCCTCTCTCCCCTCTCATTTCTCGCTCTGTTTCTTTCTCCCCTCAACCATCCCCACTTTCTTCCTTTCACGTTCTCTCTTCCTCCTCTCAAACCCTCCTCTCGTCTCTTCTCCTCCTTCCTTTTCTTCTTCCTCTTCTTCTTAATAGTTTTTCTATCTGTCTGTCTGTCTCTTTCTCTCACCATCATGGAGAAGACAGAGAGAGAAACACACGATTTCATGAACGTTGAATCCTTCTCACAACTACCCTTCATACGCCCAGCTCCAATGAAAGAAAAGGGCAACAACATTCGGCTCTTTGGCAAGGAATTCGGGACCGATCATCATTCCTCAACATCAATGAGCACTGACCAAGAATCAGACTCCATGGACACTAACCCTAATGCCAACCGTGACCAAACCGATGTAAAAGACATCATCACTAGCAACAGCAACAACAACGACCAAAATAGTAGCGAAAGTGGTCGCAAATTTGAATGCCACTACTGCTGTAGAAACTTCCCAACTTCACAAGCCTTGGGAGGCCACCAAAACGCGCACAAGAGAGAGAGACAGCACGCCAAGAGAGCTCATCTTCAGTCTGCTATGGCCCATGCAGGCTTCACTGATGCTCCACACATGTATGGCCTTGTCAATTATCATCATCAACATCATCATCATCATCGCTTAGGTTCATCATTTCCATCACCCTCTCTTACATACTCCTTACCATGGACAACAACTACTTCGAGCAACAATAACAATGCGTACACTGCTACTAATAGGACAGGCTTTTATGGGAGCCATGGCCCGTATTGTCAGCCACCCCAGCCAATTGATGGGAGTCCTCTCCCCTTGTGGAGAATCCCAGCCGTCCAAACTGCATCTCCATCCTTCAGTCGTGACCATTCCTTGCACGCTTTGCCGCTTTTTGCAGGCGATGATCATGGCGTGAAGCAAGCTTCATCACAGTTTGGGGGCTCGAGTGCTTCTCATCGTCTTCAGAATCGTTATACGTATGAAGCTAAGGCAGCTAGTGTTCAAGACCACGTGAGTCTAGATCTTCATCTGTGAGATTTTTTTTTTCTTTTTATTAAGTATATGATTCAATCTCTTTGAGTCTTTAATTTCCATGCGAGAGAACACTTCCCAGCTACCACTCCATTTTCTAAATTTGGAGGAAAAAAATGAAGAATATGTTTTGTGGCTATGATTTTAATTTCCTATATGTAATCAAAATGAACTCAAAAAAAAAAAAAAAAATTACGAGGAGACTTTAAATTCGGGAAAATTAAACAGTGGAATATTTATTTAGAGGGCATGGGTTGAAGATGGGGGTAGGTTTAACATCTTAAATTTTGCAACCCCAATTTTCAATTTCTTACATACGAACCTGACAGGCCCTTCAAAACCCTGAAAGTACTTCTATACCACTATATCCTTACTCCATCTTTCTTGGGTAATTTTCATATTATGGAGATCATTATTTTTTTTTTCTGGTTTTTTATATATTGAAGCACAGCGTTGAGGCTTCAAGAGAATTCTTCACGTTTTCTTTTATTTCTTTTTTGTTTTTTTGTTTTTTTGAGTTTTTCAACTTCAAACTTAGAAGAAAAAACCGAAGTTCATATGTACGTAGAGAGCTTATATTTCTCAGGTGAAGACAGACGGGGTTCTCCATTCACGGAAAGAGCAACAAATGAGCAGTGTAGGGTTCTGAAATTATTCTGCTTGTAAATTCCCAAAAGAAGCTAAGTTTTTGGTGCAGCTGCAGAAAATTACAGTTTGTCACAGATCATAGATTATTCTTTTTTGAGAGAGAGATATTTTTGTGCTTGACATGCGCCAATCAAGCTGCACATAATGCCCAACGACATATCCAACCTCAGATATCTGATTAGATACAAGTCTCAAGAAAGTTATTAATATTGAGGGCAGAGGGAAACAACTGTGGAAGTTTTATGGCCGCTCTAATTTAATACAGTAAACATAAATGACATCTGCAAAGGTCCCTATCCTGACAAATTGCTTCGTATTTGTACATACCCATATAGTGATCAAAAAGGTGATTATGGGTCCTATGGCCGATGACTTGACTAATAATCATCGAATGGTTGTAATGTTGGCAACTCATACACCAATTAGTGGTGGTGTTTATTGGAAGGACTTAGTGACACGAGCATAAAAAACTTGTCTTGAGAGAGAGAGAGAGAGAGGAGGGGTCACTTGTATAACCTTGTTTTCAAACACATCATCAAGAACATAAGAGATGCATAAAAGCTTTGGAGAACTTAAAATCTGGGAAAAGCAACCTTCAAGAAAAAGATGTCTCGTGGCTTGACATCCGTATGCAATGTCTGTTTCCGCCTCATCTTTTTGTACTTAAAAACTCTTTCTAATTTCTAAAATTGCTATTATTCGACACCTGATAAAATGTTATCATGGGTGATGGTCCTAAAAGGTGGCAGTGATCCGAAGGTCCTGTGCCTGTGTAGCTATGCTCATGCATGATAGAGCAGAGTTTGAGCCATGAAATTTGGATATTCTTCGACTCCTTTCTCTATAATCCTCGTGGGTGTTGATATTCATAAGAGTTGTGAGCTATTAAATCACCCAATGATATCATTCTATCATCTCACTGGTGTTGTGAGAAATGTTAGATAGTTTAGACCCATTCAACGGCTACCGAACTCGGGTATTAATACTACCCATTTTTTTTTCCTTCCCAATCTGCTTTCATTTTTCTTCATGTGTTCTTATTAATATCAGAAACATAAAAAAAAAAAAAAAAAAAAAATCCGAGAGAGAACCTTAACCAAAGAGAAAAATAAAAAGGGGTGGGGCAAGAGAGAGAGAAATTAGTGCCCTTTTGAAGTGCTTCAGCAACGCAAAAAGAGATAAGCGGATTTTTGTGGTTTCATAATGAAGAAAGAGAAAATGAAGAGATTTTAGAGCTTAGTGTGAGAAGTGAAACCAAATGTGGATTTAGAGATAGCAGAGAAAAGAAAATTACCCACAAAAAATTTGTTTTTTAAATTATTTTAAGAATTGTTTAAAATATTTTTTATAGTGAAAAAAAAAAGAAAATTATAACATATTAACATGAATTACTGCATAAAATTCAATTCATTCAGTCTTATTCGATCTTTCAAACATTATTATTCTTTTTGCACAACTGGCACAAGTTAGAGCGGGCAAAAGAGATATCAAGGAGAAATTAACATCATTCAATGAGAAAAGCAATAAATTATCAAAGAGGGTGAAATTAACATTTTGTCCTTCAATCTAGAGGTCTTAGCAAAAAGCCATAAACCTTATCATGGAAGTAGGAAAAGTATTTATCCATAATACAATAAATGTCTTTTCAAAAAAAATGAATACCTAGTAAAAAGTTGAAAACCAGGAATTAAACACTACGCACCCATTGGTGTTAATGTTGAGGAACATGTCAAATCGACGATCTAGCTGACAAGAGAGACAGCATGATATTCAATTGCAGACGTGCCTTCCAACAGACAGACAATGATTCTCCTAAGTTCTAGAGTTCCCTTTCCTACTTCCTAGTACTATAGATAAACTCATTTCAATGTTCTTGCATAATGTATTGGAGGGCTTTAAATGACTTCATGGGTTTTCATTTCATGGACCAAAGGAAGTTCAAATAAAATATTGGAAAGAAGACTTCTAATGGCCTAAAAGAATGTCAAATTTATATATAATATGCGAAGAATAAAAAATCATGGGGCTATGAAAGGATTGATCTACAGATATTAGGGTTTTTCTTACTTGTATATCAATTGATGCCCCTATATTCAACCTAAAAATAAAATGTACTTCAATTTGCATTAGTGCTGCTCCTTAATCAAAAACTATATGTCATTACCATAGAGACATCAGCCACAAGCAAAACAATAATTGTTTCATGATGTTTGGCTCAGATCAATTGGGAAATCCAACAAAAACGTGCCACCGAATGTCCTATAGTAATTATATCAATTTGATTATATTATAGATTCGAGCTGTGATCTTGATTTATATGATTAATCACATCAAGTCAAATGTCCCTCAAAGGAATTTTAATGTTGAAAGGAACAATCTAATAGCCATACCAATTACAGATATGGAAAGCAGCCAAACAGTAAAGCAAGTTAATTGATCCCATTACGGTTCCATTAACTCTCACCAAAGCTTTCCTCAAATGGCTAATTGCACAGCCTTTAATGAATTCAAGGATTTCCTTAAGATATCTATCATTAGCTAAGTGCGCAAAATAGAAACCTTAGCATTACAGTATTTCAAGGAAGAGCCACAAATCTAGTTGCAATAATCAATATATATTTACATTATTTGCATTTTTTTTTCTACAAGTAATCAACCTTTTGGTATGTAAAACAACATTTTTATAGATAAACAAGAAAGGGATATTTATGAACAAATGAACAAAAAGGTCAAACAAAACACCGAAGGGACATCATGAAAATAACTCTCAGCCAAATAAAGAAACCCTAAGAAATGGCTTACAGTAATTGGAATAGAATAGTTCCTTAAAGATAGCCCAAACTTCAATATCAGTTAGGTGGGTACTTTGTTTTCAAACTGTAAGAAGAACCTTTTCCCTCCTAAATCTATACTCTAGATTTAGCATTTTCAGATACAGTTGAAATAGAGCGCATTTTAACTACTACCCTTTCGAGCCTTCTCATTTCTTGCCTCCGCTCAACTCTTCCTTTTACCCCCTCGATCCCAATAGAATGCTTTTCATCACGAGTAATCTGGTCATGACAAATATTCATGAAATACTTGGTAAATTGCTATGTTAAAGATTGTCTTATGACAATAGAAAAGCTCATGAAAAGCATCTTTTACATGTTTGTGGGTGTTCCCTTGATTGTATAATTGCGATTATAAAATTCAAACAGTGAGCCTATAGAGATTCGTATATTTGAAAGAGGGGCCGTTCTATAGTATCAGTAGGTATTCATAGTCATGAAATTAAGCCATGAGGTAAAACGCAAATAAACATCTCGTATTGTACCTTTGGTAATTTTGCAGTGTTATGGAAAGTCCATTAGAAGGGACATTTTTTTTTCAAAGGGGTTATATTGTTGGACACTTAATTGCAAGCTTGCAAAATTATCAGATCTTAAATTAGAAAAAACAGAGACCCAATAGAGGAATTTAAGTCAGTCATTTGGTGTTTGGGTGCATCATAAGGGTAATAACAAGGATGCAACATTGAATGAGAGTTTCTAGGGACCAAACATTGATGAATTGTACTTGTGAAGAGTTGCATCGGGCTGGTTCATAAAATAAATACATTGTACAGAAACCCATTGCCCAAGTTGGCAACTCAACTCAGCAATTGATAAATGCTCTGGTTGGAGAGACACAGTCTAACAAACAAAAAAGACAATACTACCCATGGAAACAGCATCTTCGAAGCACATAACAACAGGGCAATCTGGGCATAGGAAGAAAAAAAAGACAGAAATGAACCAGCGTTACATGTTCATGTCACAAATACTAAACGAGCTAAAAATTTCAATTGCAATGACCTAAAAAATTAAAGAAGAGAACCAAAGGTGGTAAATTAAGAGCGAGTGTGGTAGAGAAGAGACCCTCCAACTATTTCGGGGGCCCACCATAAATGCAGACTTTAGAGATGGGGGCATGTGATGGGATGATAAAAGAGGAGGCATAATGACCAAAAAAAAAATAAAAGAGGAGGCATAACAAAGACTTTGTGAAGGCAAGAGTCCACCATTTACATATCTTCACCCACACAACTATCATTTTAGTTTTAGGACCACTCGCTTTCTCTGTCAACTCACTTTGTTTCAGAGGGAAGAGAGAGAGAGAGAGAGAGAGAGAGAGAGAGAGAGAGAGAAAGAGAGAGAGAGAGAGAGACAAACTGACCAGTGGAATTAAAGGAACATCGGCCCACAAAGGGCCACATAAAGTTTGTAAACGACGTAGACAGTTTCTACAGCTATGATGCTAACATGCGCGATAGGTGCCAAAGTTATGAAACTCTTTCAAGGCAGTGGAGTAGTTCCTGTCTAAGAAATGAAATTTGATGTTATTGGAATGAGCAGTCCATATTACATTGATAACTCAATACAACCAAAATTATAGTCCATATTACATTGGAGTTCGACTACTCTTGCACGTGAAAAAAAAAAATATTGGAAGATCTATTCCCAATCAGGCCCTATAATAATCGATTCAGATTAATCGAGACGAAACTCCAGACACTGAGTGATAACCAAGTCAAGGTATAAAAAAAATATATATATATATATATATATATATATGTAACGTACACCTGTTAAGAGTTCAGAGAGAATCACAAATTTCTAGGTTTAGGTTAGGGATACACAGTGTGCAGAGCAGGTAAAAATAAAAAAAAAATAAAAAACAAAAATAAGGAGGAGGAGGAGGAATGTAAGTTTTAAGGTTGGAAATAGTGTGAGAATTATGAGAGAAAATTTGGGGAGAATTTAGAGTTTGGTAGTAGTGAAGTAATTATCATAAAACCGTAGAGAGTTTATTTAAAAATACTTCTATTTCAACTTTTTACTTTTCTCAACTGAAAAAAAAAATAGTATTTAAGTGATTTAGTAAAAAAAAAAAATAATAGAAATTAAAATACCATGAGTCTCCTTTTTCTTTATTAACAATAATAGTTGAATTTTAGAATTTTGTGTTAGACCAGCAAGATCGCGGTTAAAATGTAAGCCATGCAAGAACTATGATAAATACCAGCGATGGAGGAAAAATAGGGTAAAAAATAGTACCTATAAACGGGTGAAAAAGGGGAGATATTCATCTCTCTGGAGGAAATATTGAGATTTTAACTTTTGAGGGCGACAATCCATACTCTTCTTCCTCTCGCCCTTTCTTAGAGTTCCAATTTTTTTTTTTTTTTTCTTCTTCACCAAAAAAAAAATAATAATAATAATAATAAATGGATCAGGAATTGAACCGGAACAGTCACTTACCGTATCTCCTGAACCCTAATAAGCATGGTAGAGAGAGAGAGAGAGAGCTTTGCTTGTTTTGATCAAGACCCGCATTAGATAGAGTTTTTTTTTTTTTTTTTCTTTTCTCGTGTCAAATTTGATCAATGGAAAAGCCCCAGTTCCAGTGTGATTGTCGACTTACAGAGTTCTCCAATTCTAGAGAAATTTCTGAGTTCATA
This sequence comes from Dillenia suffruticosa, assembly GCA_033439265.1. NCBI lineage: Eukaryota > Viridiplantae > Streptophyta > Magnoliopsida > Dilleniales > Dilleniaceae > Dillenia > Dillenia suffruticosa. The sequence goes on along the minus strand of JAVTVX010000013.1, from coordinate 345,937 downwards.
CAACTTTACAATTACTTGACTCTATTCGAAAAGCATTGTAGATCCAAACCTCCCGCCTCCATTTTCTGCACTAGATTCGAATTATTTTTTCCCTTAATATCAAAAGTTCCTCTACCGTAGAAACAGCAAATTCAAGTTTATACATCTTCAATCAAGAATTTGCTCCTCCACTTGATTGCATGCTATAGTTGCCATAATTTTTGGAGTTTGCACATTTTGCTTAGTGAGATACATCTACCTTTGGGACGAGAGAGCAGCGGAGAATATGCATTGGAGGGATCTTTTGAAACTTTAAAGATTGATTATCCAGTAAAGTTTATTTTCAACCAATAAATATAAAAAGGGGAAATATTATATGAGCAAAATTTACTCGAAATATTACATTTTAATATTTTACCATAAAACTCCCCCCCCCCTCCTCCACTGAGTAGAGCCTAGACTTTCCGGACAGAATAGATATTAGCACTATAAAGTTGTTTTAAACTCTCTCCCATGTACAAGCATGGAAAAAATTATCATATTCAGATCAATTCTAGGGTTTAACATTATGGTCACACACCTCAAATCCCAGGGACTTTCCAGATTTGGTCAATAGTTAGCCTTAAACCAAAGAGTGATAGGAGTGGAAAGCACTGGAAAAAGGACTCAGAACACAATCTGATTAGTAAAAAACCCGGAGTTTAGCTGTCCACAAAGACTAGTGAACACTTCAAAAAGGGAATGAGAACACAGCTTACAGCCTTTAAACCAAGATAATGAGTCCCGAGATTGGAACAAGGGATTTCAGGAGACAAATCAAATGCACATAATAGGACTTACTGCTCCACTAGAGTGTCAGATGAATCAAGATAATGAGACAAACAAAGACAGTGCCAAAATAAAACATTGACAAACAGAAAGGCCCACAAAGACTGATGAATTATGTCAATATATGAAAAAGATTCAAGATCAAACAACCAGACCAACCCAAACCTCACAAAGGAATTTGGACTCCTAAACCAGCCAGGTTCTCACCATCAACCAAATAGTTCTACTTTAAAAGAGTTTTGGCTCCAATCCAACAGATAAATAATCCAAGAAGTTACCCAAAAAAAGGCAGTAAGCAACAAGCTGACCTGAATAGCTGCTACATGTGGCTGGTCTTAAGTTAAAACTCTGCAGGAGCCGGAGACCACCTTCAATAAAGATAGAGAGCAGAGACAGTACCAATGATTCAACTTCACGTGAGTATCTTGTGTGTATCTTGTGGTTGTACCTAAAATCTTGCCTAGAAGTCAGCACATTGAACACCTTTATTATTGCGCTTTACAAATTTCCACACTGGAGTTGAACTCTACGGCCGCCTGATAAATCTACATACTACTTTACAATACAGTGTTGCAGATCGATGAAATATGACGTCGCAAAAATATTAATATATGATTAAGTAAACGTTGGAACAATCAAAATGACAATGCCACTGGCCAAACCATTCTCACATGCCAACAATCTATAATATGTAGCCCCAACACTGCCATGCATTTCCTTTTCCTAGACCAACATATTTCATGATATAGATGAAAATGATTATGACCAATAAACTCCCACTTTCAAGCCAACCAGAAAACAAATCCATTCATATAACCTTGCTCAAAGGGAAAGCAACAATGAAATAAGAAATATATATTTAATCAATATAAACATCATAATGAGTTTTAGGATATATATAGAATATGAAGAAGGTAATAGATAAACATAGTAGCAATTTACACGTTGTATGTTTTATTTATTATTATTATTTTTTTTTTATATATCTCCATGCTTGTCTCTCAAAAGGCCGACCCCAAATTATTGGGATTAAAGCTCGGGTTGTTGTTGTTGTAGTAGCAATTTACACGTTCTATGTAACACTAGCTGACAATGGAGGATAGCTTACAAAAGCAATAAGTGAATCAGACTCTGTTCTGCGCCTCTGACTAACTGTAGCAGATCATCTGAGTCTTTCTGGCCGAGTATGGGAAGTGTGGGCTTCTTCGATATGTCTGGTAAGTAGTGAAACCCCATAATGAGAGGCACTTGAGGATGCATAATATGAAGTCACGGTGAGTTGAGCAAACTTCGGAAGTGCATATCCTACAATTTTAATGCCAATGTTAATAATTTGAAAACAAGAAAATCAAAATATAGGGATATATGCTAAGCAAGCAAGATGAGTGTAGTGAAGCTTGGATGACACAAAGGCCGCTACAGCAGGAATTAAAGCCAAATTAGGTTCTATGCAAGCCATTCATTCATAAACGTGTATCAAGAAAAAATCAAATAAAAGATTTTTTTTTTTAAAAAAAGGACTTCATAAATTTAGGAGAATACAATTTTTTTGCGAAGAACAATAACAAGTTCTAAGCATAGATTTAAACCCAAGTTGGACCGGCTTGCAGAAGATGACCACTTCAGCCTGTTAATCAGAATAATTACATGATCTCAAACCACTTTCTCACTGTACTTGACCCCCAAGAGGCTGAACCAAGAAAGGCCAACCACCTAAAAGCCCAAAAAAACTGGCTAAGGTTTTGGCTTGGGCACAATCAATAATTAAATCACCACCAATTTCAGGCAACATTTGTTAAGTGCACAATCATGGCAGGACTTGAGGAAGAAGCTTTCTCATTTCCTTCTACTCTTATGTTCCTTGTAATTCAAGGTTGGTTTTAAACACTAATATCAGAGAATCAGCAACCAAAATATCAAAAATCCTCATTCCAAGAGCTCTCCTTCCCATGTAAAACCCCGATCATCCCACCTCCAACACTAGAACAAGCATCAAACTGAGAACATCCACGGGGAAGAAAAAAAGTGTATAAATATAAAATGTCCCATTGCCTAAGACCTCTAGAAGAACTAGAAGCATTAGCAAGCAAATAAAGGATGAGACTGTTAAACGTCATTGGCTATGTATCTGTTTCCATTTCTTCCTTTAATGCCAAACTCCTCCCCCAAATTATGAGTGCCTGTAATAATCCTGCCCTGGAAAAACAAAACATTTACTGCCCTGGAAAAATTATGAGTGCCTGTAATAGGGACTCCTTAACAATTTATAACATATTAAATGGTAAGATCCCCTACTCCATTACCTAAATTTGGAACCATATGGCTCGAATAATGAAAGACACAAGCAATTGAATCCCTACACCATTTCCAGGAAAGGTCATTGTCTCTCAAAGCCAGTTAGTGAAATTGATAAATGTGAAGACGTGGAGCTTAAGTCAAATAGAGCACTCAACATACTCCACCATTTAATCATGTTAAACATAAAAATCGAAAGTCAAACCAACAAACAAAGACTAAAATTAAATAAAACGTAAAGTACCATGATCAAATGATTCCAAACCACCTTGGTCATTTCTGTAAGAACTTAAAAAAAAATGCCAACACCACTAGTTACTCTTTGTATTCATAAGTTTACTGAACATTAATACATGTTGCAAGATGATAGTATTAATTGGCAATGAAGGTGCCACACAAAGAGCAGTCAAAGAGGGAAGAAAGGTCAGCAAGATCATGATAGGGAAAATTTTGAATTTTAAACTTCAATGGACATTTTTTTTTATTTTAATCGGGATTTCAAGCTTTAATATGCAGAGAGACAAAGTCAAACACTAAATCACACACAGATTGTTATAGCAAGAATTCTGAATTTACAAATCCAATAGATATAGAATCGGCAGAAAAAAGCCCATGATAGCAAATTTATAAATCAAAAAGTCTAATAGATACGTAGAGATAAAAAATTCTTAATCATCAAAGAGTTGGGACTAAGAAGCAACTCAATCAGTAATGGCGTCTCAAAAAGAGCGATAATCCAACCTCCAAATACAGCACTTGCAGCAGAGAACATCAGCAGGGGAGGAAGCTGTTGGAAGAAAGAAGAAAATGCAGAAAAATCAATAAAAAAGACTAGACTGTCAATTGGAACAGAAAAAAGAAAATAGCGCACAAGAATTGTACCCCAACAAGAAAAGGAAGCCACTTTGGTCCATTCACATGCTTCTGAACAAATGGGATTCCTAAAATTTAGAGAACACCATTATCAGTAAGAAGAGGTGTTTACAACTTAGAACTTTGAAAATAAGGGAAAAAAAATTATTACCTGTATTGAACCCATGAACTGCACTAAGCATCGCACCAATACCTGATCCAGCCTGTGTGTGAACAACATCAACATTCTCCATCAAAAGGGAAAAGGGGGCATTTGAAAACCCTAGAAGTAATTCAGTTTTGACTTTAACAAACTCCCATAGTTAGACAAATAAGAATTAAAACTGTCCATGACCTACAGACATTTGTTCCTATGATACCATCTAAAATTTTCACATTTTTTTTAACCACATCCACAAAGCCACTATGTTACATGAACTCTTCACTTTGACCAGCCGGACCCCCATTGTCGGCAGGACAATACAAGGATATCATTATGGATGTTGGCCAAAATTTAGTTGAAAAGAGTCACGAACCCATTCCCAAGTCCAAGTAACATTGGACACAAACAGGTCACCACCAAAAAAGAAAATAAATAAATAAATAAATAAATCTGATAGAATGACCAAGTAAGTTCTATTCTATGTAGTTTGGATACAACCATCATCAGAGATGGGAGATGTCAAGTCTCCGAAAACTTTATCCTATTCTATGTTACTAAGTGGCGTATCATATTGTGTCTGACACAACGGGAACACAATCATGTCTAAAAGAGTCCATGCAACAGAGGTTGGGCAGATCCAATTGTTAGGTGCAATCACACAAACGCAAAAGCAAGCTTGGAATTGATGATTAATAAATGTTACTGGACGTAAATATTCAATGCAAGGGTTTAGTGCACACAACATACAATAAAACAGCCAATAGAGAGCTTGTGAATTGAAATTAGATATCTGCGTAGAATTCATACTTGACGATAACATTAATTAATCCGAATTTAAAACAATATTAGATCAGAGAGAGAGAGAGAGAGAGAGAGAGAGAGAGAACGTACAACGGCTGTGGCGTCGTGGAGAGCGGAGGTGATAGTCCATTCACCTCTTCCCTGTTTCAAAAATTAGCATCATAATCAATCGATCGTAAATACGAATCGAACACCAATTAGCAAATAAAATATAAGAGAGAAAGAGAGAGAGCAATACAGAGTCAGGATTTAAGAGAGAAAGACAACGAGGGCAACGAGGAGATCCAAGACCAGGATTGATGGTAGGATCGTGGTGGAGATTCCCGGTTCTCAGTTTCTCTTCGTATACTTCTCTCGTTCCCATTAGTTGTGTTCTTCCTTCACTGCGCTGCCACACGCCGCTCACAGTCTTGCTTGCTCGCTTGCTCTCTACGGTTCCGACGGTTAAACCCTAACGCATCTGTCCTCACTTGTCTTTGTTTCATCCCTCGTCTGGATCCAGATTGGATCCGCATGCGTGTTCTCCTCATTTCAAGCGGATGTAAATAGGCCAGACCAGAATCATAGCATTCGTTGGGCTAAATGTCAATCAGGCCCAAAGATCAATCAAAATTTGTAAGCTGTCCAAAATGGGGTGTTTCTCCCGTGGAAATGGTCGCTCCAGTCCACCAACGATAAATTTTTTTTTTTTGGTACCGTCACCGACGATTATTTAACCTTATTGAATATAACGTTAAATTTTTTAATCAAAATCTTAAATTTGATTCACTATTTAAATATGAAATAAACTATATTAGGAGTAGCTCCCTAAATGAGTTACTGTAAATTCCGAACCAAATTAATAAAAATATGATTTTGAATATCGATTTATATAGTACCCAAAAAAAATAATCACTCCAGTCCGACCCCTGATTTTGAGTCCCCGAAGTCTCCCCTAACTAGTTTAGCTAATAAGAGGTCTGATTTTAGAATTACAAAGTGTAGGTAACTTTAATTGTTATTAAGATTTAATTTATATATATATATATATATATAAAAAGTGTTATTAAATACACTTGATGGTATATGACCCAAGACCCATTACTAAAAGGCAAAAAGATCGTAATTTTATAATAAGCCTATCGAGCCAAGTCCAAACCAAATGATCTGCAACTCCTCGATCATCGTGGTCCTCAGTACTTAAACTCCTCGGTCACTTGCCTTCCCCACACATACATCTGGCTATCATAGTTCTCTTGACCATGGGATAAGTGTGATTTGAGATGATCTAAAAAAAAGTAAATCTTTAAATGAATTCAAAACTTCTTTTATGAGAATGAAAATTTTTTTCACTCTTGAGATAATCTCTCAGAATAAGGAAACATACCTCAAGAGGCTTGATAAGGCATAAAACTCCTACAACACTAACCAAAAAATAAAAATAAATAAAAATAAATAAAACTCCTACAACAACGGGGACTTCTCCGAGATAGCATATCTTCAAGAAAACCTTTGATTATGGCTCTATAATATCAAAGATTCCCAATACTCTCTCAACATGAAAATTAGGGTTTTAGCACCCCTAATATCTTATAGAACTCTTCAAGCAAGGACCATGGATATATAACCACGATATCAACGACCTCCAAGGTAAGTTCTCGGGGAATCACACCGACAACACAGAATCGAGACACTTTTCTTCTCAAGTTATTTTCTATATTTCATAATTACTGTTTCTAATTTGAGTATTGGAATCTCTTCCGTCAAAACACTCTCCGGTGGTATTTACATTTACAGATTTCACTTCTTACAAGACTTCTCAGTTTCAAACTCTCAGTCAGACAGGCAGAAGAGAGGAAACCCACTCTATCAACACTGATCATATAAATCACTATTTTAATCTGGACCAAAAGAAAAAAAAAAAATCACTACTTTAATTGTAATACTAAAATGTTCTTGGAGTGTTCTTTATTGGTACGAGAGAAGATGGTCAGTAGAATAACATTTGGAACATTCTTTTGGTTTTTAAAGGAGGAGAAAGATATTAAAGAATTGGACGTGAAGATTCAGGCAAAGGTCTTGGTGATGATTTGGAGCCTCTCTTGCAATGGCTTCTTGTATTTTATAATCTATTTCCCTCTACTTACGATGTCAGATGCCTTTGATGCCTCGAAAAAATAAAAAAGGATAAAGTATAAAAAGAACAAATAAAAGCCAGAATGAGTTTTGGGTGGAATAAGAGAATGTTTAAATTTGAACTTGAGTTTAAAGTCCTTGGCCTCAAATTAGAGATGAGTTTAAAGTCGTGATTTTATATTTTGTGATTTGGAGTATAGGTACCATCCATAAGATCCCCCCCCCCCTCCCAAAAAAAAAATTCAAAGTGGAATAGCAAGTAACCCCCGCCCTTTTGGAAAGGCCGAATAAGGGAGGGGCACTACTCTGATTGGCGAAATAAACCTGTGGTCTCTGTCCATGGTTGTGTTCAAGCACAGTGGCAGCAAAAGCTTATACTCCCAAAAATTATATTGATTATAATTTTTAATTTTTAAAATTATAATTTTAAATACATACGATATTTTTCTTTCTATAATAAAATTTTAAATTCACGACAAAGTACCTTAAAATGATTACATGACCATTGCCATACCTCCAAATTCACGAGAGAAAAGAGAATGAAAATGAAGAGAAAGATTGAAGGACACGCAACACAAATTATATCTTGTCTCCATTAACATAAGTAAAGCGACCAAAAGCAAACACTAAAGACAAAAGAATCAGAGCAGTGGTCTCAATAATGGAAGACAAAGACGTTGTACTCCACAATGGCGTCACCAGTTTCCAAATCTAATGTGTGAGTCTTAGCCCGAGCATACCCATTTGCGAACCGGAACAGACCCGACCCCCCAACAATCGGCATTTCCCGGACTCCATCAAAAATGGGGTTCCGACCCAACATGCTTAAGTTACTCCCGTTATATTTCCCTTCGACGAACACGAAATTCAAAACCATCAAGAGCCCGACTTCCCTTTGATCCGCTGAGGCGTATATGCCCTGTGCATAGCCGACTAGGGTGGAGTTCCGGTCGGGTTGGAGAGTCAACGGGTCGTCCATTGTGAAAACAGATCCGAAGAAGGTTTTGGATGTTTTGGAGGCGGGTGATTCGGCGACCAGGATTACGGTCGGCTCTCGCCCGCTCACCGTGTCATGGAAGTAGAAGTGGAGGTGGCTCAGTTTTTGGTGTTTGAGGCCTAGTTGTTTTGGAGAGAGACTTGTAGAGAAGGGTTGTGGTATTGCATCTGTTGCCAAAAGAGTTGAGAGGACCAGGAGTGTGAAGAAGAGGAGAAAGAACTTCGGACCAGTAGAATTTGCCATGTGAGAGAGATGGAGGGGGGGATGCTTACAGTCAACTGGACCACGAAGCCACTTTTATACTGAAAAAAATACAAAATTACACCCTAAATTTCAACCATTTTTCAAGTTAGTCCCCAAACTATTTGATTTTTTTTTTTGTTTTTATTTATGGTTTCGATTAACCTTATTCAAATATAGTAAAAGTAAGTCTCGGATACCCTCTTCTCATCCTTAAACGTTATCAAAATTGATGTTTCTGTCGGGATTGGCCCACTCATGCTACCAACGTGCAAAGCACGTGACTCGGGGAGAATTTTTTTTTCTTTTATATTAAGCTGCAGCTGGTTTTGGAATGGACCAGGTCACGCAACCTGGCCCCTACTGGTTTGAAGCCGGGTTAATTGGGACCAGGCACGTGAGGCCCAAATACTTAGAGGGTCAAACTTAGGATTTGTTCTCAACGTGATCCAATCATATTTCATTTGCAACTGAACCCACTCAATCTTGGCCCAATTATTCTTGACTCCATTATGAATTGGGTAAAGTTTGGTCGTTGCCATTGTATAGCCCAATTTAGACCCGGACGAAACCGACCAAACAGTCCATTAATCAACCAAAAAAAAAAAAAAAAATCAAGCATTGAATAATTATTATATTTGAGGTATTTTCTATTTTCACGTTTGTGCTTCTAATCTTTCCCTATCTCTGTCTTTTAATGGCTTTAGAGATACGTTTTCTTACAATTTCTTTCATAGATATCATAACCCAAAAATATATTTGAGAATTCTACATATCTCAATCAAAGAGCGTTTGTCCCTCAGAGACAGGTCAAACGGTAGAGTCTCCCCACTTTCATTTTCCCTTTTTCAATTCGAATTCACTTGATTACATCTCATTGAACAAAAAAAAAAAAATCAAAGAGCATGTTGATGCACAAAGTTGATCTTCCGGTGGCTGGGAGGAACGAGATTTTTCCGGAAATGAACTCGAACCCAAGTGTGGCACAAGTCATATATTTGCAGTTGGTTAGAGAAATGTGTTATTTCTCGTCTCACCTAAAAAAAAAAGACAGAAAGGTGTTATCTCGTGCGGCTGTAATCCAAAATGAACTATGAATGGCATATTTGTATTGCTAAGGTGCACCTTTGCATCATCGTGAAGAAGATTTTCTTTTCTTCCCCCCCCCCCCGGGAAGATGAGTGCACAACTGCTAGAAGCAAATTTGGTATTGGCCGAATCCTTAAAAACAGTTTAATTGTTGATAACTAATATCTAATTTAGTAGGTATTCTTCCTGAAATACTTTTTGTACCAAAAAAAAAAAAAAAAAAACAGAGTACTTTCATTGTTTCTTGTTTTTGTTTGACGATTAACGATGGTCGGCAACCTTTTTATATTCCTAATAACTTCCTCTCATAATTAAGAATAGTTGAGTAGCCTATTTGTGTGCTAACTTGCTATAAATGATTTGTTGCGCAGATCAAATCAAAACTCAAAATAGTTGGGCAGGCCTACGACTCTACGTGTGGCGATAGTTGGTAACCTTGTTAATTTTCAACTACTCGACAAAGATCTGGCATGAACTTCTTTTATGAAAACACCACTGCCTCTGCTAATAGGGTGAGACACTAACATGGTATACAAAATTTTATTAGAAGCCATTGAAGAAACAACAAAAAGGGGAGGTGTTCTTAATAATGGAAGACATAAACATTGTACTCAACAATAGCATCACCACTTTTAACATCAAACCAGTAAGTCTTAGCCTGAGCATACCCACGTGCAAACCGAAAAACACCCGAGCCCCCAACAATGGGCATCTCTCTAACCTCATCAAAAACCCTATTCCGACCGAGCATACTCAGAGTACTCCCATTATACTTTCCCTCCACGAAAGCCAAATTCATTACCATCAACAAACCGACCTCCTTTTGATCCGCAGAGCCATAAATTCCTTGAGCTTTACCCACCAGCGTTGAGTTCGCGTCGGGTCCTAGGGTCAATGGGTCGTCGGCTATGGCGATAAAACCGAAACCCGTCGGGGAAGTATCTGTTATGGCCGATTGAGCCACTCTCATTGCGGTCGGGTTTTTACCGCTAACTATGTCGTGGAAGTAAAAGTGGAGGTGAGTTAGTTTTTGTCGTTTGAGTCCGATTTCTTCGGGAGACAAATTTCGGGAGAAACGTTGTGAATTTGATGTGATAACTATGGTTGTGAAGAAAAGAATTGTGAGAAAATTGGTGAGAGTTTTGACCATGATATGACAGGGAGAGTGAGAGAGAGGGGAGGGGGTGTTCAAGGGGCTTTGCTTTAGGACATGGAGAATGGTGTCAACTTTCTTGCTCTTTATAAAGAGAAATTAAAGTTGGGTTAGGTGTTAGGAATTTTGTATTGTGGAGAATGGGAGGTTGCAAATTAAAGCTCAAGAGGATCTCACAAAAGAAAGTCAAAGGGTTTGATGCCATGTTCTGTGCCTGCCCTGCATTAAGAAATATAAACGAGAACTCCAACTTCAAATTTGACTTGCATTGCAATTGTTTCTAATTTACTTGTTATAAATCTTATTATTATTATTATTATTATTTTATATCGATTCATATGCTTACATTTTCAATAAGTAGCTTATCTCAAATTTAGCACTTTGTCATCAAATTCATCCCCTTAGTTTTTATAATTAAGCAATGCACATAACGCCAAAGGACCCTTTGGTTCATATAAGGTGAAAATAATATTATGGTTTTTATAATTAATAAAAACAAATTTACTATTTTGGTATATGGCATTATAAATTTATCTAACGTAAATATTTAAGAGGATAAACTTGGTACTATATATTACATATATATATATATTATCTAATAAATTCTCATTAATAATCTAAAACTCCATTTTGCTATATTTTTCTCTTTAAATAATATTCAAAAAATTGTTCTTTTTCTTTATAAATAAGATTTATCATTATTATTGCGTGCATGACAATGCTAGGTGATTAACATAGTTATTCTCTTCAAAGGTTAATCTAGTTAACCAAAATGGTGTATTCAGGCATAATGCTTCTCACATAAAATCATGGTGATAAATTATTTTATTGGAGACAAAGCCATGGTCTTATAACTAATGCCACCAAATCAAAATCACATGCCAAAAATTAGAAGCTTTGGTGTAAGGAAGAATTCCTAAAATTAGCCAAAAATTGGAGGTGAGGTTACATGATTTCTTTTCCAACATCCACAAGCCTTTTCTTCAATTGTCTACTGTGTCATGAAGGACTCGATTTCTTAACCTTGGGAAACGCCAGCCAGTTCTTTTTGTACGTTTTCCCGTTCCTCGCGTCAAGTACGCAAGGTCGATAAATGAGATGTGCAGTTGCCAACACCCACCGTGTGGGGTTGGAATTGTAGTAATTCGATGCCACTAATCGTTTAGAATCAGCAGTTCATTTTGGAAGCTGGTGACTTAGAATTTGGAGGAGACGTTGGAATCGTAATTAAATTATCACTTTAAGAGAAGAGAGAGAAATAAATAAATTGAAATGTAATGTAACCTTTATGACTAAGCCCATTCTAATTTTGATTACAAAAATGGGAAAACTTTGATCAGATAAGAGAAGAAATGATCAACAAAGTGGGGGAGTAGACCCATAAAATTAATAATGAGGGTTGGAGTGGAGTTAACATTTAGTAAGCTGCATAAAAAGATGATTTAGACTTTAAAAACAATTAATTAAACACCATGATGTTGCACGAAACAAGTGTCTCTCAATAATATCAACCGGCTCATTATTATTTATGTATCATGGAAAAAATATTATTACACCTTTCCAAATTCAACCTAATCTAACCATGATGATCTGAATTCTTGGCATATTAATAATAATAATAATTTGTGTGTGTGTGTGTGTGTGTGTGAGAGAGAGAGAGAGAGAGAGAGAGAGAGAGAGAGAGAGAGAGTGTGTGTGTGTGTGCGCGTGTGTTTGTGAATAAACATAATGTAGAGCGCTGTTATATATGTGTACCTCATTGGTGCTTGAAATTTCGAAAGAACAGGTCACCCACCCACGTTGAAACAGTGGACATGGGCGTTCGAAAAAGAAAGATTGTTGACTTGTTGACCCTCCTATGCATGTAGGGGAAAGAGTCCGGGGAAGCGTTAATACGCCAAATTGGTATTTTTCTATGCCGATAGAAAATTGAAATAATTAAGTAGAGTTTGTTAGTTTGTTGACCCTCCTTCTCTCCCTCTCTTTCATATTCGACTTGAAATTTGGTGAATTAGCACTACCGAGAATGACTCATGCCCGACCTATGATTAACGCGTACGAAAACATAAAATAATGCTGCTGATCAGAATGGAAGTAGAGTAGGAGTAGGTCAATCTATCAACCGCACTCTAATTGGAGTAGGTTTGCACTCTTTCTAGGCCAAATTGTGAGGCTCTTGGGTTTTGTTGTTATCATAATCATATATTTCTGAAAATGGGTGTTTTCTTAAATGATCGAATTTCGAGGGAATAACTTATAGATCACTAAAGACAATGTCTTCTATTCTTCTAACATAGCATCTATATTATAAAATTATGTTGAAAATAGATAAAATTGTAGTCCTGAAGAACACGATTTCTAAACACTGGGAAACGCCAGCCAGTTTTCTGTACGCTTTCCCTTTCCTCCGCTTAAGTACGCAAGGTAGAGTGGAGAAATGTACCTTCATTCAAATGGTAAACAGTTTTAGTGACCAGTCCGGATTGGTGGCGTGAGATGTGCAGTTGCCAAGATAATTCCTAGTTTCACCCACCATGTCCTTGATCAGAAGGGTTTCTCTTTCGCTAGTCATATAATAGATTAATTGAAGAAAAAAAGGGAAATTATATTAAAAGGGTTAGTAGCTAATCATCCAGAATCAGCAGCTCATTTTGCAAGCTGGTGATTTAGAATTTGGAGGATACGTGTTGGAATCGTATTTAAATTTAAGTTATCACTTTAAGAGAAGAGGGAAAAAAATAATAAACTGAAATATGTAATGTATCCTTTATGACTAAGCCCATTCTAATTTGGATTAGAAAAATAGTTGGGCAGGCCTACCACTCCACAAAGATCTGGCGCATCAATTTCTTTTATGGAAACACTAGTGCCTTTGCCAATAAGGTAGGACAACAACATGGCATACAAAAATTTATTGGAAGCCATTAAAGAAACAACAAAAAGGGTAGCTCTTCTTAATAATGGACAACATAAACATTGTACTCAACAACTGCATCGCCAGTTTTAAAATCAAGCTGGTAAGTCTTAGCCTGAGCATACCCACGTGCGAACCGAAAAACACCCGACCCCCCAACAATGGGCATCTCTCTAATCTCATCAAAAACCCTATTCCGACCGAGCATACTCAGAGTACTCCCATTATACTTTCCCTCCACGAAAGCCAAATTCGTTACCATCAACAAACCGACCTCCTTTTGATCCGCAGAGCCATAAATTCCTTGAGCTTTACCCACCAGCGTTGAGTTAGCGTCGGGTCCTAGGGTCAATGGGTCGTCGGCCATGGCGATAAAACCGAAACCCGTTGGGGAGGTATTTGTTATGGCCGATTGAGCCACTCTCATTGCGGTCGGGTTTTTACCGCTAACTATGTCGTGGAGGTAAAAGTGGAGGTGAGATACTTTTTCTTGTTTGATACCGATTTCTTTAGGAGACAGATTTCGGGAGAAACGTTGTGAATTTGATGTGGTAAGTATGGTTGTGAAGAAAAGAATTGTGAGAAAATCGGTGAGAGTTTTGGCCATGATGAGAGAGAGAGAGAGAGAGAGAGAGACTGTGTGTGTGTGTTTGTGTGTGGATGTGTTCAAAGGTGCTTTGCTTGCTATATATAAACAACTTGTATTAGGTATAGGCTTTAGGACGTGGAGAATGGTGTTAATGAGCAACTTTCTTGTTCTTCATAAAGAGAAGTTAAAGTTGGGTTAGGTGTTTGGAATTTTGTAGTTTGGAGATTGGGTTGGTTGGAAATAAAGGTCGGGCAGACCTCTCAAAAGAAAGTCAAGAATTTGACGCTATGTTTTGTGTCTGCCCCACGTTAGAAATAAATGTGAACTCCAACTTCAAATTTAGCTTGCATTCCAAATTTTTTCTAATTTACTTGTTATAAATTTAGATTAATCTTATTAATTTTTTTTTATTTACATTTTCAAGAACTAACTTACCTCAAATTTAGCACTTGTCATCAAATTCATCCCTTAATTTTTATTTTATCGAATAGGTTTTCAATTATGATTCATAAGGAAACCAACCTTGAGAAAATCATAATTGTTAATGTCAAGAGTACCAAGTTATAAGCCAGGTGAAAATAATATATGGATTTTTTATAATTAATAAAAACAAATTCAATATTTTGGTATATGAAACCCATTACAAATTTATTTAATGTAAACATTTACGAGGATAAACTTGGTACTATATATTACATATTATCTAATAAATTCTTAATAATCATCTATAAATACATTTTGCTATATTTTTTTTTCTTTAAATAAAATTCAAAAAATTTTCTTTTTTTTTAATAAATAAGATTTATCTTTTTTTTTACATAGTATTGCATGCATGGTAACTTCAAAGGTTAATCTAGTAATCAAAATGGTTTATTCATGCATAATGCTTTTCACATAAAACCAAGGTGATAAATTACTTTATTGGAGACAAAGCCATGGTCTTATAACTAATGCCACCAAATCAAGACCACATGCCAAAAATTAAAAGTTTTGGTATCAAAATCACATGCCATAAAGAGTTAACATTTAGTAAGCTGCATAAAAATATGATTTAGACTTTAAAAACAATTAATTAAACACCCATGATGTTGCACAAAACAAGTGTCTCTCAATAATATCAACTGGCTTACTATTATTTATGTATCATGGAAAAAATATTACATCTTTCCAAATACGACCTAATCTAACCATGATCACCACATAGACGGTGATGATGATAATAATAATAATAATCTGAATATTTTGAGAGAGAGAGAGTCAATTAACATAATGTGAAGTGAAGTTGATAGTTAAATTTGTGTACCTAATTGGTGCTTGAAATTTTTTTTTTTTTTAATGTAAATTGAATATTTGTTATCAATCGGTATCTAAGTTTTGCCTAACTAATTCAGACTGAACACTGTGAGGTCTTCTGTGGAGGGATTGGCTCTCCCACCGACAGACACCGCACTTCTTTAACTATAAGTCTTGGCTTCAAGTCATGAGAATGAAAAAATAGAATTTGGGAGAGTCAACTCTTCCACGGAGGGCCCACAGTGCTCGGCATGAATTAGTCAGTTAAAATTCAAATACCGATCGGTGATAAATAATTAATTTATATAAAAAAATTTCAAAAGAGTGGACATGGGTCTTTTACTATTTGCTGCACTTATTTAACTATAAGTGTAGGGGTGTAATACTATATTTTTTTAGGTATAAATTTTTTGTTTAAATCATGAGGATAGAAAAATAGTATATGTGACCTTTTTAAAAGTGCGGACAAACCTACCTATGCTGAATTTCAAAAGAGCAGGCAACCCACCCATCTTGAAACAGTGGAGATGGGCCATTTAGATAGAAAGATTGTTGACTTGGTGATCCTCGTTCCGAGCATGTAGGGAAAGAGTCCGGGGAAGCGTTAACACGCCAAATTGGTGTTTTTATATGCTGATTTAGAAAATTGAAATTAAGCTTTTATTTTAATTAAAAAGATTATAAATAAAATTAAATTAAACGAAATTAAGGGTATACAAATATGTTGTTCTGTATTAGTAAAATTTATAAGTTTTTGGATTGTATCGTTTTATTCTAAATAATTATACTGGTTTTTTTTTAATGTAAAAAGAGTATATTTGTTCGAATTGACAATGTTATTTTATGGTTAAGACAATATTTATGAAGTAATCAAATAAATAAAAACAAAAATTTAGTTGCCCATTTTTGATGAGATCATTTCTATATTAATAAAACTTAATATTTTTTTTCAAAAGTGATAAACTTGACCAAATGAAAAGTTCATGGAAAGTTAATATCGCAAGCCGTAGTCTTTAAGCGTGGTCGTCGTGTCATAGACTCTCTCTCTTTCATGTATGACTTGAAATTTTGGTGAAATGGCACTACCAAATGTCTCATGCCTGAGCTATGATTAACACGCCCGAAAACGTAAAATAGAGCTGCTGATCAGAATGGAAGTTGGGTAGGGGTGGGTCAATCCATCAACTCCATAGAAAAATAAGTGCAATCACTGTGCAAATTTTGATTGGTTGGATTTTAATAGACTAATTTGTAAACTGTTGACGGAAGCATTAAGAAGAACGAGGTCATTTTCTTTTGAGAATAGCACCAAAACGGGGGAAAAAAATGATAACAAATAATAATAATGTAAGTCTTGTAAATTCATCTAAAGACAAATTTTAATTGGTTGGATTTAAGTAAACAAATTAGATGAGTCCAAAGTATTTCTGACAAGATTAAGTAAAACGACGTCGTTGCCCTTGGAAAACCAACAAACAAGTTCTCTCTCTCTCTCTCTCTCGCTGTGCCTCACCGTTACGTTTAGCTGCGCAAGAGGACATTAGCGACATCCCTTGACAGCCGCCCCATCCTCCCTGCTGTGGCCTTATTCCACCCTCGCTCCGCTGTAACCGGATTCGTATTGAGCCTTTTATCGTGATCGATGGAGATCTGTGGTGGATCGGAGTTTTGGCGAAGTGGGTGTGTTGCGTTTTCGGCCTGATTTCCCTGGCTGGGTACGTTCTTGAGAATAAATTTGAGCTTTCTCAACTGAAGAATATGAGAAGGCAGTGTAGTCTTTTAGGTTAGCGAAGAATAGTTCTTTCAACCTACAAATGAAACAAAGCAATTCTCCGCAGTAAAAATTATACTTCCAATTTATACGATTCTTGTTCATAAAAAACCCTAACAGCACATCCCTACGATTGCACTTAGTTACTGAAACAGTTTGCTTGTTAATGATCCCCCAAACAGGGTTTGCTTCTGAGGCCAACTTTCTTGACCGAAGAAACTGAAACCCAGCTGTGGAAGAGATAAAAGAGATTTTTATTAAGGCAATGGTTTGATCAAGCTGCTTCTGTTGATTAAGTTAATAAATATTTGTTTTTAAATAAAGAAGTTCTATTCTAAAAGATCAAATAGCTTAATTTATTTGATTAAGATTAACATTATGTTGCTTAATCTTTAAACTAAGAAATTAATTAATAAATATTCAGCTTAGCCGCCACATCATGATCTAACAAACAGGTAGAATTTAAATAGGAATTCAAAAACCGAAAGAAATTATCTCTTTTTTATTGAGGTACTCAGTGCAATTTTTTTTTTTTTTTATTGAAATAATAAGATATTGTATCACAATTACCAAATGAAAATTTGATCATTTGTGGCCATTACATTGATAATGGCATACACACAGTCGTTGGTCGTAATTAGGGGGCTTCACACACTCCCCCCAGCCCCTCCTGTATAGTCCTCTGCATTGTGCATTGCATAGCCAGGTGCCGTTCTGGCAATATCTCACATCATAGAGTACGACAGCACAATCTTTTCCCTCAACATGACCCACCATTGCCATTGTTAAACCTGTAACCCAATACCACAATTCATTTCATTAAAACGATAATGCATGATGGATCAAATTTAGAACGATTTGGGAGTGAGTTATTATCAAGTGGGGATCAACCATTGGAATAAAGCATGCAACTAGTTTACACTTTAAAAATCATAATGCATGCAAATCAGAGATGTTTGAAAATAATGATGACATGATGACAAACCTATTGCAAGAAGAACAAAAAGGAAACATGGGTAGCAAGAAAGCTTGGCCATTTATGTTTAGCACTGCATCTATGGCAATGTGTTTCTTGACTAGTTTTGGATGAATGCAATTTTCGTCGTGAGGGCTAGGTTTTATAGGGGAGAAGTTAACACAAAATCATTCATTATTTTTGCTAGGAAAAGATTGTTAAAATAAAAACTCAATAATTGATTTCATTTTGAGAATATTTAATTTCCTTTTATTTATATATTTTTATATTTGTAACAATAAATTTTCCATATAAATCCAATATTTTATAATACTTTACAGAATAAATAATTAGGGTTTGATATTATTATTGCTGTTTCCATGTTTAAATTTCATTAATACTAATTAGGTTGCGGAGGATTTGGAAAGCGGAAGTTGATTGCTTCGGGAAACCACAACAACCAAAAGATCCCCCTTTTATTTTCCTTTTACCGATTAATTCTTAAATAAATTTTAGAAGTAGAACCTAAAAATGAACAAAAAGAGGTTTTTGGGGAGGGGGTGCTATGCTATATGAAATTGAATTCGTTTAGTAATCATATCCATAGTAAGCAAATAGAATCAAATTTCAAGAAACCCGAAGCCAAACAACTCCCCTCTTCGAAGTGGCACCTTTTGCCTTCTTTGCTTGGCGGATGCTTCCATTGATACAACAACTCTACCGCATAACCCAAAATCAGCTATAGATGTTATATTAATTCTTTTTTTTTTTTAAATAATAAAATAAGAAAGGATTTGCAGATATCTGTACCCCTGTGGTTGTGAACAAATTTGTTGTATATGATAAATTAAAATTCTTGTGATAACGTTTAGGGTGATAGAAACATCAGTGGCCTTTCACTATCGCTATACCTTTTTTTTATAATTGATCGGCTTTTAGAGTCGTGGTACAATTAATTCGATCCGAATATTATCGGAGTCAATTTAGAGAAATTCCTCTTAATATAATTTTTTTTTTATTTTTAAATTTCAGATTCGAGTATTGTTTTACAGATGTAATACCCTTATTACTATATTGATCGTCTATCAATACCGCTATTCCTTTCCATGAGTATTGAAAAACCAAACAGATAAATGCTCAAATTAAAAATAAATAAATAAATCACTTGTGAAAACGAGAAACGAGAGCAAGATCTGTGTGCAGGAAATCTTGGCTATTTCCCCAGCGTTAAGCTCTTGATTTCAAACGAATGGGTAAGTCTTTTATATAGAGCGAAGTCATTAACCAGGTTGAATGGAGACAAAAATAGAAAAACACAAACAAAAACAAAAATGGATATAAGAAGATACGAAAAAACAGTACTCTATAAAAAAATATAGGAAACAAAAATATAGATAAATACGCAAATATAAAACATATAAGTATTTTATATAAATATTAATTATTTTATAAAAATAATAAAATAATCATATTTTATAATAATAATAATCTAAAATGATCAAAAATATAATTATTAATTATAAGAAAAATAATATAAAAAAATAAAAAGTTATAATTAAATAAATAAATAATTCATTAAATATGAAAATATATAAATATAAAAAATATAAAATTTTTTATATAAATATTAATTAATTTAATATATTGAAACATTTCCGAAAACAAAAAATATAATGATATTTTCTTAATTTCGTTTGTCACGTGGCATAGTTTTTCTGCTCGTTGAATCTTGACTTAATGAATGGATCTTGGCGGGGAATATGTGCGACTTTCCTCTTGCTTTTGCGAAGTTAATAAATTAAATTTCAAGCTGCGAATATTTAAATCAAAGAACAAAATTATTCACAAATTAATGAAAACTTCTTTCTTCAAAAAAAAAAAAAAAAAAAAAAAGTGATTGCCCTGCTAGGTAATTCCCCCCTTCCCCCTTTTTTTGTTTTGTTTCAATTTTGTTTTTTTTTTTTTTTTTTTTGGTGGAAGGCGAAACTCTTCGCCACCTCTAAGGGGATACTAGCTTCAATTTCAATCAAAAGTTTTCAAATTTTCACGGTAAAGACTAAAGAACGATCAAATATTGTGCTCTTTATTTTTATTATTTTTAATTTTTTTATCGAGCAATGAAAAAAAATCTTACTGCTCTATATTTTTTTATAAAAAAAAAATATGATATTTATGTTCCATAGTCCATTTGTCCTATCCTAAAGAAAAACAAATGGTCTCTTCGTTATTCAGGGATCGAGTGCTTATTTTTTGTACCACTGGCCTGTTACCTCGGGACATGTTCAGGCTTGAAAATTGTCCACCTTCTTCCTCCATCCCCTCCCCCCCCACCCCACCCAACCAAAAACCCCACCAGGAAAATAGTAATTTCGCTTTCCATCCTAAGTTTTCAGATTTCATAATTTTTATTAATCAATCACAGAAATCTTACTGCTCTTTAACCTTTTTTGTTCCTATCTTAACCTTCAATCCTTTCTTACAAACTTTTTGATACATTAATCTATATCTTAGCAAAAGTATGAATTAGTCAGACTAGCTTTGCTAGAGTTTTTCTTTTAATTTTTTTTTCAAAAAAAAAAATGAACACCTTTTTAATAAGAAAAAAAAGGAAAGGAAAAATGTTCACTTTGCAGGCTACTACATCCATGAAATGACAATAAATACTTTTAGGCAAATGCTGAATATGTAGAACTTTGTGTCATGAATTATTGAAATTAAAATTCTAAGCAGAAACAAATGATTTCTTTCTTATTTTAACATTATCCAATACATTCATAACTTATTTTTTTATTACACAAGATTTGAATTCTTGTTCATGGGGTTGGGGGAAGAGAGTTGTGACTACTAGGCTGTCTCACTTGTGACGTATTACATTCATAATGGCATAAGCATATCCAATTGCCATCATCCTGGACTACACACTGCCCCCAACCAGTCCTGTAGAGTGCTTCGCATTGTGCCTCACAAAAACCAGGTCTGCGGCATAGTCTCAGCTCGAACATCACATGAATACAATCCCTTCCTTCAATATGACCCACCATTACCATTGTTAAACCTGTACACCAATTCCAAATTTAATTTCACACTAGTATTATGGAAAATGTAAAGAGGATATATATACACACACATAAGTGTTGTGTATGTATGTATTTTCTTAGTCAAATTATCGAGGCATATTTGTTAATGCTAGTTACGTATATATTTGTAGAATGAACCATCCGCATTTGACTTTGTAAGCATTACTACGATCCAAACATACATACGTGTGTGTGTGTGTGTGTGTGTGTGTGTGTGTGTGTGTGTGTGTGTGTGTGTGTGTGTGTGTGTGTGTGTGTGTGTGTGTGTGTGTGTGTGTGTGTGTGTGTGTGTGTGTGTGTGTGTGTGTGTGTACATAGAGAGAGAGAACCAGCTTGTAGAACTTGTAGGCATAATAATAAAGAAAAATTGATTGACTAAAACTGTGAATCAATAAGGGATGATGGATCAAAACCAGGACTCTTTTGGAGTTATCATCAAATAGGATCCACGAATAAACAAAGCATTACATATAGTTTGCACGTTGAACAATATACTTTTATTTCATAATAAATGCACATAAACAAAAGAAAAAAAAAAACCACATGCTATCGTTCGATTGATGACAAACCTGTGACCAGAAGAATAATAAAGGCAAAATGGTTGCAAGAAAGCTTGGCCATTTCGGTAGGCCACCGCACCTTTGACAATTTTCGCAATGTGGCTCTTGATTAGTTTTGAATGAATGCAACTTTTGGTAGTGAGGGCTAGAATTTTATAGGGGGGAAGTTGATACAAAATCATTTAATATATTGCTAAAAAAAGATTATGTGAAACTTGGAAGATTCATCACCTTTATTGGTATTTGAAAGAGAGATATGAATATCTTTCTCGGCCTTTTGGCTAAGATCAAGTGTAGAAAGAGAGATATGAAGTTAACACAGGAAACTCATAGATTTCGATCAGAATTATGGAAAGCAGTCATTAACTCCAGACATGGCTGACGACCTTCATTCATTCCATTGGCTACGGCCCAAAAGGAGGGGTAAAAACAATAATGAAGGGTACTTGTGGAACAAACCCTTCGTACTTTAATTTTGTAAGGTTTAATATTCTCTCAATATTTCATCCCTGTAAGTATATTAATATTTCGTTAATATAATTTAGGCAACTTAATATTTTCTTAATATTTATCATTATGGTAATACAATATTCTGCTAAATATTGAAAACATATTTAGTTTATATTTTTTATTTTTTATTGTCAATTTTACTATAGTTGACATTTTTTTTTTTGATCGGCTTCGATTACCTATCAACCGCGCAATTAATATTGTCAATTTAACATTTGATAACGCCAACGTGCATAAAAATTTTTGCCATCATTTTTTATGTTATTGACAATCACGAGTAATATAAATCTTGATAATTCATCTATTATGTTAGAAAATGTATATTATATATCAAAATAAAATTAATTATTGATTTTTAATATGAATCAATAATTGTTTTGATTTTAAAAATATTTGACTTTAATTGAAACAAGATTTTATATTTTATATTTTATATTTTTTCTATTTTCAATTTTGTTATATTTCTAATTTGATAGATAATATTGGAAGAAAAAAATTGTATTCATTACTTTTTTTTTTAATCTTATTTGACAAGCACGATTAATGCAAATCTTCATAATACATTCGATAGGTGATATTTGGAAGAAAAAAAAAATTCACTATCATTGTTTTTTATCTTTCGATAACATTAATAAAAATTCAGTGAGATTGAAATAAAAAATACAAACCTACAATTTAAGACGAGCTTTAGAAATTTATGAGAGGCCGTGAGATTGTAAAATACCCAAGACAACATGTTTGGTAGCTAAAAAATTATGAAAAATAAATTGGTAATAAATTTTGTTACTCTTCTCGCAATTGTTGATGTCCACATAATGAGTAATCGTTTAACATTGACGATTTATTTAATTATGATTCTGGGGCGGCTCATGCGGAGCATTGAAAGAAACAAGCACATGCCTTTCCGATGCCGTAGATTGGTATGCAAACTCCATTAACATCGCTGTGAAGTCCTTCGCATTCTTTCTTGCAGTCTCTAATGTCACAACAAAATTGCCAACCCACCACTTCACTGCATTGCTTCCCATCAACATGACCCACCAGTGTTAAACCTGCACACCCCAGTAACAAAAATCATTGACAACTAAACCCAATCACATTTTTTGTGAGAGAGAGAGAGAGAGAGAGAGAGAGAGAGACCTGTGATGACCAGAACTAGGAAAAAAAGGATTGTGCGCGAAAGCTTTGGCATTTCTGCTATACAAACCTGATGTGCTCTTTTTCTTAGCCGACTGGTGTATTTATAGATTGGGTTTTGAAATATTTAATATAATATTGAATCATTCGTTATAAATTACTAGTGGTTGAAATTATGATTTAATATTTATTATTCTTTCTATAAAATAAGATAATATTTTTTTAATAAAACAAGATAAGTAAAATGATTGATGGTCATTGAATGATCACAAAAATCTAAAAGAAAACTATTGTATATATTATGTATCCACGAGTATATAAGAGTTCAGCCATCGTAGGCACATATTGTATACATTGATAGAGTTTGTATACATATTCATAAATATCAATATAACATATATAACTTATTGATACATTATATATATTATTTACATATATATATATACACACACAATAACTTATATTATATTAACTTATTAATACAATATATATATTATTAAATCATAATATGTATAGAAAGAATCATTTTTATTTGCATACACCTTTATTAACAAAATACATAAATCCAAGATGTATACTATCTCCATGGCAGACAAAATACAAACACACCTTTATTATTTATATTATTATTATATTTTTTCATTTATTTATTTATTTGTTATTTTTTCATCTTCATATTTGTCTTTCAAATAATCAATCCCAATTATTAAAATTAATGCTCGGATTATTGTTGTCGTAAAAATTATAAGGGTGCCTTGATGTCTCTAGACCTCAATGGGTTTGGCCGTATCAAACTCTCTTGAGTTGAGTGATCGGATACTTTATCTCCTTAATTAGAGATCTCGAGTTTGAAATCTAAGAATAGTAAAAAATGATTTGAGAGAGTCAATCCTTAAAATGGACCCATAATATTCAAATCGGAGTAATCAAGTAAACTCCGAATATCGAGAATAGATTAAGCCGGGCTTATATAAAATGGGTATTACGAAAAAAAATTCAAGTTCGGCCCACGGTGGCCCAGATCTATATGCATTATCTTGTCAATTGGAGTTGAAGTTTCTTAATCATTTATTAGGGTCAACCCCCTCACAACTTAGTTTAAGCACCCCAGCATACGCGGATCTAGTACACATGATCTAAACACAAACTTATTTCTTTTCAACAATTTAACTTTTTTTTTTTAATAATCAACCAATTTTCAAAATTATAATCTAACTGATTCGATTTAAACATTATTAAATCTATTTTAAGGAAGAATTATCCCAATAAAATCTTTTTTATTTTTTAAAATTTAAACATGATACTTACGATTTAACATTCGATAAACCTCATTTTAACATTAAATATAAGCTATGTGATCAATAAAATATTTAAGCATTTTGGCTTAATATAATTAAAAGAATTTTGAACGAATCATCAAATAATACTTGATTATCAATACTTAATTGATTCAATAAGTGAATACTAATTCTCTTTAAATAAGATTTTGAATTTAGTATTATACAATGGTGGATGTATGGTACATTGAGTGAGCTCAAATTACCCCCACTTAAATTTTGAAAATTTTTATTAAATATATAAAATATATAAATTTAACTCAACTTAATTTTTATATTTGGTTTTATTAAAAAATAAAAATAAAAATTGATATCATTTAACCCCGACTTAATTTCTACGTTTGACCCCACTAAATTTTCTTTATGGCTCCGCCCCCTTTTTTTCCCTTTTTTTTTTTGTTTTTACCTACCAGTATTCAGATTTTATTCGATTAATTTGGTTGAAAAACTCTGGAATCCATTAAGGAGTTAACTCTCTTAAATCTTATTTTTTAATTTTCATGGATTGAAATTGAGACCAATGATTAAAAGAGTACAGTATTCTAATATTATGTATATGGGAGTTTTGTGTTTCACCCTTAGTATTGTATTAAAAAAAAATCAAGTGTCGAGAGAGTCTTATCCTTAAAAGTTTAACTCAGTTTAAATTAAATTTAATTAAGATCAATATTATTGATCGCCGGTGACTTAAGAAAAAAAAAAAACCACGCAACAACGGCAATAATTATAGCTTTCTCGGTCTTTCGGCTAAGATACGGTATATGTTCATATCAGAATAACAACACGGGGCCAGTGGGTTGTCTTCATGGGCCAAAAGCCGATTAGGTCTGTATACTTACGACAGTGGGCTTAGGAGCAGGGAGCAGGAAAACACCCAATCCACGTATAGGAGGAATTAGGCTGAGCCTTGCAGCAAATATTTCTGGAACGCACCGTGCCCTTTGTTTTTTAATAGCCGTTGCGGTTGCCCGTAAATAAAAGAATTAAACGAAGAAACAGACGTTTGC
Organism: Dillenia suffruticosa; assembly: GCA_033439265.1. Classification (NCBI taxonomy): domain Eukaryota; kingdom Viridiplantae; phylum Streptophyta; class Magnoliopsida; order Dilleniales; family Dilleniaceae; genus Dillenia; species Dillenia suffruticosa. The sequence goes on along the minus strand of JAVTVX010000013.1, from coordinate 320,275 downwards.
TACAGTTAGAGTCTAAAGACTTAATTATGCAAAACTTGTAGTCGTGTTGTTAAAAGAATTTGTGTCATGGCTAAACAATTTTAAAAGGTTAAGCTCGTTGTGGTGGTTCAATTTTTTTGGGAACAAATCTTTGTTACTTTTTATGAAATTTGCTTTCTTTGCTCCATAAATTATTTCGAAAAACATGAATTTCCATTGAAAATTATTTTAATTAATTTAAAAGTTTCGATCTTTTAAACTCAAAAAAGAAGAACTTACTGTATAATGTGAGACAGATCAAATGAATCAAAAACCAAATTAGGGACAACTCATCCAAACTTATCTTAAAAACCTCCTTATTAATTTTGAAAAATATTTTGATTAATTTAAAATTATAAAAATTTAAAAAACATAACATAGCATTACTCATTAATATCATACATTCACCACCTATAGAATTATTTACATTAAGAATATATATAAAATAAAATAAAAAAATTATTTGATGAAAATATTTATTATTTCATTTTACGCCTCTACCAATTTTAAAATTTAAATATTTAAATATATTCCTAGAAGATTAAAAATGTATACCCTGAAAATGCAAATGCGCATGAGGAGGCAATGAGAGATTGGAAACAGAGAACTTAATTATTAAAAAAAAAAAAAAAAAAACGAGAGAGGGAGAGAGAAGGGGGTGGGGGGAGTTGGAGGCGTCATTATATAGGGGGCCCTCTTGTTTTTATTACTTACCTTCAAGGGCCAAACGGGGAGACGACCAAGGCCAATCACGAAGAACTACCTTCCCTCTCTCTAAACTTAAACCCTAAGTCGAATCAGTCGATCTCTCTTTTTCTCTCTATCTTCTCCAATCAGACCCTCTCTTTCTTTGATTACGATCCTCTCAGTTTGGATCGACTTCGATAACTTATCAACCGCACTCTAATTTCAAAAATCCAACCATTTCTTCTCTTTCCCTCTCTCTACACCGCTCGCCCATAAGCTTTCTTGGAATTGTTAAGGTGCAGAACAATTGTTCATTGTTTTCTCACTCCTCACGATTTCTTTTTTCGTATTCTTCTGATTCATTTGGGACGAATTTCTAGGGTTTGAATTTGGATTTATCAAGGCTGGCGGGTCTCAAGGTCAAGTAAATGGCGGATCCGCCTGGTGTCCGCCGAGTACATACACTGATTTTCGAAGCCGAAAGTGTTCATTGTGTTCTGGGGTTAGGGTTTGAAGAGTTGGAAGTGGTCAATTTGCTTGTGTTGTGGAAGAAAGCATGCTGAGCGTGCTCAGAGTTCATCTTCCGTCCGATATTCCCATCGTTGGCTGCGAGCTCACACCTTACGTTCTCTTGCGCCGGCCTGATAAGACCGTCACGACCGATGATGTCCCTGAATCTTCTCCTCTTGATGGTCATTTTCTAAGATATAAGTGGTATGTTTGGATTGATTCAAATGCTTTCTTGTTGCTTGATTTTTGTCGTCTTTCTTGAATTTCATGCGATTGATGTATTGGGTTCTTTGGATAACTATGATTTGTCTTGTGGTAGCTCTAATGTTTATAGATTCTAACTATGATTTCATGAGATTTTGTCTTTCTTGAATTTCATGTTTCTCTAACTTTTTCTTGAATTTCAACGTCATTGCTTTGTGGGATGGTTTTAATGATTGAATTTCATGAGATTCTTTCTGTAAATTTTCTTGAATTTTCTGGGATTAATGATTGATTCGTGTTATGGGGGTTCTTGCTTTAACCATGTAGTATCGAGGTTTTTTTTTGGGGTGCATTCTGGTTGTATAACATTTTATCTGGATTCCAATAAGTTTGGCAAAGGATTTGTCTGGAGCTTGTAAAGGTTTGTGCAGAATCGGGTAATACGTGCAATGAGTTGCATTTGGATTAGATAATCATTGAGGGTATGTCGATTGTCGCAGTGATGATAATTCCTTGACGCGTGTACGGATAAGCTTGAATTAAGTATATTCCGGTTGTAGACTTGCTTTTGCTACGTGTCAAGGAGTTTCCATTGGGATTGTTCCGGTCTGTGGGTAAATAGGGAAATCTTGATGGTGGAGTTGGAAGTGTCCAAATTGGACATTTCAATTTTAAGCCAAAATTTAACGGAGTGTGATGTTAAGTTCTTCCTCCACTGGGATCATTTCCGTTTCAGTTCAGTCCACTTTGTATAGGGTATTTCTTTCTTTCTGCAAGCTTTCATGATCTTCTGGGATTCATGAGTTGGGTGTTGTGTTATGGGAGTTCTTACTTTGGCCATTCTGTGTAGAGGTGTTTGGTACATTCTATTTGTATGGCATTATATATATCATTCTAATAAGTTGCCAAAGGATTTACTTGGAGCTTGTGATGGTTTGGACAGAAACGGGTGACATGCGGCACTGAGTTGCATTGGGTTTAGATAATTGTTGGGGGTGATTCGACTGTGGGAATGATGATAATTCTTTAACTCATGTATGTTTGAATTTAGTATGTTCAAATTGTAGACTTTCTGTTGTGACATGTTAGAAAGTAGTTTTCATTGGACTCTTTTGACAAATAGGGGAATTATGATGGCGGAGTTAGAAGTTTTATGATAGTGGATGTAATGATAACCAGATTATACATTTTGATTTATGACTGAAATCCCCAGACTGTCTCCTTCTATATTAGGGTCCTTTCTGTTTAAGCAAATGCAGAATCTAACCACTCTCTCTTCTAAAGACTTCTGTTTATTTGCATCTGATTGTTTCTGTAACTGAATTACTAAACTTTCATGGTCGTTTCCATACGAGAGTTTTTAAGTTATGCAGTTAATGCGGATTCCATTCTTTGCAGTGTTTTTAATCGTTTAATGTAAATTTTTTTGGCACTATCATGCATTCTTTCGGTGATCTGATTTACATCTAGCTCCCTATAGGGCTTCTTTGGTTTTGCTGTCAAAACAACAAACAATAACCTGAAAGTGTAGAGTTCAAACCCTTTAATGTTGTTGTCCGTCAAACTTCTGGAAAAAGTACATGCATAGATATTTAGCAATTCTTCCAGTATGGAGAGTAGGAAATGAATCGTACAAAATTAGAAAGGTCTTGCAAACAACTTTTGGTCAACCAAACATTAGTTTGCGTGGGATAATAGGAGACTACCGGGCTCGATCTACTAAGTAGTTCCATAATTCTTCTTCACTTTTACTATCAGTAGCATCATCTGAGTACACATTTTGCTTTTAACTTGTGACAATGTTTGCAACTGCAGATGATGAATAGGTACTAATATGATTTCAAAAGTAGCAATGATGCTAGTCAACAACAACTACCCTTAATCCCAAATTTTGTGGTCACATTTTTCTGGGCTTTAAATTCTAGATGTAACCGTTCTTTGTTTGGTGGAGTAGAGTTCTAGCTTCCTGTAGTTTTTAGGGCCTTTTCTTTCTCTTGCTCAGGTTGAAATTGAATCCCCAATTCTGTTGACCATATTGGAAAAGAGAAGTTTGTCCATCATAATGTGAATGCATGTTATAGGATGTGCCATGGTTCCTAATTAGCGGAAAGATACAAAAGGTGACTCAATTTTTTCTTGTCACCAACCATGCATTAATGTAAGATTTGCTTTTGATGCAAAAGTTGCATACATTAATGAGGAACATTCATTAGTTTTGGCCATAATCTGCTCTGCATACAACCTAGACAACATAATGAGCATGCAGTCCTTTCCAGTGTGATAAATGGTCCAGCATTTGTTGCATGCGGAGTTCCTTGGTTGGATAAGATCATTTTCTTCTCACAAGACTGTTATCCAAACAGTCTTTGTGTTTATTCTTGTGTGTTGGCTGAGGCTACAGAAGTTGTGAGAAGATGTCAATTTGCAATTGTCTCATGTTAGATGTGATGCACTGAAGCTTCATCTTTTACTTTTCTTCCCTCTTTCTCTATTTGTGTTGGATACTTGCTGAACAGACACATAGGTTGATGTGTGCTCAAAATTCACTTGCACTTCTATATGATTGTGTAATTGGAGAAATGCATTAAAATCTAAAATCAGTTTGCTGTGGTCAGCATTTATGAAGTGGTTGTTATATTGGGCTCTATTTTACCTTTTATTAGTGCTACCTCAGTAACCATGGATGAACTAGCTAGTATTGTGGTCAACACTATTGCAATTTTCATAACAGTTACAGTCTTGGAAGCTGATGGCTGCATGGAACAGTCAGTTGTCATAGTTGTAAACACAATAACGGTACTATTGTCTGATGTTCTATTCTATACGAAAAATCAGTCATTGTAGTTGCAAAAAGCAATGTCAGTAAGAAAGAATAAATAAGGATAGAGCTGTTGCAGTGCTTACTGCAGAAGTCCTGCCGCTGTTGCGGCGGTTATAACTGCTAAGTAGTGGCTGTAGCATCTGCTAAGGACCAAATTTCATTCCAATAGATTTAATGGTTGTAGCATCTGCTAAGGATCAGGCTAGATTCATTCAGTCATGAATGAGCCCATTTCCCTGATTGCCAATTATCTTATTCTTTCAAATTTCACAGTCCTCTTTCAAAATTGTTTCGAATCACTCTTTCTGCCAAGTAATTATGGCGTTTCTTCATCACTTGATAGTGTTTAGGAGTGGTCTGTTTGTATGTTTTCATCACGGTCAACTCTTATATATTTCCATGGTTGGAAGTTGATCACCTCTAATTCCATACTTGCACAATGTGGATGCTTCAATGTTCTCATCTGTACGGTCAATTCTTGGTCTCCACTAGGCATTCTTACACTTTGGAGTTCTGAATGATTTGTCTTTGGATTTTGGAGCACCGAGGCATGTATGGCATTATCTTTTGATAGAACTGACATTTGTACTTTTGAAAATGCAAATCTACTTGCTTTAAATAGTTGCTCCCTCTAAGGCACTGCTCATCTTTTTGGCAATTATCATACTTAGCGTTTCGTGTCTACAGAATTGGTATGGCAGATATATTAGATACAATCTTCTCTATTATTTAAGGTCAAACTACCCTGTTCTGTAACTGTGCTTATTGTGAAGCATTCCAGAGTGCTGAAGAGATTAATGTTCCATGGAACATTTTTCGGTTCTCCAATGCAAAGGTTCATGATCAAAGTTTTGCATTGTAAAAGTTGTGCAGGAAAAAGTTTTCACACTATAAAGATATAACAGAGAGCGTATTATTTTGAACTTTATTGTGTTTGGAGGAATAGTGTTTCTTATTTTTGTTTTTGTTTTTTTGTATCACATGTTGTTTGTAAAGCTAGATATTTCTATGTGTTGATGTTACCATTGGCAGTCCGATATTTTGATTGGTGAGGCCAAGCTTATTGTTTTGACTCCTCTCTCTCTCTCTCTCTCTTGGTTGGGGAGGCGCAGATTGCCATGAGTTTTCCTAGGTCCAAGCATGTGCATGCATCCAATCCTTGTTGAAACACTAGATATTCTTTATCAATTTTTCCATCCCCCACAAAAAAAAAAAAAAAAAAAAAAAAAATTCAAAGGTGTTTACATCTCTAGGAATTCGTCTCACCTTGTATTCATGTGTACAAGTGGTGTAATGTTATAAGTTGATGGTACTGACTTGGTCTAAGATTCTATTCTTATTCTGAGCCCGTTTTGCTTTTTCCTTTCCCTTTTTTTCTTACCCACCCCTTTTTAGCAGGTATCGGATACAAAGTGATAGAAAAGTTGCAGTCTGTAGTGTACATCCATCTGAGCAGGCAACCCTGCAGTGCTTAGGCTGTGTTAAGGCAAAGCTGCCTGCTGCAAAAAGTTACCATTGTTCGCCCAAGTGCTTTTCAGATGCATGGCAGCATCATCGTGTTCTTCATGAGCGTGCCACCAATGCCGTAAATGAAAATGGAAATGAGGAGGAAGAGTTATTTGGGCGTTTTAATAGCACTGGGTCTAACACGTGCTTATCAAGCTCAACATCAACTCCTAGCTTGACAAATGGTTCAGCACCTCTATATCCTGCAGCAGTTACCCAAAGGAGTGGTGGTGAAACATGGTTTGAAGTTGGACGGTCAAAAACATATACACCCACAGCTGATGACATTGGCCACATTCTTAAATTTGAGTGTGTTGTTGTAGATGCAGAAACAAAACTACCTGTGGGTCATCCTAGCACTTTATCAACTTCTCGTGTCATCCCAGCTCCTTCTCCAAGTCCACGTTGCTTGATTTCAGTCAGTGGACTTGATGTAGCGACACATCTCGAGTCAGATGGGCGCGTCTTATCAGCTGGAACTTTCACAGTACTCTCGTACAACATTTTGTCAGATGTATATGCTACTAATGAACAATACAGTTATTGCCCTCCATGGGCTCTTTCTTGGCCTTATCGCAGACAAAATCTCTTGCGAGAAATAGTTGGCTACCGTGCAGATATTGTTTGTCTTCAAGAGGTAAATTTTTGAGCTTTCTTAACTAGGTACATCTTAAGATGGTTTCATTCTTCTGGGTCTTTACAGAACTGTAGTGGGGGTCAATGTCCTGTGGTTTGGTCAATTTTAAAATCAATTCTGCAGGTGTTAAATGTATAGTCAGCAGCATTACTTTCCATAAAGTACTTTTTTTTCTTTTCTTTTTCTTTGGTGTATTTGATTTTAATGTTATAAACTGATGGCCCAAATGAATATTTTTTCAGATTCAAAGCGATCATTTTGAGGAATTTTTTGCTCCGGAGCTTGATAAACACGGGTACCAAGCTCTTTTCAAGAAAAAGACAAATGAGGTTGGTTTCTCTAGACTTGCTGCTGTGATCCATGGTGGTTTTTTTTTTTTTAAATTGCATTATAATTATATTGGTGATGCTTGCAGGTTTTCACAGGGAATATCCACACAATTGATGGGTGTGCTACTTTCTTCCGCAGAGATAGATTTTCGCATGTCAAAAAATATGAGGTCCCTTTGTTGTTTTAGTAATTTCTGCATACTTTCTGTTTCCAAGTAGTTTCCTTCCTTGTAAAGAGGTTTGTTCTTGTATGAAGGTTGAATTTAACAAGGCTGCGCAATCTTTGACTGATGCCTTGGTTCCAAGTGCTCAGAAGAAAACTGCTCTAACTCGATTGGTCAAGGTGGTTTTCTCCTTTTCAAGTTTTTATTTGGTTGCTCTTGTACCTTGATACTATGGCTTGTAGACTGGACTACTAGAGCTAATCAACTTTTACTATGTTTAGGATAATGTTGCACTAATAGCAGTTTTGGAAGCGAAATTTGCTTACCAGAATGTAGAAAATCCTGGGAAAAGGCAGCTTCTCTGTGTGGTAATTTCATTAAACTTATTATTATTGTTGTTGTTGTTGTTGGACCTGGAGGCAGACTCTGCTTTCTAAATAAGTCTTACATTTCTTATTAAGATTCTATTTTCTGCTTTGTTTCGCAATGGACCTAAATGCTCTGTTCATGTGTTCCTTTGCTTCAGCGTGCAGATCCTTGCATCCCTGAACTTGCCTTTGTTACTGCAGTTTCTAGTCCTTCGCCAAATATATTTATGACTATTTGGCATCTTCTATATGTGTACAATACAATTATTTAAGCATGTATGGGAGTAAAACCTGTATGCAGTGTGATGATGATCTTGAAATGATAGTTTATATTGAATACTGATGCTGTTATGGCCTTTGCTGGCTTCATTTGACCACTCTGTAACTAATAGATAATTGTCCTTGTCATTAAGCAGGATATTATTATGCCTGCCATTTTGGGTCAATATATCACCAACCTTTTCTTTATAGAGTTCTCTTTTGTGGAAAGATATGCATGACCGTTTGTTGGTTGGCATCTGAAATGACTTACAATAGGATTTTACACTTTTCTAGTATTGTTTGGCTTTGTGATGCGCAAACATTTCTAGAAAGAAGCATGTTTATGGGAGACTTGTTCCTCTACATGGCACTTACAAAATGTGCTTTTATTTTTTTGTTCTCCTTTCTTGTGGACTCCAAGCATGTCAAATGCTTCTGCTGCTATCTGTGTATTTTCTGCTTACACAGCCCTGCAAACCACCCTCTTGAAAGAAGCTATGAAGACCTAAAAGACGCACCGGTTAGGAGTAGCAAGACTTTAAATGGAGGAGACTTGGTGAAACGTTAGGGTAGACTGTTAAAAACCTAGATGCAAGTTATCCATAAAGATTTGAGTGTACATGGTTTAGTTGAGTAGAAGACTTTAGATAGGAAAGAGTGGCGTAAGAGAATCCGAAACATTTGACTTATTATTATTATTATTATTATTATTATTATTACTACTATTATTGTTATTATTATTTTAAGTCTTCTGGTTCATTTTTATTTCTCTCCTTTTATTTTTTTTATTGTTTATTTTTTTATGTTATATTCTCTATTTTTGTTTTCAAATTTTAATTTTATGTTCTTTGTTTCTATTTTTTATTTTTTATTTATTTTTTCTTCTCTTCTGTATTAATTTCTCAAATGGCCGACTCTAAAATTTGGGATTAAGACTCAGTTTTTTTTTTTTTTTTTTTTGGTTGTATTCTCCATTCCTGGCTCAATTTGTTATATACCTTATTGGATGGGATGGTACTGGCTCTTTGTCGGTTTTGTTCAGGTTTTGTTCATGTGTCATTAGATTTTGCTTATTCACGAGGTTAATCATAAGTGTGTGGTGTCTACATATATCATATTATATTTTATTCATCCAAACTTACTCTTTGCATAGTGGAGGGCATCTTTAGTAATCACTTCTTTCATTCTGGTCCTTGAGAGCAGGCAAATACACATGTTAATGTCCACCAAGATCTCAAGGATGTCAAGCTCTGGCAGGTTCTTAACCAATACTTTTCTCAATTTTCTTTGTATTCCATTTCACTCGGGCACTTGTGCACAAATGTTCCTAGGTATCTTTTGTTTTGTACTTTCCTGTATTTCACTTTTCTTTGTTTGCTTACTGTGGTATCAGGTTCACACTCTCCTAAAAGGATTGGAAAAAATAGCTATGAGTGCAGACATCCCAATGTTGGTTTGTGGTGATTTCAATTCTGTTCCTGGAAGGTAAAATTCTCCTTGTCATGCCATATCAACTTTGAGAATTCATTTGGTTTGTCTTCCAAATCATGGGAGTGGCACTAAAATTAGTTATGGCTTGCATTCTCAACTGTTGCAGTGCTCCTCATGCACTTCTTGCGATGGGGAAAGTGGACCCTATGCATCCAGATTTGGCTGTAGATCCTCTTGGAATTCTGCGCCCGCCCAGCAAACTAACCCATCAGCTACCACTGGTGCACATGCAGTTTTAACAACCTGCTAGTCATTATGTTTTAACCTTCTTATCTTCTGTGTTTTTTGTGCTTTGTTTTGGTTGTGACACCTTTTTTTACAGGTCAGTGCATACTCTTCTTTTGCTAGAATGGGGGTTGGTATTGGTTTAGAGCAGCAGAGGAGAAGAATGGACCCCACAACAAATGAGCCATTATTTACAAACTGCACTCGTGACTTTATCGGTACTCTGGATTATATATTTTACACAGGTCATGACTTATAAGATACACAGTTTCCTGTCCCTTTTGCATGCTGTGCTCTTTAATGGCTAGGTTCTTTCTGCCATTCTTAGAGTACAGTTCAAAATAGAACTTGTGCTAAAGTAGTTCTTTTGCATCATTCAGCGGACTCTTTGACAGTTGAATCCTTGTTGGAGCTTTTGGATGAGGACAGTTTGAGAAAAGACACAGCACTTCCTTCTCCTGAGTGGTCATCTGATCATATAGCTCTTTTAGCTGAATTTCGCCGCAAACCTAGAACCAGGCGTTAACATTTAGGTATGCATATGGTTTTTTTGCATCTTCTGACTTCCTGAGCCATTTCAATTTTCCGGTTTGGGGTTTAAATATCTTCATGTTTTAGCATTTGAGTCTAAATGTCTTTTTTGTTAAATGGCCCCCGTAATCTTCTCAGTTTATGTCTTTCTTCACCTTCTCATTTTAATCAAGTAGAAAGAACACTTGGTAATGCAAGCTGCAATTTATAAGCAACCAAGAAGCATCTTCTTTGAACACTCCACTTCTATAGTGGATAAGATAAGAAAGTTCCTTCTAGGATACATCTATACAAGTGGACTGCTTGGATGAAAGAAGTACAGCAACTATGATCAATAAGGTTATTTAAGAATACTTAATGATTAAATATCACTTAGCCGTAGAAAACCCTCTATCAAACTGTCTGTTATGAGGGTCACTGTAATTTCTGTCAGCTGTCATTTGATGAGTCTTGTCTTCTGCACAGCACATGCCAGACCAGTTGATAGGGTTGCGTGGACCATTGTTATCTTACCTCACTTCCAAGTCTCTGGCCCCAAGACCATGGTTTTTCTTTAGTAGTTTTCCCATAATAATATTACTATGGTGTAGCTATGGACGGTCTCTCATTCCTTATCACATTCTGTTCATAAAATTTGGTGTCACTTTCTTTTGGAAGGGACTTGTTGATTCTGTGATTCCTTTGCAACGTTTCAGTTGAGTTAAAAACGTTGCCATTTTCTTGTGTTTTTGAAACTCTCTTCTATAGCCTTCATACAGGTTAGAAGCATTACCCATAAAAAGAGTTTACATACACAGATGCTTGTGACTGTGTGAAGTGTTAATGTTGCTAAACTCATTTTCTCTGTTTAACATCTCCTTTCTCTGGCCGAAGTTTTGTCCCCCCCCCCCACCTGCTAAAGGTGCCATTTGCTTGGTTTGTTGTTGTGTGATTGATTAAGGAACATGTTTAGAAATTTTCAGTTTTCTACTTTTGCATAAATCTAGGACACAGCCTAGAATCTGTGATTTAGGTAAAATTATTTAACAATCAATAGTATGCTTGCATAATTTTTTTGTGTTCATCAGTTCTTGGCCATCTGAAGAGTTTTCTTTATCCATTTTTGAATTAGTCACAAGGGTGACAGCTGGATGAACTCTTTCAGCTTTGTCTCTCCATGTGCATGGCTAAGTTTTACCTTGTGCATTTTCAGGTGCAAAGACACCCCCTTGGGAAGAGAGCTGGATAAATGCTCTATGCATAAAAGATAAGTTATTGTAAGAATGCTAGATCATGCTGCCTGTGTCCTTTCCCAGGTAATTGTTCCCAGCAGGGGGAATCGTAGCTGCGATCAGCTGTGTAATATTTCACCATTGTCTCATAGAAAAAATTATGCGTTTGTCATATCCAAGTTCCCAATTTTTCCCTTCTGCCAATAGAAAGTAATTCATAAACATCCACAGCTCAATATAATTGATCAATGTGTCGAGTTTGAGAATCCTCCCCTTTTCCTACATTTTTTTTTTTCCTTTTCTTCGTCTATTTCAGCAAGCAGAGTGGTAGGACGCCAGCTGTTGCATAGGGAGGATTTTGTTTTCCATGTATGTACAAGTAGAGGATGGACTTGTTTCTTAGCTGATGTGGTTCAGGGTAGTCAAATGTATGGGAGGAAATTTTTGTACTTCAAGCCAAAGGTGGAAGGTAGCTGGACATAAATCAAAAGTTGCTTGGAAATTTTCATTGGGGATCATGGCGATTATTGCAAGTTGGTGCTCAATCGCATCACATCTTTCTTAACCCAGAAGAAATCATACGGGTCATTTGCATCACTTTAGTGCAAGTATTTTCCTATGAGTAGGCAACTATGAAAAACTTATAGCTGCTTGTGATCCTCTCTCGCAGAAGCGTAGGTTTGACATTTGCATTTCTTGTATGTTTAGTTATGTCGTCATTGGTGATGGCCCTCAACATTTCATTGATTTCTTTTATTTGAAAATTGCGAGTCTTAGCTTACCATGGTCTTGAGACTGGGGGTCAACATCTGAACCAGCCCTATCCTGTTGGTTGTACGCTCATATTCTCACTTATTTCGGGCTCTCGTGTCAGTTTTATTATCTGATTGAAAGGAATTTAATCGGAACTGGGAACTGGGAATTGGAACTGCAGCGGCATGGTTGGAGTGTGATAAATGAGATGATTTTCCATACTTCCAGTGGAATCCCTTTTTACAAGTGGTAATGGAGCATTCTCTAATTTCAAAGCTGTGAGAGATGCCATTGGCCTCTCGTTTTGTACACAACTTGAATGCAAAATCGAATAACGTGAGTTGGTCCAATAAAGTGAATATCTCTTGTGCTGCTTAAATCACGCTCTTATTTATTTCTTCTATTGAAAATTTTTCAAAATATACTTTTAAGCCCCAAGTGAGAATGTGTAAAAAAATGTGCGTGTTTGCCAAGTTATCTGCCATTGATCTTGTTGGTACAGGTGGCACTGATCTTCATTACCTTGTGTGTGAAGTCAAATATGTTCCAGATGCTTTTTATGTGTTATTTAAATTATAATCAAGATTAACACGTCAAATTGTTTCAGGTTTTGAGTGGGTTGATTTGACACCTTTTATCTATAGCTTGTAGCCTTAACAATCTTTTGTCCAGATTTAGTAGTTGAATTTGATTTATTAACTGTTACATACTAGACTAGTATAAATGCGTGCGCTTTACACAGAAGGAAACCAACTCTCTCTCTCTCTCTCTCTCTCTCTCTCACTCTCTCTCTCACAACACACAGATAATGACATTGTTCTGGAGCAGAACGAATGTTGCTTTAGGCATCATTTGCATCTTACTGACTACAATGAGTTATTGCCTAAATGCGGACCTTGCACAAGATAAAAAGGAGTGTGGGAACCAACTTGCATCTCTCTCACCATGTCTAGACTTTGTTGAAGGGAATTCAAAAGCTCCAGGTAAACAATGTTGTGCTGACTTGGGAAAAATGATTACAACCACCAAGAAGTGTCTGTGTGTGCTTGTGAAAGATCGAAACGATGCAAACCTCGGCTTCAAAGTGAATGCTACCCTAGCTTTGAGCCTCCCTTTCATCTGTCATGCCCCAGCCAACATCTCCGACTGTCCTGGTAAGTTGTCACAACCTTTGCGTGACCACAAGTCTCTGTACTATGGAAACTTTCTCTAGTTTTAATCTTTGTACACAGAACTACTACACTTGCCTCCTAATTCAACCGACGCTCAAGTTTTCTTGCAATTTTCAAGTCCCCCTACACCTAGCGTCAGCAACACCCCAACGGAAGGTACAGTTTTCTTTTTTTAGCCCCAGGAGGCACGCATGTAATATCTCTATTCATTGGGTCGTGCTGGTTGCAGCAAGCTCAGCTACCTCGGTAGGCACCTGGAGGATACGGAAATTGTTTGGTGCATCAATCCTCAGTGGTTCATCAATATTGCTCTATTGTCTGATTGTGTCCATATTAGTCATCAGCATATGGTGAATCGGGCATGTAAAATGATTACCTGAAGACCAAAAGTATTGCATGCATGGCAGGCATAGGACTTGAATAGAATCCAGTAGCAATTCTTCCAAAAATTATGTCAAATGTTATGTGAACTATTTGTTGATCAAAACTTAGATTAAAAAAAAAAAGAAGTGGTTTTCATGGCCAGTCCCAAAAGGTAATAGCCACAATGCTGCACCCCACAGTAGGAAGATTCTAGGCCTAGCACCGCATCAAGTGAATGAGGGCTTTGCTTTTGCGACTTGTCTTTAAAACAAATAATATGAAGAAATAATCTTCATCATAACCTTGCGCATCGACAAATTAAAGAGGTTCTACGGCAAACATTTTCATCATGTTCACAACAAAATTTAATTATGAAACTTCAACTCAAGCAAATAAAATGGATGGAGTAATCTTTAGACAATACCTAATCCTGCTAATGGTTATCTGAAGAAAATTACATTTCTAGTCTTGTGCTGCTATCTGACAGATAAACCAGTCACACACAGCACTTTTGTCAAGGACAACTCCTCAAAACAATCATAAGCCTGAACCATCATGCTTGCTTACCATTGCCACTTGCTAGATGATCCCAATGGTTGTACCCAATAGCCACATAGGCTGTTAGCAATTCCTCCAATCTCCATGGCTTAATGTTGACCGTGCTTGGATCAGCTCGATAGAAGACAGTCATGCAGCCTGGGAGATTAGATGCAGTGAAAATTCCATTCCAAAACGGAACAAATTAGGACAGTTTCCTTGAACAAATTAGTTTTTGTATGGAACCAGCCTTCAAAAGGACGGTCCACATCAGATACTCAAACGTGTACATACTAGCAGTCTTGTGGACCCCAACCTTCAAGATAAACAGGAGAGATTAGAATTGGTAAGGACAAGGATCTAACTGCAAGAAGCCAGAAAACATTTACCACTGGCAAGCAGCATTGTGGATTTATGCAATAATGGCATCAGCTATGAACCTTAAAGCACCTAAGATTTGGGAAGTACCGAAGCAATTCCTCACGGCTCCGTCTCTGTTAGGATGGCAGATAGAAGAAATTTTAGAAGAAGTATATATTTCATTGATTAGAGACTAAATTGGGCAAATACACCTCAAGTATGTAAACTTGACCTCATTAAACACAACCCATTTGAAAATTTGTACCAACCAAATCTACAAGCAAAGCTATCTGGATAATCCAGCAAATGACCAGAACCACTAGTTAAAAATGATTCAAACTTCTTAGTGAGACTTGACCAGAACCACTAACTGATATGCCATTATAAATATCAAAATCAGAAATTACCATAATGCCAATACATCCGTTCACATCAAGTGTTTTTAGAGTGTTGGAGCAAAACCTTGACAGCGCCTCCAAGCTCTTGTCAGTCACCCCAACAATGCCAAACAAGCTGCAGGTCTGTCGTGTCATTACTGAGAGAAACCGTATAGAGATCAACTAATAACTATGATGTGAAAGTATTCATGCCACTACTAGGAGACCATATAGGAAAGCTATGTGGCTTCCATAAATTTAATTAAGATACATCAAAGCCCTTGTCAAGGTACATTAGTCTGATACTAAACAAGATAATATAATACGTTAGATATTCTTAACAGAAATCCCAAATAATGAAATGTTCCTTCTTAACTTTTATGAAAGACATAAACAACATTATAATGTATTAGAAAATTTTATTAATCATCTCCATAAAGAGCTGACCAAAAAATAGAGCTTCTTTCTAGATAAACATGTCAAAAACACATCATTCAATGTGCATTGCTTAGTGGCAACATAATTCCAGCTGACAGCTGACAATGCGAGATGAATACACCAACAACTTGGTTGTGGTTTTGACCTTGAAGTTTTGCTCAAATTCCCACGCTATAAAATACAGTGTAAAACATCTACTAAATTCATTTCTTTCCAAAAGACGTTTCATTTGCATTGCAAATAAGACATAGGGAAAAGAAGTCTCCAAGGTTAGCCACAATATCAACTCAATGCATTTGATCTTGAGTCAGTATTTGATTTTCATCTCACGAATTTACCTAAGAAATTCAAGAGATGTGCACCCCTGGGCAATAGCTATAACCCCAGCATCTGTTACTTGCACACACCTATCAAAAATACCAAGCGTATTACATAATTTATGTTTTAAGGAAGATATCAAATTTATTTGAGAGCTTCCTTCTACCATGTCAAGTTGAGGGATGAAATTTTCTTGCATTTGGCTATCATTGAGAGTCCTTCATCAGATAGATTCTGACATTAAAGATTTGTTATTAGCACTTACCAACAAGATTGCACTTTATGATCTTTCCCTTACCTCTATCTCAACAAAGATAAGATTTACCTGAGCTCCACAAAGATCTAGGAATCTTATATTGGTCACAAGTGATATCGATTTATATACTTTATCCGAAAAGCTGATAAGAGAAGAAAATGAGAAGAAAGAAGAAATAAGTCAGAAGCTTGGTTATCGTGGACTTGGTAACTTGCTTACATTGGGCTTAATAACTTGCTTAAATCACATCGACTAACCTTGATAAAGCATAGAGATTTAGGCTCTGCAAGGAAGAGCATTTCACCAATATCTGTTGCAATCCACCATCCGTTAGCTTCACACACCTAGGAATAGAGAAACCCAATGTAAGACACTCTAGAGATAGACTTACCTACGGTCTAAGAAATGTTTGGAAAATGAACTAATGGTCCACAAACAATTCTAAATGCACATAAAAACAAAAAACAAAAAAAAATGCCGCTCTTAATGGCACAATATCAATGAGCCAACATTCTGAAATCTACTTTCCTGGAGACCAGAACAAAAACCAAATTTATGTACCTGGTCAGGTTCAACGATTCCAAATCCCAATAGTTGTTCGCAATTAGTTGCAGGCATCCATCTGTAATATTCTGCAATCAACAGATTAATGGATCAATTCATGGAAACTATTTGTTGGTGATACAAATTAGAATTCAATGGAGGAGGAATAAAGACATGATCATTTAGTTACTTATGTTAATAAAGTTTGAATTGTTCAAAAACCAGCCTATGTTTGGATCAAAATCCTACTACATAATGCAGGGCCAGGTCCAAGAAGTTGGAATATGTGTTTTAAAGAACATGCAAAGAAAAAGAAATAAAATGAAAAATAACTCTATACATTGGCCTGCCAACTCCGCAAGAATCATGAATCACCAGTTCTAATGATTTTTTTTTCCCTGGAAAATCTTTTAAAAGAAAAATGTGAAATGGACTTCACAACAAATTTGCAACGCACTTAATTTACTCAAAGGATGGGTAAAGATACAAAAAATGAAATAAAAATTGCATTTTAAGGATATTGCAAACGACATAAAAGTTAAGGACCACATACCTTGCAGCCACTCAAATTCAAATCAACCACGTGTTTGCAGTTTTTCACAAGATGGGAAATTCCTAAGTCTGTCACCCTGATATCATTAAACCAGTTATTTACTATGCATAATAAATTCAAGACCCAACCCTTAAAGCAACAATAGGAGAATGCAATGATACCTGACATTCCAATAGATAGAGAAAACCTTCAAATTAGGACACACACTTGTCACAGCCTCAACTCCTTTATCCGAAATCTTTTGGCAACCATTCAGGTTTAAACATTCCAAGTCTTGAAGCGAGAACTGAAAAAACCCACTAATGAAATTAAACTTATGAACATGAAAAGGAAAAACAAAACAAAAACGTCAAATGGGCAGAAAATATATGCTGTAGACAAATATATGCGGTAGAAACGGGAAATGCTATTCCCCCAGACTTGAATGATCCTGAGGTGCACCAATTTAAATGTGGCCCTACTCGTAGCCAGCACCAACAGGACAGCACCATGTCTGGAGTTGGTGCTTCGCAAAGCCAACGACTCAAGGAAAGGCATTTTCCCATAAAAAAAAAAAAATGATGGTGATGATGATGATAATGATAATAGAAAAAGAGCTAATGACACTTTCATGAGGGAATGTGTGTTACAGTGTCGGACAATTTTGCAAATTGTTCCATCATGAAATCATGGAATCCATGATGAAAAAGTCTATCTAATGACATTTAACCATTTACATCATAAAAATCTATCATGGGTTTAAGAAAAACACATAAACCCATGCGGTATTGTATGCCCCCACATCAGAACTTAAAACTTTTTCCTTTTCCGAATTAGTATGGTTATATCATCTACATTCTTCACAAGAAATAACGCTCCAGAAGATTGGCATCTACATCACCATATAAAAAAATGGTCAAAATGCTCAACAATTGAAGCTAATGATGAAGTTTACCTTGTTTTTGAGAAGAAGAAGATGTTTATCCTCAATATCTTGAGCAAATTCTAGAATAATCTGTTTCACATGCCTGTATCTACTCTGCAATAAACCATTGAAACGAACATATACACACGCAAGTTGCACAATTAGATTAAATCTAATAAAAGGAGCTTAATAATTATTAACAGATGAAAACATGAAAATCAATTGGAACAAACCAGAGAGAGAGCAGACAAGAGTCGATCTCCAGCATTATTCATCTCACGAAAATCAATCATCTGTACTCAAATCAACAATTTCTCCATTTCAATTCCAAGCTTTTGAATTCGAAAGAGAGAGAGATAGAAGGAATAGTAATAATATTACCAGCCAGAGAGAAGAGCAAGAGGAGAGAGTACGATGAATCCAAGGAGAGACGAGAAGGAGAGAGATCAGATCTCTCTGAGGTAAACTTGTTCCTACAATCTTAAAAACCCTAGGTACCGTTTCTCTGCTCCATACATCAGTCTCTCCTTCTCTCTCTTCCATTTTTTTTCTTTTTTCCTCTCTCGCTCTCTCTCTCTCTCGCTCTCTCTCTCTCTCTCTCTCTCTCCCCCCCCCCGGGGCTCTGTAATCTCCCTCAACTCCTTGCGGATCTTTCTGGGATGAGCCGCGGAGCGGAGGTCTCCCGCAAGGGTTGATTTTTTTTTTTTTTTTTTTTCTTTCTTTCCTTTTTCCTTTTTCCTTGCGGGGACACGTGGGTAGCTTGGGCAGTAATAATTACAATTTTTAAAATAAGTTTTTATCGTTATCCTATTCAAATATTAAAAATTTTAAATTCTACTTAAATTTTAATTTACGAGAGTTTTAAATAAAAAAAAAAAAAAAGTTATTTACACTTCACTTATTAATTGCTTATACGAATTTTGTCTCTTTTTATTATTATTATTATTCTCAAGTTATATAGTAATAAATTTATAAAATATGCATAATAACATTCCCAATTTATTTTACAATATGTGAAAAATTTCACAAAAATAATATAATTATGAACAAATAAATGCTAAAAATTCATGTAAAAGGGAAATCACATTGTAAATCTATCACCAAGCATATAAAAAAAGGAAAGGAAAAACCAAAAAAAAAAAAAAAAAAAAGAAGAGGAAGAAAGAAAATTAAGCAAGCAGGCATAAAGAATAGGTGCAATTCAGAATGCCTGGCCCCTCCCATGTATGCCCCCCCCCCTCCCCCAAAAAAAAAAACCATTCGATAAAGAGCAAGAGCGGATGCATTTTGCTTCATAGATGCAGCAATTTATTGTATTTATAGAGAATATTTTTCTTTTTATTTTTTAAAATTGGTGAATTTGTGTGGTGTGGTGTGATGGGGTTGGTACGCTGAATGTACGAGACGAGAGCAAGATAACACAGCCTCGTAAGTCTGAGATCTGTATTTGCGTTGTACAGATTTGGAAGCTTTTTGTCGTCTGCATCTGCAGCTGAACATAAGCACGTTCATGACCATGGCCATGCCCTACAGCATCATAACGTTGGGGATGGACTTCCCTGCTCTGCATCCACACGCCTCTCTTCTATTATCATTGCCCCTACGAATGGCACAATAAATGAACTTGACAGTGATGCATGAAATGATCCAGATGAAGAGAAAGCAATTAGTAATGGCTCTATGTGCATGGGCATGGCATTGGGAGGACAAAAGCTTGGGACCTCAATCACAGTGAAGCATGATTACGTTTTACAATGATGAAAACAGAGCGGTCGTTTCATAAAATTAATGATTTCATCATTGCATTGCAACCAAAAGAATTTGTTGGGATTTTATTATCACAAAAACTGGGGGAACGTTCGGTTGACTGAGACTGGTGAGGAAAGGAAAGGGTACTAAAACGCAGCTTTTTGGTGCCATTCAAAAGTGAGGCTCGAGGAGTAGAGAAGGAACCCAAGCACAAATGTCCAGAATAAACATTCAACAAGGCTCAAATTACATACCATTCAATCTAGCACGAGAATATTGGCTCATACTAAAATCATACTCAAATTAGACACCAATCAATCACAAAGTGTAACAAGGAACTCAGCAAGGAGTGTGCATTTATCGAGCTGGGAAAATAGAGCTAAGACAGATCAAGACATGGATGAAAACTAGGGAAGCAGAAGGGTCTAATGGGAATCCCATCCTGGTAGAATTTTTTCTCTCAAAGTATCGGTGTCCAAGACCATGATTAGCATTTTAGAGATTACATAGAATTATCAAGCTTGATAGGTCAGCGAGCAAGAGGAGTTTTTGGTAGAACAGTAGAATGCTCATGGATTCCCATCGACATGTAACGCTATTTATTTGTTGTCGCAGATTTGGTCAATTTAATGGATGACTGAATTGTGCTGTTTCACGATCCATGTTGGGGGTAAAATGTTCATGGGGTACAGTAGAACATTAAAGAGACAAAAGGTTAGGAAATGCAGCAAAATCTTGATTTCTTAACAACTACAAGCTTCTGTAACTTCACTCTCTGTCTTCACGGTGTTGCGTTTGTAAAGCCCATTTCTTGGGCATTTGTATATACAACATCCAACTTGTGGAATCATGTACATTTACATCTATATATCTTTGGGAAAGGTGGCACTAAACAGCATAATCTGCCTTACACCTGCAGGAGGCATGTTCATCTGTTCCCTATTCTTCGCCAAGAGCTAAATACCTAATCAACTGCAACCATACTCTAGCTCTGTCAAACAAATCTACCAAGCGTCCCAGTGTTGCCACAAGAATATCACCTCCTCTCTCAAGCTCCCGCAACTATCGACATGTAACAAGCTTTTAATAAGCTCTAGATGTTTAAAAAATTCAGAAAATATGATCAATCAGGAGGTAATGTATCAAACTCAAAATGTGAAATCTTAAGGTCATGGCTTCAGTATTTTAAATCCAGAGCTAGTCCCATGACACTAACAATGAACATCATGCGCCGTTTTGAATTTACTAGTGCAGGTCATGCAGACTAGAAATACGAGGTCGAATACAACAGAAGAAACAGCATCACAGTAAAATAGCATATTGCTTCTTGTTTTACTTGCTCTCATTTTCTCTAGGAAATTGTTTTCCACCTGGCTAACAAAATTTTGATTATTGAGGAGAAAGGAGTAGAAAAATAGTAGCCTAGCAGGATGTAACGAGTAGCCTACAGTTCACTCCAAAACGTCTCATTACCTCTATACAAAGCAAACGAATGCTGTTAGGAGATTCCCATGGATCTTCATTGGGCTATCATATATTGGATTGAAAATATAGAAGTAAAATATAGAAGTCTGCAAATTATATACTGATGTCAAATGTTCCCACAAAGTGAAGATAGTTCAAACTTTCGCATTTACACTCTCTCTTATATTATGTGTAGATTACTAAAAGTAGAGACCTGATGAAAATTGAAGCATGCTACAGATTAAACATTTTACACTAATTATAGGCACAGTTAATTGTTTAATATAATATTTTGTGTTACTGCTTCCCATCTCCGGGGTCAGCCATAAAGACACTGAAGGAGATTCAAATTTTATTGGTGTTATGTGTGTGTGTGTGCGGGGGAGGGGGGGTTAAATTGAATCTTGAGAGGTAGCCTTGGTCAGGAAGAACCTCGAAACCGTGCTTGCAAAGTGATTATGGAGTTTTATGCTGGAGAGGACCATTCTTTGAAAATGATTATTATGTTCAAATTTGGATTGATTTACAATGGATGGTAAGGGAAGGAAAGTAGGTGTCACAGAGAAGGGTTTTGGAGGTTAGATGATTGCTGACATTTTGTCCTCAAGGTGATTTTTTTTTTTTTTTTTGTGGAATAAATATTAGAAATTGTTTTTGTCTTCGGTTAAAGCGACGTAAGGGGGCTGGCATATTCCTTTGCTCATATTTGTTTGGTGCCCCGGTGAATTGTGAGCTCCATGAATTCTAAAACCAAGAGGAAAAGGGGGTAAGGAAGTCGAACATGAGAAGAAGCTCTTCTGGTTTATAAATTTTTGTTCACATTTTTCCTTTTTGTTTGATCTTGACGGTCTTCATTCCATACCTAAGAATGATTGCAAGGCCGCACCCCTTTGAAATTGGCATTTCCACTTTTGCAAAGTCGTGTAGAAGATGACATGACCAATAGCCAATTAAAATATGTATTTAGCAAAACCGTACGACAACAAGAACAAGAACAATCAGGCATTCAATTTTACAAATTAAACACAAGAACCCTCCAACAAAAATGGGGTTTATTGGAGCTCCTCCATAAACAACCACCACCCTAACACCTGTTTGGTAAGAAAATTTTGTAGCTTCGTCGTGCATCTGCAGGCCAAAATTGCATCCAAACATGAGCAAACATAAATTACTCAAATCCAATTTATAGGGACAAACAAAGATTAATCCTTCAATCCAAATTTACCTGACAAGAGAGTACCCAGGTAGGAGATAGAATTCAAGCAAGAGGATAAACCGTTCTCATCTCACGCGGTCCTTGTGGAAATTGTCCTTTCAAGATCCCAGCGATAATTGGAAAGCAGAAAGCAGAAAGCAGCAGTCTCTCCAGACTAAATCCCACCCTGCAAGCGAAATGGGAATGGCATGTCGCTGAATTGGCGCTGGCCTAGCATACTTGCATCTGTTAATATATATTCCTATTGATCGCCTCCCCAAAGTCCATTTCGGCAAATGAATTCACAGGGGAAGGCACATTATTCCCACTGGTCTCTACAGGTATATCCACAAAAGCATCAAAATTAATGCTCGTATTCTCATGATTCTCAAAGACCCTCTATGCATTATCATTTTCTTCATTCCCAAATGGATTCGCCTGTCTCCCTCCATCTTCCCTACTACCCCCATTCCACCATCCACCATGACCATTGGCCCATCGAGTCCCTCCTGGTCCTGCATTCTCAAACCTATCATTATTACCAAATGCAAGTTGGGGTGGCTCGGATGAGGGTTGGGGTTGAGACCTATGTCGAAGACGGGGCGGAACATAAGCCGACTTTTGTGGGCTTCGAATTAAAGGGAGTGCTTGTGGAATTGGGGATCGTTGTGTTATCGTCAACAGAATCTGCCCAGGACGTTCTCATTGTTTTGGTGTCTTGGATTCAATTTCACACCCAGAACCATGTTCAAAAACCCTTGATGGAGATTGAATTGCGAAGAAGAAGAAGAAGAAGAAAATCTAGAGAGAGAGAGAGAGAGAGAGAGAGAAGAGAAAGATTGTTCTACTTGTTCGCTCAAATGATTGGGATTGGGTGAAGCAGCACGCGAGAGCAGTACTTACACAGCTAAACGAGCTAAATCATTAGGTCTTGTGTATGCTCTGCGTTGTAGGAGTTTTCGGCCTTTGTATTTTGAGAGCTGCAGCCCTCAGTCAGGGGAATCCCTGCTTTTGCTCTGGGCCGTTTACGCTAATTATTATTGTGTTTGGCGATGCATGTAATCTGGTCTGGTCTTAGGTTGTGTATCTTTGTTGATTGGCATCAACCATGTCAAAGAAAATTCTTCCACACGCGACTTATCACTTCAATGGCAACTCAAACCTAATTTTTATAGAATTTCTTTAATTTTTTCTTCTGTTCATAGTTGAAAATCACCCACTCATTGAATAAAAGAGTGCCAGAAAACAATTACTACATATATGATTATTTGACACTAGGACAAGATGGTAGGAGAGTTAAACTCAGTTAAGATTAACTATAACTTTATCGATATAAAAAATATTAATATATGATGATAATTAATTTTTTTTTTTTAATTCTGCTTGGAAAAAAGTATTTTCTCTTAAAAATTTTTTAACTTAGTTAAAAAAAATATTAAACTTCAATTTTTCAAACACCGCCTCTATCATGAATGATATCAAGAGACATCAAACTTGACACACAAGCTTATTTGCTTAATACAAACAAGAGAGTATCACCTCTGATTTCACCTATTTGCATTTGCTTCATTGAGGAGACCGAGAAATATGGTCAATACAATAGATAATCCTCTTACTAATCAACTGTACAAATATGGAACTAAATATTCCTACCTTACAGAGACCAGCTAAGCACAGGCAAAACTGATATGTCATATAAGCACAAAAATGGCTGGCACTACAAGTTCAAATGGGTGAAGAGAGTCGGAACAAGATCAACCACAGACCATGCAAGGCCTGCATATTGAAGAAACCTTATGCCTGTATCCACATCAAAGGAATCTTCTGGGGAGAAGAAGAGCAGCTTTTGAGCAAAACCTGGTTGTCTCTTTTCATCGGTTTTTTTTCCACTTAAGGCTGGTATATAGCTTGTTGATCTAATTGGCAATCCCAAGGCATTGGAAACAAAGGGAAGAAACCATTTAGCAAGAGCCTTGCTACAGAATTTCACTATGAGTATAGTTGGAATGCCGACTAACATTCTTCCCAAAAAAGCAAGGATAGGGAGCCCAGGGGTGAAGACGCGTGCAACATCCTCATGGTGGAACTGATGGTAAGTTTGTTGAACTCCAGTTACCTGAAAAGATTGCCATTACGGAGTAAGAGAAAACCAAAGTACTTGGGATTGCTATTCCTATAAGTCAAGCAAAACCTTGATTATGTTGGGCCAGCCTCCTCAACTCCAATGTTGAACAACTCGTAAATTAAATAGAACACACAAGTAGGAAACAGGAATAAGGGTATTGTGTTGTAGACATACATTTTCTTTGAATTCGGCCATTCATAGAGGTAAAATTCAAAAGTAGACCTGAAGTTACAAATAATCTTGCATAAAAGTTATCACTTATTATCTTCACAAAGGTACATTAAAATCCTCAAGCACAAGAAGTGCTTCCTAATTAAGATTTCTTTCACAGAGACAACACATGATGTGGATGCAATTAATTTGATGATATAAAGAGGGCAAAAAATGCTATTCTTTATATTTTCTACTAATTTCCATGCAACCTCAAACATGTGTTACCCAGGTCAAGCATTTAATTTGCATCTCCAACCAATTGAACTGCTGAGATCTTAAACAGTTCCAAACCAATTTCATCTCTCAACACTGTGAGCCAGGACCAATTTATCATACACTGAGGAAAGAATTGTACTCACTATTCCAAGTGCTACACCATCGAAGGCCGTGTGGAACTCAAAGCTTGGAGTTGGAAACTCAGGTGTTGGATAAGCAAAGAGCAACAAAAAGCTAAAGGTGGCCCAAAACGATGTAACTGCAACAGAAATACAATCAACATAAGAAAATTTTGTATCAGACTTATACAAGATCAACTTAATTTCTTGAATCTTAACTTTATATCAGACTTATACCTTAGGATGGTAGTTGCAGTGCAGGCAAATCAAAACATTACAGTAGGTGCAATAAAAAAAGGTGAACCATCAGTACTTAAAGACAAAATTTTTATATCTTCATGCCCCTTGAAAGTAAACTTGCAAGCATAGAAAACAGGAGCTTGGTAAATCACAGGATTCAAAATTTTGCATCTACTTTACAGCATGTGCAGGCAAAACTGTACTGTCCATTACATCAAAAGGATACAGCATAAGCTAGCCTTATACGGCCTGCTTAGTTTCACATCTCTCTCTCTCTCTCTCTCTCTCTCTCTCACAGCATTTTCCATGATGCCAATCTTCTCTTTGTGAATTCTTAGATAGAGGCAAACCCAATAGATAAACATGGTGTTAGAGGTAAAGGATTCTAAGGAGGAAAGCGGAAGTGGCAGCTATTCTATGCTGTAGGGGGGGGGAAAAAAGGATGAATTGGATTTGCGCAGGATCTTTTAAATTCATTGATATCTTTCTTTCAGGAATGAATTCCTTAGGTAATGGCAAGAATTCATCTAACAGGATGGCATCGGTTTTACCATATTACACTCTCAAATGAGATGCAAATCATGAACTTTCTTAATGTGCAAAACTGAATTTTTGTATATATTAGATAGATCCTCCCAAATGGAAAAGGTTATCAATTCTTTCCCCAGCAGACCGATATGCCGCCCTTATACAGTAATGCAACTTGTATGGAATACTACACACAACTCCGTGCAGAAGACTAACAAGCCCACACATCCCTACTAGAGCTCCTGAAGCCACCTGGGGCAGGTTAGAGGCAAAGCGAGTGCAGCCTGTACCCAACATATGACTGGACTTGCAACTGTCGTTTTCCCCCTCTACCATCTGCAAAGTCTGTTCATCTTAAGGTTGGCCTGGCAATGGCCCGCAAAGCAGTTTGCAAGGCCATCTGGCTCTCGTTACTTGGATTGGACACAAAAACTTGCTTTAAAGCTGCTTGAGACACTTCTTTCCCTTATTTATTAGGTTCTATTAGATTTTCCAATCAAACCAGGTGTCTTTTATAACATCTCAACAGTCGCCTTTATAACATCTCAACAGTCAAAAAAAGGTATTATAGAACAAAATGAAGTGTTATAAATATGCATACTCCAAAGTATCTAAATTCTTTATAACATCTCAACAGTCAAAAAACAGGTATTATAGAATAAAATGAAGTGTTATAAATATGCATACTCAAGTATCTAAATCTAGTCAAAGCAGTGAAGGGTAAATACCATTTTGCCCTGAGATAATAAAGTCATCAATATATGTGTGCACAGTCAACCAGAATGTGAGGATCATCAATCCCATTGCAAGACCTCCAAGAACATCAATCACACTGTGCATGCCAAGGTAAATTCTTCCTATAATATAGCCAAACTTCAGTAGAATGTATAAGAAACATGAATCTAGAAGAAACAGAAATTGAAGAGGTAGATGAGATCTACCCAGGCCAATAAGAACCACCACCAAGCAAACAATGGAAATTCCAGCCACTGTCACAGAGGGATCCTTGTTTGAGGTATAATCTAGGACATAGTGCAAAAGATACCTGGAAAACTCCCAAAAATGACCAACAATCAGAGCACTGAAAAGATCACTGATAACTCTGCCACACTACAGTAGATCAAAAGGGTAATATATGTCTATGCAAAGTGAATCACATGATTAATTTCTCTACATTGGGAATGAAAAACAAAAGTACTCCTAGTCCAGCTTATCGAATCACTCACAATTACTGTCATGTAAGCCTAAGACACTAGGATGAAGCAATAGGAGTTCTAAACAAAATGTTGCAGAAATGATAAGAATCATTAACATGGGAAAGATTTGAGTCTTGTGTCACTGAAATGTATGCTCATTTCGTGTTGAAAGACACAAGTTTTGCACCAAATACTATAAGTGAAGAAGCTTCCACCATGAGGATTGTAACCTACTTTAGTAACATGATGTAAGGAATAGCAACACCTGCAACATAGTCTAACAACATATAAAGGGGACAGAGTTACACAAATGGAAGGAAACGATAACTACCCAGATAAGCAAACTGTGTTTAGAGTGTGGGAAGAAGGCAGTCCATATTCCAATGTATTCTCTTCCTCATCCTTGGTGGCAGTAATCCTCCTAACAGGTGGGCAACTGGGTCTAGGAGCTGATACCACATCCTACATCATTTAAATTGGGAGAAATTGGAAAAGAAAATTTTATATATTTGATAAACTCTAAATTCACATTACTGAAAAGATTTGATTACAGGCAATGCATACCTTCATACAGTTCCCTAAATAATCACAAAAGACCATCAACAGGGTCATTTGCCTGGCCAATTTCCCATGCCCACTCTGCAACACATTACAAAAAAAGCGTTCACATGAAATTTCCCCAATGTTGATCACAAGATCAGCATAAAATTTAAATCGCATATAAAATTTAAAAAGAAAAAAAAAACCACACACACACACAATCACATTCAACATCAAAATTCCCAAATGCTGGCCTCAAAATCACCATGAAATCCAAAACCCCACGTGGAAAATATCTTAAATTGCAAAGATCAAACATACCCAGAAGAGAAGAGGAAGAAATGCAGTGTAAAAGGGAACAGAAACTACACACGACATCCCAGAGAAGAGAGCATCCAAGAAGCCATTTTGGAATTTCTGCAATTCACGAAACCCACAAAACATCAAAAAAATTAAATAAAAAAAATCGGAGGATATGAACAGGTGGGTTTTCAAAAATAATTTAATTAGTTTCCCGATATAAGCGAAACCTGGATCTGTAAAATGAGGTGAGTGCCAGAATTGACATGATGAGTGACCCAAGGTTGAGAGACGGATCTAAGCTTTTGGGTGAAATTGAAGTATGAGGATGCTGCAATCCATGTTATGACACCACATAGGAACGCCACTTGCCACGCGGCTATGCTTTCCATTCTCTCTCTCTCTCTCTCTCTCTCTCTCTCTCTCTCTCTCTCTCTCTCCCCCTCTGTGTTTGCTTGGTTTGTATCTCTCCCTCTTTCAAAAGAGGGACCGAAGAAACAAAGAAGGGAATTGAAAATTCAGGGGTTCGACGAAGGGGATTGAAAATTCAGGGGGTCGACGTGGACTTTGTTCAAATGAGAGAGAGAGAGAGAGAGAGTTAGGATTCAGAACCTGTATTTCTGTTTTCTTTTTTCTTGGGGTATATTTTTGTTTGATGCTTGCTTTGCTGGATTTTGCTGGCAGGGGCCTAACCGCAGAATTCTAGTAATTTTTTTTTTTTTAATAAAAAAGTCACACAATAAATTATCAAAAAGTCGATTTCTGTGGCCATTAGTCAATATAGCTTCGTGAGGATGTGAATATTCACCTCACAAAAATATTTTTCAAAAGATTAATTTTAGAACAATAATTCAAAAGAAAAAACTAATTTCAACATAAGACTATTCAAAACCAATAATATTTGTTTGAGCATGAAAATTTCTCTTAATTCAGTCATATATGAGAAAATTAATTTTTATAGAAACAAATTTTATAAAAGTAAATTTTAATGGAAGTAAATTTTATTTACTATTGTTACTCTTCTAGCAATATATGTTTTAAGGGTTATATTATATTATATTATATTATATTATATTATATTATATTTTTTAGGTGTTATTATATTTGCAATGACAACCACAGGATGACAGAGAGCAGGAAGAAGCTTCCTTGAGAGAGCCCCACCGGGGAGGGGAGGTGTCAAAATTGACCCCTTACTGAACCATCTCTAAGCTTGGAAATTGGAATACTAACGCTGACTGGTCCATGTGATCGAGACCCTTGTGGAAAAGTAAGAAAATAAATTGGGACTTAAGCCATCATTCATACCCTGCTTTAAAATACTTTAAAGTGGTGGGCCCTTACAAAAACAAGGGCTCAAAGGGTGGGTCCCCTAAACATGGGGTTTTGTCCTCGGCCATCTGCTTTCTGCCCGACAATGATGGTATTCATATCCTGAGCAACAATCCATGGACTCCGGAATAGGCCTTCTTCGGGCTTTATGTCTGGGTTCAATCGGAAATTGGCTTGTTTGATATGGAATGTTTGGTTGATAAGATTTCTGATTGAATTTGTTATCACTCAAAGTTTGTCGTTTGAACGTGATTCAATTTTTTTTTTGAAATTTTTTTTATAACATAATAGTTGAATTTATATTTTAACCAATTCGATACAAATCACAAACAAATCATTTTTTAAAAAAAATCTATCAATATAGTTTTTTTTATTTCTAAAATTTAAATTCGAATTTTAATTAAAAAACTTAAAATTTTAATTAAAAATTTTAATATTTTTTCATTTTATTGGTTTCAAATTCAATATTAAATTGAGAGGGATTGCCAACATCGTAGTTGGATAGATCAAAACCCCACCCATATGCACTACCAAAGGAGACTGGTTGACAGGTTTTGCCCTCAATGTGGGTGTTTGTTCAGTAACTAATGCAGAACTATGGGGAGTCAGAGAAGGTCTTTCCCTTACGAAGAAGAAGGGGTTGGATATATTGAGTTGGAGGTGGACTCTCTTGTTATCATCAATCTTATTATTATGCATAAAATAAAAATTACTTATTAAAAGTTGCCTGATAAAGCTGATGGTAATAGGGTTTTTTAAATAGCAGAAGGAGGAGGACCTTAAATAATCCAGGCACAAAAAAAAAGCATATATTTGTAAATTAAGAAATCTATTTGAACTTATAAAAAGTGTTTGGGAGTAAGAGTTGAAGTTAAGCAACTTACAAACTGCTTGTTGGCACCCATATCATAGAATTAGAAATAGAGAGTGAAACTTATGACGAAAGCAAATCACAGCATTGCACCGGATATGGAAGGCAACACATTTTTCTGCCCTCTCCATACAAAGGATTTGTTTTATGAAAATAACAAAGTAAAAAAAAATGAAAATCAAAGAAAAAGGTGTATTACACCTAGTTGAATGATTTAAACTAGGGATCCCCAGCAAGAAGATTGTATATAGATTAGCTAGACATCCCTCTACCCTTCATGACATGCCTCCTTAGTCCTGGAATATGGATTTTTGATATGTATTCTTTCCAGTTCATGCTTCCAACATCGAATCCAAAAATCCTCCTTTCTTCTCCAGACATCATTTCCATCAATCTTTCAATATTGCTGTTATCAAACCTATCAAGAATTTGCTTTGTATATGTCATGTGAAAAGAAAAAAATAAGGTTCATGAAAGTGTTATGCATGTTTCTGGAAGAGGATTTTTAAGACTATAATCTTACCTCCCACCATAGAAGGTGTATGGTTGATATATGTTGGCCAAGTACTTTGCTTGCTCAACTGATTTTCGGCATATGTTTTCTAGTTTCTGAGACATTTCTTGTTTCTGAGACAGCTTTCCATTAGTGGCCATAGATGACAGCCCACTCCGCTGAATCGCATCTCTCCACAGATGAGAGGAGAAATCTTCCACGGAGCTAAAGAGTTGCATTGTAGGAACTTGGATTGGCATTCCTTTTGAATCCTTGTAAGGCAATGAACTGAAGTGTTCATAAAGTAAATTTGCCAGCTGCCCAAAAACTAGTGGATTCACCACAGATGAAGCTATTTGATAGACATTGATGCCTGGCTTCCCCCCTGCTCCGTGCTTCGCTATGGCTGCTAATGTTGCATTAACAACCATGTCTGCCGGCACCTGCAAGACAAGGTGTCATTGGATAGACTTTCGTTTATTTCAACTTCTCATGACCTGACATAATGTAAAACTGTCCCATGAAATGTTACACGCATTCTTCTTCTGACAGGAATAACTTTTCAGGTTATGGCTGGAGGCGACTCCCGGGGGGTGTTTGGAAGAAAGTAATAAATGTCTGAAAGTTTGTGATATATCAAGAAATGGTACTATTTACCACATCAAGGACTCCATTAGGATCAACTAGAAAACCAGTCAGCTGCCCTTTCCCATAGCACAAAATTATGGGATCCATCATCCTGTATGAGAGAGAGAGAGAGAGAGAGAGGGAGTCAGATAGTAATTGCTATCTATTATCTAAGAGCTGTTGAATTGACATGCCTGTTGCCTTCCATCCATCCTGGGAATGGCTCCTTGAAAGTACTTTCTATGACACTTGGTCGAATTATCACCACTGGTATTTCTCCTCTCATATTGTCAATCAACATTTCCCCCATTGCCTTTGTGAACACGTATGTATCTTGCCATCCATATGTATTAGCCCTGATATGAGTCAGAAATAGGAATCTCTCAAATCAATTTTTTCGCCAATTGAATTTCATCCGGTAAACAACAAGAAGGCTTAAGAAATTTGAATGAAGTATGTTTCAATACTGTACATGAATCAAAGAAATTAACACAACTCAATCACCTCTCTAAGCCAAGCTGTTTCATTTTCTGAGCCATGACATTATCTTCAAAAGCCGCCTGTGAGTCCAATGCTAACTTAATTTCAGCTTCAATGTCCAGTTTTTCGCCCACTATGCTATCTCCTATGTGGAAGGTTTTTTCCATGATCCTTCCTTGTCTTTGTCCATTAACATAAGCTGGAAGATCACAAAGCATCAATATTGTCTATACTTACAGGAAGAGGCCAATTTTGCTATGCACCTATCTAGCTCAAAGTTTTCACTAGATTTCACATGTTGATATACGATATTGCCTTCAACAATCTCACACACTTTCTCTATGTTTCTGCCAAATATGAATTTGCATCAAGAAAATCTTTACTCTTGCAAAGCAAATAAAGGTTCTTCAATATTCTAGTATAGGCCCTAAAAGAATCTTCACTATTCTTTTTCTTAGCAGTTTTTGCTAATTCTTTGATGCATGCTACGATAGGCTACACAAAAAATGAACTCCTTCAATGAAAGCAACTTGTTAGTCTTACCTGTCGACACTTGCAAAACGAGCTCAAGTTTCTTACACTCCCTTGCAAAACTCATAATGTGAAAAGGTCCTTTTGTATTTATGTTGAGAGCCACATCATATCTGCAAATGTTAAAAAAAAAAAAAAAAAAAAAAAAAAAAAAAAAGCACCATTGAGAGGTTGAGTCAAGACAACAGAACACGATGGAGAAAATGGAAAGATTCTTGCCTTTCATCAAAAGTTGTATTAGCTGCAGAATTGATGATCACTTCAACTTCTTTTCTAAGCACATTGGCTAAATCCTCGTCTAACCCAAGATTAGATTCACAAACATTTCCTATGACAGGGACTAGTTTGCTCAACATGAAAGCTTGATAGGATCTTCCATGTGTTTGTTGCAGACATTTGAACAGCTCTGAATTGATAATCTGAACAGAGTCACAAACTTCATATTCTGTTAGTTAAAACCTCAAAATTAATTTTGTTTTCCTTTTAAGAAATGTGTTTATACTCGTTATTTAAAACATACCTCTCCCTTTAATCTCTCCATTGCAGCTTCCTTGTTCTTGGCCTTGATCAACAGAAATACCTTGCCAACATCTGGCACAGTTCGCAAAATCTTCTCAATGAGGACTGCATGCCAAAAATGTACAATTTAAAACAAGAAAACTTTTCAAAAAACTAAAGCTATATACAAAGAAAGAGGACATTGTACGTGCACAAAAACATTAATAACAGAAATACCTTTTCCTAGGAACCCAGTTGCACCAGTTATAAGAAACTTCTTTCCTTTAATGAATTTCACAATACCAATACCATCTTGAATATCTACTAAAGATGGAGTTGATCCACCACCATAAGGCACCAAATCTTTCACTGCAACTTCCCCTTGGCTTACTCCTGTTGGAGATAAAACTAAACTTCCTGCGTCCATTACAGAAGCACCATGATTTGTGCTCACCAATGTCGATAAATCTGTCAAAACTGATGAGATTCCACCAGACTTGATTGCGTTTCCACCACTTTGGCAATACACTGAAATGCTTTTCCTTTTCACTGAGAAATGATTCCATTTGTTTGATGATGTTATGAGGCTTTCAGATGAAAACAACAGAGTGTTTAGGATCAGAGCCCCCATTACTCCCTCAGAAAAATGAAAGATTGGATGAGAGTAGGAAATGCAACAAGAACTTTTTTACAAGTAAAAGGTTGTTGGTTTGAAATCTTAGCTAATCACTTCCTGAAAACAAAGGAGAAAAAAGCAAGTAGACAACAAAGCATTACAAAGATAAGCTAAAGGTTTGGTTTATAGTTTATGGACATAGAGAAAGAGGGTGTGAGTGAGAATAGAAAGATGGTTGAGTTTCAGGATTTAAAGAAGAAGAAGATGAGAGTTAGGTAAACTTGGGATCAAAAAGTTTGTAGGGAAGAGACACAAACAAGAGCTCTCTTTTTGCCACCAATTCAATAATATTGCCAACGGCTAAGATGGAGGGAAGTCAGTAACTAATACTAAACTTTTGCATAGAATAGCTGGCAGCAATGTAAAGAGATGAAAGGGTGTGAAATCAATATAATATAACGTGCTGAATCAACAATTAAAAAGCAGCTCAATCTTTTTCTGAAGAAAATAATACAATTTTCCATTGGCAGAACTATCGGAATTCGCATGCAATTTATGGACAGACTTAATGGTTTCATCCAATAATAAACATTACAAGTAATAAGTCCCAATCAATGAGTGGAGAAATTGACAAAGCAAACCAGTCTATAGCCCATATGGAATAGGGCCATCAAAAACAAAAGGAGTCCTAGGAAAGGCTTTGAATCCTAGGGAGAGCAGCTGAATCTCCCGCTGATGCTTGTAGCTTTACTATATCCAGCCCCATCGCTGCCAACTTACAATAAGCAAATAGGGATGCAATTCCCTCATTCCTCGACAACAATTCGTGGAAACATAAATGGGATAAAACTAAATCAAGATTTATGTTCTTAGTCTCCTGACAAGCAACGAAGGCCACAGCACTGAAAGCGAAATCCTGCTGAAAGTAGAGTTTGGCGAGCATTATGTTCCATGCTAGCATCAATGTAGCAGATGCGAAGCTCTTCACCTGCATCAAGTAAGATTTATCAAAAGATGCTAAGCTAGATAAAATACGCTTACATGTTTATAGAGTTTGCACATAAAATCATAAAAAGGAAGCCCTTTCCAAGGAAAAATTGCCTTTGGTAAGCTTAACCTTTTGTAAGGAAAAAAAAAAAAAAAAAAGAAAAGGCTAACCTGATGATATGAAAGTAGGAGTTTGAGTTTTTGAAACAAATAATTAATCGGGTTGTATTTGGGCTGACCCATATACTAATACAGGTAATTCTCAACACAAACCGAATATGACACGCAAACATATATCAATACCCCTAATGAAAGGTAGTATAGAGTTTCTGGCATAGACATAGACATTTTTTTTTTTTTTTTTTGTGGTTTCTCAGATCCAACACTAAGCACTTCACAGTTATCAACTCTGTGGCTTATGCATGCCCATTTTGATAACTGAGATTGGCCTTAACCTTTGCAAGAGAAAAGTATTTTGTAAAAAGATTGTAAATTGAGTAAAGAAAACCTTCTTCAATCCTGGAGAGCTTTCAAACTTGCAACAACATTCTCTATCCAGATAATGTGTGTATTAGTATTTGCAACGCAAACCATGCAGGTCAAATCTCAGGCACATGTACTGAAATTTGTTCCATCTCTTTCTCTTACTTCTTCTTCTTCTTTTTCCCCCCACTTCTTGCAACTATCCACTTTAACCAATCAGGTACTCAGCATATGTATTCAGCACTTATACCTCAGCAGTTATGATTGGCCCTTACGTTTTTTTTTTTTTTTTTTCTCTCCTTTTTCTTTCTTTTCTTTTTTCTGTTTTAGAATTTGGTCATGTCACCATAAGACATTCTGTAACCATAATTTAGATTCTGGTAAGTCATCCTCTACTTTAAATAGCACCCTCACTTTGCAAAAGAACACTCAATCGACCACCTTGAAAGTGTGATCTCAATATTCTTACCACAATCATGATTGTACAATGATGGCAGCATATAAACAGCACTGCCAACAGCAGCTTCAGAATTTGCACCTGCCACTGCTGATGAAAGAAGATCTTCATATGATCCACAAGCCAACCCAATACGAAATGCACAGATAAGAATCTTTGCCAGCACATTGGAATACCATTGTTTGGTTAGAACTGGACGGGTTAAAGCAAAGCAATCCCTTAAGAGATTCTTGACCAGCATCAGGTTGGGCTAAAAACAACTTTACTGAACTAAGGACAGACCTAATTGCTCATGCAATGTGGATACATTTTAAGCTTTCATCGTCGATCTCTTCAAAAGCATTTCTTAGCAAGCCAAACTCCACTTCCATCCGAGAAATATGACTGTGCATTAGATGATGGGAGTTGAAATGGGACATCAAAATCAAATCTATGAATCAAGGCCATCAGCTGATGATAACTTTTTGATCTTTTGTTAATAACATTTGAAAGATATTATTTGGAACTGCTGAGAATACCTCATACGAAATAAATAAAGTTGTTCTGTAAGCTGTTGCAAATAATTTTTCTAATTGAGACACTGACCTCATTTAACATCTCGGACGACAAGCTAGCAGGTTGAAGTATGGCAAGACAATCTGCAGATGCTACTCCAGAGATGACCATACAAGCCAACCGCTTTACCAGAAGTGGATATTTCAGAGCTTTGTTTCTGCAGTGTGACAAAAATGAGGGACATAATTATGGCACGAAAGTTAAGAATTCAATCAACGGATGCTAAACTAAAAAAAAAAAAAAGAAACCGGTGCACCCAGAAAACACTAAATCAAAAGAATTTTCATAATTAAAAAAAATATATTACTAGATCAAAGTGATTAAGCAGGGTGAACATATATAAACATTGCCATCATGTGCAAAATAGAAACTTGAAACCTTTTGAATTTGTATTACCTACAGTGGTCATCAAACGCAGCCCAGGAGGCTTTCCTCTCTACATCATAGAATGCCTGTGAATGTAAAATTTCAAAGCTCTTGTAAGAAGTCAATAGAAGACATGGCGAAAAAAAATGTTAGCATAAGGAACAACAATGCTCCACAGAAACCAATTAAGTCCTCTATAAAGTAACCCGTGTGAAATGCATGCGATAGACAACTAATTTAATTAGACGGCACAAGAAATGACCCAATTGAACACCCCCCAATCCCAAAAGAAAAAAGGAACAAAAAAACCAGCTTTACCATATACAATCCAAAAAATTGTTCTAAGAAGCCATATATCAAACATGTTGTTGGCATTTAGAATAGGCAATTTCAAAGAAAACACCTCAGAATTACCTTAAAACCACAGAAAAAATGAAGATTGAAGCAAGAAAAAACATAAAAAAGTAAAAGGACCTGAGCTTGATCACGACAATGGAGGCTGCAAAACGAGACGACGTGCTGAGATGGGAGCTTCTTGAGACATAAATAGCAGATATTGTGATTTTGAAGGGAAGAGAAAGAAGGGTGGGAGACTATGGGTTTAGCGGTGTGGACAAGTTCACAAGAATTTATACTCCGAGTGGCGAACACTCCTCTGCCAGCTGACTCAGTGAATCCTACTATGCTGCTTCTGTGATTCGGTAGTAACTGAAGCTGAATTACTGAAAGAGCGCAATGAGAGCAAAGAAGATGAAGACCAGTTTTGGAGTTTGCAGAGTGACGATTTCAATGTCTAACGTCCATAACGAACTGCAGCTATGGCCGTCAGTTTTGGAGAAGGGGGGAAAGGCAGTTACTTTTCTAGATTCCCTTGAATTAGCATTCCCCTTTCCTTTTTCCTGTGTTCCCATGCCTCCAAAGGAGTTTCTTCTTCTTTTTCTTTTTAAAATTTTGAATGTATTGTTAAATGTAATGTAGCATCATGTTCAAAGCTAATTAAATATTGAGCATGTTTGATGAAAGACTTGCAAAAACAGGGACAAGCCGAACTCTTCTGGTTCCGAGTGGATGAGGATATTTTCTCATATTGTGTGACTTGTGTAATGATGGTGATGCTCACACCACCAAGGTCTCAGGGCTCTTTTTATATATTATTCTTTTCATGGCTGTCGTCTTCAAAAGCCTAGGCAACCCAACGGCCTCCACTTTATTTATTTATTTTATATATATATATATATATATATATATATATATATATATTTGAAGGTCAAGTTCTATTTATTTATAAATTCTAAATATATATATATATATATATCCAAAATACTTATTTGAAGGTCAAGTTCGCCGGTTTCATGAACTCCAAGGGACTCACTCCAATGCTTTTATCACACCCACATCACAATGTACAGCAAACCGCCAGACCCTACCTTCTACAAGCTACTAAGACCTGCGTGCTCCGCTTGGCACCCTCTGATTTCGCTATTCCTTCTCTCTCTCTCTCCCTACAAATATAACCCAAATAAGAATCTCAGTATCCAATTCCAGCAAACCTCGTGATTTCAATTACCCAATCATACTTCTTTCAAGAGAGAGAGAATCAAATGAGCGAGTTCACTGAGATGATTCGGGGTCTACCCGAAGAAATAGCTCTCGACTGCCTAACCCGATTTCCTTACTCAGCTCACCGAGTTGCTACTCAGGTCTGTTATCGATGGCGTCAACTTATTCAAAGCAAGGACTTGTACTACCACAGAAGGAATTCGGGCAAAACCCACAAGCTCGCTTGCTTGGTTCAGGCTCTTCCTGGACAAACCGGGGCCCACAAACGGCTTGGTCCGACTTCTTACGGGCTAACTTTGTTTGACCCGGTAACTCGTTCATGGGACCGAGTTGACTCATCTCGCGTGTACCCAAATGGCCTACCTTTGTTCTGTCGGGTCACCAGCTCGGAAGGGAAGCTTGTATTAATGGGTGGGTGGGACCCAGTGAGTTTCGAACACGTTCGTGTACGAGTTTACTTCTCAATGTTGGAGAAAATGCAAAGATATGCCTTCGAAAAGGTCTTTCTTCGCAATAGGCTCTGCGCAGGACAAAGTCCTTATTGCTGGAGGTCATGATGAGAACAAGAATGCATTGAACTCGGCTTGGGTTTTTGATTTGAGTCAAGATGAGTGGACCGAGTTGAACCAGATGAGCGAAAAACGAGACGAGTGCCGAGGGGTTGTAACCGGGTCGGTTTTATGGGTCGTAAGAGGGTACGGGACCGATAGTCAGGGCATCTTCAAACCAAGTGCCGAGTTTTTTGATCTGGGAACGAGTCGGTGGAAGCGAGTTGAGAATGCATGGACCGATTCAATACAGTCGCCGTGGTCGTGCGTTGGTGTCGGTGAAGATGGGAAGTTGTTTTGTTGGTCCGGGTCGGATCCGGCTTTGAAAGTTGTGGCATGTGCGGTCCAGTGTGGGGATTGGACTTTTCTGACTGGGTCGGCCTACCAAGGAGGCCCACAAGGATTCTATCTAGCAAAGGAGGAGCAGCAGAAAGAAGAGAGGGAGAGGGGGAATGGGAATAATTTGGTTGTGGAGAGTGTGACTGTGCCCGAGCAGTTTTTGGGATTTGTGCAATCTGGATGTTGTGTGGAGATATGAAGTGATAATGATGATGCATTTCACTCGGCCACAATAAGTTTCAGTGTTGTGTTGGATTTAGTAATTGGGTACAATTACTGGAAATCTCCAAGTTGATTGTACAGCAATTTTTGGTATTTATAATGCTCTAAAAGGGAAAGTTGGGAAAAGGACTGTGCATTTGTCTACTTTATAAAGTTTATGCGGCAAATATGAATGTAAGCTTCTCTTCCTCATCCATCTATTACAAGTAGAGACAAAATTACTTATATTTCTCAACATAAACAATGCTTAGGACAACATTTTCCTTTTATCATGAATGATGCAAGTGAAGTTGGGATTGTTTTTAGGATTTTGCTTTCGAATTTTTTTGCTTTGTCCTTGTAGAAACAAGCCATCCACACAAAATGCCAATCAAATGGTTGGTAACACGTACAAATCTATCAAGTTGATCAACTCCATTCAATTTGCTCTCACCCTTCACAAAACAAAAGCAAATATAAAGGAATTTCACGGCCTTTGTGCCAACAACAGCCCAAGAAAACTGGCTACTCGATGCCATTCACGGGAAACGGAGACCCCTCTCTCATCCGTGTTCCCTAATGTAGAAAAGATACAGGGGGACAAAAAAAAAAAGAAACCACGGGGTTAGGCCCGTTCCTGGCATGCCAGCAGGTTCCAGCTCTGTACGGATAACGGTCATATTACAGCTCACAGTCACTTAGAACTAGAAACCCGAATTGTAAAGCCGGTTCCTCAGAAAATACCCCCATAGATCTTTCTACTGCTTAAATAATATGAAATTTGATCCAAATTCCACATTTTGTAAGTGATACCCAGCCACAAATTAGGACTGAGAATAAAGCTCGCAATGCTGGGAGTGAACTCACACAGACAATCTTTGGATGCATGGATCCCTCTCCGCAGAAAAATCATATCATCCCCATTCATCATTTAGCTCGACATTCAATCTTTAGATGCATTGCAACCAGACCACAGCATTCCACCGGTATAACAAAAGGCAGAAGCGCATAAGGGAAGAAGCCACTTGAATTGTATAGAGAAACCGATGCAAAATACATGCCAATAATTACCTCAACTAGTTACTCATGTCTTTCAAGAGCCATGTTGTTTAGCTGATGCTCAATATATATCATAAAAGGAGTCTCAGTTAGCTGCAACATCCTACATCTCCAACAGCGAAATTTGTTACAGACAACACAGCACCCAAACAATGATCTATTAAGATCCCCAAGCACTGCAGAGTCTAACTACTCTTCGTTGTTCTTGTGAAAATCATGCCATCAGTCTTACCTTTGAGTACTCATAGCCTCGACTTCACTCCTGCTCCTAGGACCATAAGGAGGCCTTGAATAAGACTGCTCTCGGTCATACCTTCTATCCGTAGGTGATACTGACCAGTTACAAAAATCAAAAACCTTGAGCACAAGCGAAAATGGATTTCCCTTTCTTTGTTACACTTCACTAACAAAACAATGAAGCATCACTCTTTCTTCTTGGGTGGAGAAGGCCCAGAAATGTAAAACTATATTCTTCCCATCAATGACAAACCTTGAATAATGACTTCTCCTTGGAGAAGGGGAATAATAGGCTTAGCTACGGGAATAAGAATGCCCGTATCACGCAGGTGATCGAGAATGCAGAAGGAGAGATCGCCTGTGGTCATATGAACGACCCCTGAAAACAACCACAAACACAAATCAGAATTCTAAGTATTGTGTCTCCAAACAAGCACTACAGCCATCACCTTTTGGGTTTTACAATAGTCTAAACAAGTAAGCAAGATGAACAAAGCCAATGCGTGCACCACAACTCCCCCCCCCCCCAAAAATAAGAAAAGAAAAAACAAATCCGTAGCACAATAAAATAAGAACAAACAAAAATCAAGAAATATGTTATACCTGAAACATTCTCTTGCTCTCATCTCTGATGGCCTCTTTCGACTTTCCTCAGCAAATACTACTGTCAACTCCATTCCAAGAAGAATTTTGCCATTCATATGATATTTAGCATCTGCAGCATCAGCAGGATCCACATATTGGACAAAACCAAAGACACGTGGTTCCCTGCAACAACACCAACAGGAAGGGTATTAGAAAACACAACTATGTTGGACAAAAGATGAAGGCACCACTATTCTAAAAATTTTATGGACAATCTTTACATGTAGATATATTCTGCCGACACTTTTATGAAACTCAACCAAAAGCAATTTTTTTGCTGCTAACCTTGAGCCACTCAGATTTTTAGGGTTGAAACCCTCCAAAACTTGAACTTCGCTTCAACACTTGCACTCCTTCATTATGTATTCAAATCAACTTCCTTCAATCTTCAAGAACATTCAGATCATCATGAACTTACTTGATTGGTGCTTTCTTGACATTATTTTTGCTGTTAGACCTCAACACTTCAATAAACAACCCATATTTATGAATAAAAAAGAGTCCCATTATCAAACACCAAGTGAAAGAGAGAGATGGCAACATAACTTGTATCACGTGGAAGCCATCCCAGACAAATCAAATGACACATGGATATTAATGGAAACTACTTATCATTGAAAATTCAACTAACCCAGTATAGTAATCCCGGGGCAAGTAAATATCCTTCAAAGGGCCAAATTGCCCAAAAGGCCCACAAAGTTCTTCTGGCCTGCTACCAGATGTAACAAAGTGTTAATAAATATGCAATAAACAAGGAAGGTCCTTGTTCAATAATGTTGTGGAAATCAGAATGAACCTATAAAAGCTAATATGCAATGAACAAGCAAGGTCCTTGTTCAATAATGTTGTGGAACTCAGAATGAACCTATAAAAAGCACATGATGTTGCATGAGCAATGGCTCAATCTGGAATTGACTTTGCAGACTCCATCCTTCGGCCCTTTGCCCATCAGCTTGGCAGGCAAGCCACATACATTGACAGGCAATTGCATTGCAAAATTTTAGTTGCAGGAGTTGAAGCTGCCACTTACTGTTTATGGTGACCGATGATGCATCGAGACTTCTAGACATGTATGTCCTTGTTGTGTCCTTCAAACACAAGAAGGTAAAACTTTTTAAAACTTTGTCATGACACAACCACTATGTTCACATGGGCATCCTGCACCCGTGCTTATAGGGCGATGTTAAATGAGGGGCCCTAGACTATTAAATGGCATTGGCTTACAAAAATTTGTTGTTTACACATGATATCTCAAGCCAAATGATATACCGGTATATTCAATAAGAAGATACTCAGGGTCGCATAACATAAACAAGTGAACATCAAGAGAAACACATATCAAACCATTTATTCAACACGTAACGCATCTACATGCTTTTGGCAGTTACTTCAATTGCAATATGAACTTTCACGGCTCAAATGCTCTCAGTTCAGTCCAAAATAAATTTAGAATGGTGACTACAACTAGAACATGTTTTTTTTTTTGGAAGAAAAAAAAATCCTTGCAAGACGCGAAATAACTGGTATCTACTTTTTGAGCATACACCAAAGGATAAAAAAAGTGCTCACCTGATGCACAAAGTGCTCCCCGGCTCAATGCGGGTTAGGGGGTGGGTAAGCGTATGTGTATACAGCCTTCTCCTTGCATTTTTTGCAAGAAGGTTATTTTCATGCCTCGAACCCATGGTCTCGAGGTCACTAAAGAAGCAACTCAACCGTTGCACCAAGGTCCACCCTTGAGCATACACCAAAGGATAATGAACAAAATAAAATCAAATAAAAATGGCAGCTGAGTCATGTTACCTGCAGTCACAGTGAAGATTGCGCATCAAGAGACTGGTAAGGAGATCTCTATCACGGCCTCCATAATGACCCCTAGGGCTAGGACTTCGATGTCTTCTGCTGTAACCTCTTGGTGGTGAAGGACTACAACTATAACTTCTACCCCTCATTTACAACAATCTGCTCAACAGACCTGTAACTGAAAAAGATACAAAATACAAGAAAATCAAGACTCCGAAAATTCATCTACATACTCAATACCCATTAACCTAATCTGTGAAATGTAAGTATTCAACCATAAAGTTCAATAAATGTTCATAGAGTGGCTAGAAAATATCTTCAACAATATCATAAATTATTAGTTTCTCATAGAAACCTCCGGTCAACAAAAACAAGATGCAGGTCTAAGAAAAAATTGGAAAAAGCCTAATAGACCAGAGACAATCCAAGTCACCACAGATCAACGAAGAAGAACCAATCATAACCTATAGAGATATTGCAGTTTAAGGAGACAGGCAATTCAAAGAACAAAAGAGGATTTTACACATACTTGTTTATGGCATTTGTAAGATTGACCTAATCGAGTCACCTCGAACTAAAGAAAAATAATAAGATTGACTTGTGATTCTTATGTTTGTGTCTTTTATGGCACTTTTCAAGAATTATTTCGAATTTATTTTTACTTTTTAATGAAGTGGTGGATTTTACACACAATTGTATTATTAAACAACCCTCTTTTGTTCTACCAAAACGGACTTGCATTGATTGACCATACTTGTAAACCCAGTTAAACTAATCTATGAAAACATAAGTACAAATAGAAGTTTGATTATTCGTTAATTCGAGATTTAATCTAGATTTTATCTGAAAAATCCTATAGAAACCCAACAATATAATGTCATTTTTCGTTACATTGGTGCCCAAGGGTCAACTAGGTTCGATTGGTTAATCAGGATCACACAGAAAACAATTGAAGACAATCGACAATTTATTCAAAGATCAATCCGAACAACTAAAATAAATGAATATCAAGTTTAGTAGCACCCAACTCTTTCATTGCGGAAGGAATCAACAAAAGACCGATCAAAGAAAAAAGGGAGAAATCAGACCAAGATGATTGAAACATAGTCAAAAGACTGATTGAAGAAATGAGAGATTACCTGAACTATGTGTCTCTTATCGTTGGTCCCTGGCAAGCTTTGTACCGAACAAAAAAAAAACAAAAATTAAAAATTAAAACAACCTCGGACGGAAAATAATTCCGTTTGTAACCATAATTTGTCGCGGGTTGGACCCGCGGCAGGCTATGTCACGAGTTCAACCCGTGACATCGGCTATGTCGCATCTTGAAGACGCGACATAGCCTCCCGCCGCAATGTGGCAAGGAGGGAGATGCTCCCGCAGCAGTGGGGGGCAGTGGGGGGAGGGAGAGAAAGGGAGGCTCCCGCGGTTGTGGGGGAGGGAGGGAGAGGAAGGAGTGCCGCGGGGGGGGGGGGGGGGGGGGCGAGAGAGAGGAGTGCCGCGGGGGGAGGGAGGGAGAGAGAGGGAGGAGTGCCGCGGGGAGGAGAGAGAGGGAGGAGTGCCGCGGGGAGAAAGAGAGAGAGAGCGCAGCACCACCAGGGGGAGGAAGAGCACAGCGCCGTAGGGGGAGGGAGAGAGGAGCGCAGCGATACAGGGGGAGAGAGGGAGAGCGCAGCGCCAGTGGGGCAAGGGAGAGAGGGAGAGCGCAGTGCCGCTGGTGGAGGAGCACCGCCATGTCGTGTCTTAGAGACGCGACAAGCCTTGTCATGTCTTCGAGACGCAACACATGTAATGCTGACACCTGGCTTTGTCGCGGGTTCAACTCACGACATAGCCTATTGCGGGTTCAACCCGTAATAAATGGGGGTTACAAATGGAATTACAAAGCTCGGTCCCTTGCTTTTGACCAATGTTCTCCCCCCCCCCCTCTCTCTCTCTCTGATTTAAATGAGTTGAACGTATTATGTTCTAGATGGTTCTGTGTTTACGTAGTAGGCCGAAGACCATCTGTCTATTGGGTTGGTTTAATTGGATTTTCTGGGCATAACAGGCCCACATGTCATAGAGTAGAATATATGTATTTTTTTTTGTGAAGAGAATATATGTATTTTTATACTCTTGACCTTATCACAAATTCTAAATTCAATTCGAATCAAATTAAAATGAACAAAACTTTTTAATACCTATCTTTTCTATATGTAATATTTAAATTCAAAATTTTATTTAATTAAAAAAATATAATCACTTAATCAACTAGATGTCGTAATAAATATATTAAAAAAATATTTAACTACTTATTATTTTTAAGAGGGCTTAACCTATTTACGTAGGCCAACAATATTGTTGTAGCTAAGTCTAAAATGGTAATTTAATTTAAAATTCTAGTTTGAACATTTATTTTCTATGATTTAAAGTCAACTAATAAGCCTAAATAGAAAAAATTTGCGAAAATTATGCAAAT
This sequence comes from Dillenia suffruticosa, assembly GCA_033439265.1. Classification (NCBI taxonomy): domain Eukaryota; kingdom Viridiplantae; phylum Streptophyta; class Magnoliopsida; order Dilleniales; family Dilleniaceae; genus Dillenia; species Dillenia suffruticosa. Next base: position 275,704 of record JAVTVX010000013.1, on the reverse strand, counting down.
CTAAAAGTTTAGACCCCCAGACTTCAACATTAATTTATTTTTTTACAAAACCCGAAATGTTATCACAAAATCAAATTTAAATAGGGCATAATGCTGGTTCAATTAGAGTCATAGATTTGAAAATATTATCAAATGTATAAAAAGATATTTAATACTTTTGTTTATAAAAAAAAAAAAGAAAAAATTATTAAGACGAGATTTGAATTATTTAAAAAACCTTTTAATAAAAGAAAGGAGAAGTTATTTAAGTAACTCAAATTCAATAAAAAATTTTAATGTTGCTTAAACCGGTAGTAATATTAAATGTATATTAAGCCGTGGTTGAAATTTTTATTTCATAAATATTTTACTGGTCATGTTGGAGAACAATTTAAGAAATTGGAAAAGGTAGAGAATTCAAATATATATTTTTTTAGCTGGGTTGTGATTACAATGACTTTTCTTTTCGAATCACGTTTATATATATATTTAAATTATTGATATTTGATAATCATATTAGACTCGATTAAATTTTATTTAAGAGATATCAGGAATCCAAATCATATATATATTCGACCAACAAAAACAATGATGCAAGTCTAATAAATAACAGTCCATGCATAATAAAATACACATGATCACATGAGTTCTCTATAAATATATATACACACTCAATTCAGAGCATAAATCAGCTTAGAGACTCTGAGTTTGAGAGAGAGAGAGAGAGAGAGAGCTCTGGTTGACATCAGCAAAGAAAAGTGACAGTGTAAGTCAAAATCTTCGTGGCTTTCCATATTCTCTTCCATTTTTTTTATCATGATTCTATTTTTTTTTTTTTACTCAGTTCCAAGTATGCTAAGCCTAGAAAGTGGCCCATAGATTAACAAAGAATTGAAGGATATCAAGACAAGAAAGATGAAGTTGTAAAAGAGGATTAAAAGAATAGAAGACAAAAAGTACAAGATCACAAAGACAAAATTCGGTCAACTAAGTAGGTGATTACTTTTACTTTTTATTAGAAAATAAGTGGGTAGATTACTTTCTATTAGATTACTAACCGCGCACGAGGGTTATTTCGCAAAGGGGTTTCTCCAAACAAAAGTTACAAACAAACACACAAAACAAAGCTGACAATGAGAGTTCCAGCATCCAAAAGAGATCAAATGGATGAATAACTCATTGCAGGTGAGTCTAAGTGGGTAATGCGGGTATATTTTCAAAAGGTAATCTACCCACTCAGTTGACCAAATTTTGTCTTAGTTTCAAAAACTAGGTGAGATCAAAATATTTTTCAAAAAGTTAACAGTATTACTTTTACTTTCTATTAGAAACTAAGTGGGTAGATTACTCTAGCTCAATGGTAATACCTGAACACGAAGCCTGATGATATCAGCAAACCGTGAGACACACTTGGAGGAAATCGATCTCTTCATACCTTGGTCAACTATTTGTACCAGGGAATCAACGACTTGAAACATGGATAAGGCCCATTTCACCTGTGATTGCTCTCTCTTGGTAGAGAGCTATGATAAGCAACAAGTGCAATTAGCAGTTTTCTGACAAAGCAGGGGAATGGAGAAGAACAGAGGAGCGGTCATGAATCAAACCTATCAAAATGTCCCCTCCTTGTTAATAGCTCCAAAAGCAACACTCCAAAAGCATAGATGTCAGTCTTCGTACTATCAACTCCAGGATTGCCAAGCTCAGGTGCTATGTATCCCGCGCTGTTGATAGCCGTTTCAGAAGCCTGCAGGAGGATCAATGACCATATGAACACTGGGTTCCTCTTCATGTCTTATTAAAGGCAGAATCTGTGTTGCATTTGCCTTACAGTAAGTTTCTAAGAGATGAAGCACTTAGAATTGAGGAACATGGCTAGCAAAAACAGTCTAAGATGATGTGGGATACAATACAATTTAATGAAATTTAAACTACCCCGTCCCCAAGGCACAGCCTAGTGGTACAAACCCCCATTCCCCAACCTGGTGATCCAAGTTCAAATTCTTGTACAACCCAAAAAAAAAAAAAAATTAAACTACCCCACCTAGTGCAAACTTTTAACAAAGAGTGGGAAAGAAGAGGAGGTCCTCCCACCAGCTTTCCTCTTTGATCCATGGTATACAAGCTCGTTAATTTCCTAATTAGTACTACTCAGTCTTCATGTAAGAAGCAATTTCAGGGTCATTCATTTGTGTGCCTTGAGTTTGACACTGTTGCAAGCAAGGGGGCTTCAAGACAGCTAACCCACATTCAGTAATATGTGGCAAAAGCTAATCATGAATTAGGATATTGTCAGCCCTTAAGTTGCAATGAGCCATAGGAGGTGAGAATGTGGAGTGCAAATAACTGAAAACAATTCAATGTGATAAAATGTCAAAAATCACAATCGAGGAAAACATAAAAGACTCCATTAGCCCTATAAAAATAAAGGAACTCAGGTGCTGGTTCATCATTTTTGTTCTAAGCTACACAGAACTATGGCCAACATGATTTTATTCTTTGTTTTTATTTATTTATTTATTTATTTATTTATTTATTTATTCATTTATTTTTTGTTTTGTTTGTTGGGAGGGAGTATTTTCTGGACTGATTGTAGTTGAAGAGTATTCTATAATCACTCAGCTGGTCTTATAGTCATACAAGTTTTATAAAAGACGTGAACTTGCTATAAAAATTATCAAAACACTTACTCCAATGCTCGAGCTATGCCAAGAGAAATTCAAAGGCAAAGGCCCAGCTGAGAGGCTTGTACTCTTTGCAGTGCAATATGGCATCTAGAGACAAACTTCTGACAAACTCGTAGACAAGAAAATGTTGTCCATGCTCAACACAATAGCCAAAGTGTGACTATGTTTGGATGCCTCAAACGGGCCACAGCCCAAATCACATCCAAGAAGTGCTCTTTCACGTAGAGGGACAGTGATAACATGTAATGTTCTTCACAGAAAAAATCTGTCATGCAAGGTATAATAACACAGAAGGAATAATGTTTGGGCACTGAAGTCTAGCATAGCTGAAAGAAAATCAACTTGTTAAGTTTTTCTACCTGGCCATCGGGGAAATCCACTTTGTAAACAGAACCAAGAGAATTCTCTCCTATGAGGTTCTCTTGGCTGAAACTATTTGTGGCTGATTGGAGCCCTTCCACAGTTTAAAATTTAGCACTGATTGGGATTCTGCATTTCTTGGATAAACTTTTCTTCTGCCCATCTTCACATTTTGCATTAACCGAAGTGGTGACATAGCCTTCGGAGTAAATGGAGCCGGAGACGTGACAAATGTAAGTTGCAGGCTCTACTCTGGTGCAATAGTAAAACCTTCTCACCAGAAAAAAAAAAAAAAAAAAAAAAAAAAAAAGAGGGAGAGAGAGAGAGAGAGATTACAGTCACTGAAATGAAATTGAATCTTTTCTGACAGAGGGCATGACAGATAATGTGCTATTGCAGTTATAAATGTGTAAAAGGTTGAAGCCTGTACGGTAATGTTCGATTCAAGCTAGAGTGATGCTATAGAAATAAACCTAGCATCGTGGGGAAAAGGATATTATGCAGACGAAAAAAGAAAGAAAAAGAGAGCGAATTTTATTTAATATCTCTACTTGGAAAGGGTACTTCTTCAAAGTACTAGAAGCTACATATGTGTTGATCCTCCAACAGTAACCATGAGATAAGAACCAAGCATCGTTTTATATGTGTATTTATGTTATGAATTATAAGAACTCCAAAGCTTGTCAGCCCATTTACCTAAGGTTTACTTAATATCTTAATTACCAAAGGACATTGTTTGCAGCTTAATTTTGGTACTGCCTGATGACCAAATAAAATGATACTGTAAGGCTTTACCTCGGACTGTGCTGACAGGGAGTGAACTCTTCGAGCTCTCACTGCTTCCAGTCTTAGCTTTTGTTCTTGAGCTTGCTTAAGACGAAGTGCAAATATGACAGCTGCACAAGTTACTATCAGAGCTCCTCCAACAACCATCCCAGTTATTCCTCCAGGACCCGGCCTTTTCTTCTTGTTTGATGCCACTGACAGAATGATTGATCTCGATGGCATTTGACTTGATAGTCAAGGGACTAGTACTATTTTTCTTGTTGGGCTTTTTATCAAATGGAAAATCCCATGGTGGTTATGTTGCTCTCTGTGAAACTTATTTCTACAAATCCTAATAACAGATATTGAGGTCAAATCATTTGCTTTGACAATTAACACAAGGAAATAATAAAATCATATGCAAAGTTTCGAGATATTACAAAAGATTTGGTATATACTGAAATTGCTTAGGGATGACACCACTAAATTGGTTTATCTTGGATGTTTCTATACAATAATGAATATATACAAAGTTAAAATGTCGAAACAAGTTCCAAAAATTGAAACAAGGAACCGAGAAGAAAACCAACAGCTCAGCTGGTGGGAGATTAGCCCAAAAATGTAAACTTATTATTCTGTAAGAACCTGCAAAGGCAGACAAGAAATTTAACAGGAGAAAAAAGGGGGCATTTAGGACCAATTCAAACAAATATAGTAAAGGCTGGAAAAAAACTTACACCATTTTAAGACTTGTTAGAGATCGAAATGAACTAGGAAGATCCGCAGTAAAGTCATTATATGACACATCACGGTCAGAGTAGGTTGAACAAATGGGAATTATAGATGAAAGGAAAGGAACGCCAAAAGGATGAAGTTTAAGATGAAGAAAAGCTACACTAAGCACTGAAGGGGCCAATAAAATTTAAATAGTTAAATAGTTGAGATCCAAATGATGAAAGGTCTTATTATCGTTGGAGGACTTCTCCTTTAATGACAACATCACCTCTCCATGCAAGGCCATCCATGTATTTATGATGTTTGAACTCCAAAATTTAAAAATTTTGTATGAGCCTGAACTAACTTGAAGTTGTGATTGCTAATAAACTTCCAGCAGGTCATGACATAAAAATAAATAAATAAATAAAATTAAAAATTTTCTAGCCATAGAATTTTACTTCAATCCTTGGAAAGACTGCTAAACAACCCGAAAAAGGTTTAAGCCAAGACCACCATAAAAGTTTGAAAATGTTTTCATTTCAGAGGAAAAGGCCAAAAATTCTACACCAATGCTATTGCTCTCTGAGATACCTTAAAAGTCAACTTTGGTGTCTCTTCTTCCTTTCAGGTTTTGTGTAAAACTAAAAAGAGAACATATATAAATATCATATATATATATATTATATAAAAGAGGACAATTCATGCAATTCTTTTAGATTATGTTGGCCGCCAAATACATCACCCGTTGGTCCAGCAAACGAGTTATAGCTGACATTCCCGCTAAAAACAAAAGCAGTTAGTTAACAATCTTATATCAACAGGGGCTAGAACTGAAGTATGTTTTCAGCAACTTACAGAAGTTTAAGATCTTTCAAATAAGCAAGAGAGTATGGAATAGTTTGTGTAAATTTATTGTGAGACAGATTCCTGCACTCATAAGAAAGGAGGTATCAAATTTGACTACAGAATCGAAGCAACTCATGCTATACATTTTTATACATTAAGTCCAAAGAAATTTAAAGAACAAAATTGATAAGGAAAGGCGGTAAAATCATACACGTGGGTTGGATAAGCAGGTAAGGCAAAAGGTATTTCGCCATGAATCCTGTTGGAGCTGACATCTCTGACATGACAAACCATGTTATATTATTAAAACCTGAGCAAGTTTCATTATTCTACTTCATCTAATAGATAGTGAGCAAGTTTACATACAGTTTCTCCAAATTAAGAAGATTAATCAGCTAGTCTCCAAGGGTTCCACCTAGCTTTAGACCATGAAGATCACTGCAACAATTACAGAAACAGACCAGTTTAGCCATACCATATTAGCATCTAATGACCGAGTCATTGGAGACTATGTACATTACATGAATATAACCAGAACATAAGATTCCAGTCCATGACTCTTCAAATGGATGTCCACCATTAGGACTCCATCCTTTCAGCTGAGACAGCTAATGACGGGCCTTGTATAGTTCATGTAAAGATTTAATTGCATTTTACACCACTGGATTAGTCTTCAGAGATTTCAAAATGCAACTTCCTATATCAAAAAATGGAACACTGTATCTTATTGAAGACAGAAACATTCTCCCTAACCATAGCACCTGATCATCTACCAGGTTATGACCCCATCTTTTTACCTTCTTCGCCAACCCGATGCTACCCAATGCAGCAAATTAACTGCTCCATGTAAAGCATTCAATGCATTACAACTGATATGGTTTTTGGGGATTCAAAAAACAAACTGAACTATCTATTGGCCTTCAATCCTAAATCTTGTTAAACTGGTACCAATGTTACCCTAAGTAGCAAATTGAACAATCCCACAAATAACAGACCTTTTTGGATCTTTTAGGTGACAATGCTAAGTTGCTAACAAATAAAAAAGGGGAAAAGACATTTTAATCAATTCTCTCAGCTGCACAACTAAATTCCACAGAAAGCATCCAAGATTTTAATGACAACGGTCAACACCAATACTAATGAGAAAATGAACCAAGAAAATCAAGATTATCAATTTTACCCAGACACATAACCAGATTCATCATCCTGTCAAGATTATCACAAGAAAATCAATTAGTGATTCAAAAGTAAACCAAGAATCTAGTGCATTCCCGTATGAATACATAACAACTATCAATTCCCAATTCTATGAAAATAATTTCTTGAAAGAAGAATTGATTGTAAAGTGAAAAAGTACCATCAAGGGGATCTATGGATGCTGAAGCCAAATTTGTGAGAATTGCCGAGATGACAATTGGCAACCAATTGTGCATTTATTTAAACAACCACAACTTTTATCCCAAAAAGTGAAAGTTTTTCCAGTAAAGCCATTAAAGATACAATTTGATCCGAAACAAGAAAGATTCTGACAAAAATGAGATCCAAATAATTATGATTTCTCTCAAAGATCGGCAACAGAACCAGAAGTGATTGAGACTGTGGAAGATTTTTACTAAAGAACTTTGAGAAGTAAAGATTCAAAGTGGAAAATAGAGAAAGTCTGTGGAAGATTTTATCAAAAAAATTTGCAAGAAAAGAAATTCATGCAAGTAAATCGTACCTTGGAATGAGGGTTTGATAAAGATAACTAATAAAGACTCATTTGTGTACCTTAAGTTTGACACTGTTGCTTGTGAGGGGCCTCAAGACAACCAACCCGCCATCAACACATGGCATAAGCTCATCGTTAATGAGGATCTTGTCAGCCTTTAAGCTGCAATGAGCCATAGGAGGTGAGAAATAGCTGAAAACAATTCAATGTGATAAATGTCAAAAAATCACAATCCAGAAAAACATAAAAGACTATATTAAACGTATAAAAATAAAGGAGTTCAAGTGCTGGTTCGTCATTTTTGCTCTAAGCAACATAGAACTATGGCCAACATGATTTTGTTCTTTGTTTTTTGCTTTTCTTTTTCTTTTTTATTTTTTGTCTCCCGGGGGGGGTTATTTCCTGGACTCTTAGTTCAATTGTATTCTATATCCACTACTTCAATGCTCTTCGCAGAACAATCAAAACACTTGCTCCAATGCTCGAGCTATGCCACGAGCAATTCGAAGGCGAAGGCCCCAGCTGAGAGGCTTGTACTCTTTGCAGTGGAATATGGCATCTAGAGATAAACTTCTAACAAACTCGTAGACAAGAAGATGTTGTCCATGCTCAACACAATAGCCAAGAAGCATGACTCTGTTTGGATGCCTCAAACAGGCCACTGTCCAAATCACATCCAAGAACTGCTCTTCCTCATAGAGGGACATGGGTACCATGCTAATGTTTTTTTTTACAGAAAAAAACTTTAATGCAAGGTATTTATAATAACACAAACCAATAATGTTTGAGCACTGAAGTCTAGTATAGCTGAAAGAAAATCAATGAGTTAAATATTTCAAAATGGTTCTGGAGAAGTGACAGATACAAGTTGTGGGCTCTCCTCTGGTGCAATAGTACAACCTTCTGACAAAAAAATAAAATAAAAAATAAAAAAACAGAGAGAATACAGTCACTCAAATGAAACTGAATCTTTTCTGACAGAGATGGGCTGAGAAATACCGAGATACTGCAGTTATACATGTGTAAAAGGTCCAAGCCTGTACAGTAATGTTGATTCAAGCAAGAGTGATGCTATAGAAATAAACCAACCATCCTGGGAAAAAGGATATTATGCAGAAGAAAAAAGAAGGAAAAAGAGTGAAAATTTTATTTAATATCTCTACTTGGAAAGGGAACCACTTCAATTAGTAGCTACATACATTGATCCTCTAATGGTAACCAGGGGACAACAAAGAAAAATGAACAGAAACAAGAATATTTTTATATGTGTGTTTATGTTATGAATTATGAGAACTCCAAAGCTTGTCGGCCAATCTACCTAAGGTTACTTGATATCTTAATGACCAAAGGACATTGTTTGCAGCTTATTTTTGGCACTGCATGATGACCAAATAAAATAATACTGTAAGGCTTCACCTCGTACTGTGCTGACAGGGAGTGAACTCTCTGAGCTCTCACTGTTTTCCAGTCTTAGCTTTTGTTCTCGAGCTTGTTTAAGATGAAGTGCAAATATGACTGCTGCACAAGTTACTATTGGAGCTCCTCAAACAACCATACCAGCTATTCCTCTGGGACCCAGCCTTTTCTTCTTGTTTGCTGCCAATGTGACAGAAGGATGGCTCTCAATGGCATTTGACTTGGTCGTCAACGGACTACTACCATTTGTCTCATTGGGCTTTTTATCAAATTGAAAATCCCAACATCGATTTGTAGCTCCTTTGTGAAACTTATTTCCACCAATCCTAATAACATATATTGAGGTCGAATCATTTGCTCTGACAATTAACACAAGGAAATAATAAACTCATATGCAAAGTTTCAAGATATTACCAAAGATTCGGTATATATTGAAACTGCTTAGGGACCCCTAAACTGGTTGTCTTGGATGTTCCTACACAATGATGAATTTACACAGTTAAAATGTTGAAACAAGTTCCAAAAATTGAAACAAGCAACATACAAGAAAACCTACAGCTCAGCTAGTGGGAGATTAGCCAGAAAAATAGAGCCAATAAAATTCAAATAGTTAAATAGTTGAGATCCAAATGATAGAAGGTCTCATCATCATCGGAGAACTTCATTAAAGCTACATCATCTCTACATGCAAGGCCATCCATGTATTTATGATGTTTGAACTCCAGAGTTTCCAAAACCTTTTATGAGCCTGAACTAACTTGAAGTTGTGATCACTAATAAATTTCCAGTAGAGCATGGAATTTTAAAAATTTTCTAGTGATAGGATTTTACTGCATTTCGTGGAAAGACTACTGAACAACATGAGAAAGCTTCATGCTAAGACCACCATAAAAGTGTGAAAATATTTTCATTTCAGAGGAAAAAGACAAAATTTCTACACCAATTCTACTGCTCTCTGAGATACCTTAAACGTCAACTTTAGTGCCTCTTCTTCTTTTCAAGTTTTGCATGAAACTAAATAGAGAATACATATAAAATATTATGTTTATTATATATATGAGAGGTCAATTCATACAATTCTTTTAGAGTCTGTAGCCCACCAAATACATCTCCAATTGGTCCAGCTAACAAGTTATAGCTGACGTTCCTGCAAAAAAACAAATGCAGTTATTTAATAATCTTGCATCAACACAGGCTAGAACTCAAGTATGGTTTCAGCAACCTACAGAAGTTTAAGATCTTTCAAAGAAGCAAGAGAGTATGGAATAGTTTGTGTAAATTTATTGTAATCCAGATTCCTGCCCTCATCAGAAAGGATGTATCAAATTTGACAATAGCATTGAAACAACTCAAGCTATACCTTTTTATACATGAAGTCCAAAGAAATTTATTAAAGAACAAAATTCATATGGAAAGGCTGTAAAATCTTAAAAGTGGATTAGATTAGAAGGTAAGGCAATGCAGTTGGAGCAGACATCTCTGACATGACACACCATGTTATATTTTTAGAACCTGTTCAAGTTTCATTATTCTACTTCATCTAATAGCAAGTGAAGAAGTTTACTTACAGTTTCTCCAAATTACAAAGATTAATGAGCTGGCTGGGTTCCACCTAGCTCTAGACCATGAAGATCACTGCAATGATTACAGAAGGGCACCAGTTTAGTCATCTAATATTAGAATTTAATGACTAAGTCATTGGAGACTATGTGCACCACATGAATATAACAGATGACCCAGAACATGAGTTTCCAGTCCATGGATCTCCACCATCAGGACACTATCCTTTCAGCTGAGATGGCTCATGAAGGGCCTTGTACAGTTCATGTAAAGTTTCAACTGCATTTTACACCACTGGATTAGTCTACAGAGATTTCAAACTGCAACTTCTTATATCAAAAAATGGGAACATTGTGTCTTATTGAATACAAAACCATTCTCCCAAGCCATAGTCCCTGATCATCTACCAGGTTTTGATCCCATCTTTTTACCTTCTTCACCAACCCAATGCTACCCAAAGCAGCAAATTAACTGCTCCGTGTAATACATTCACTACATTACCACTGATATGGTGTTTGTGGATTCAGAAAACAAACAGATGCATCTCTTGGCCGTCGATCCTAAATCTTGTTAAACTGGCACCAATTTTACCTAAGTAGTAAACTGAAAAATCCCACAAATAACAGACCCCTCTGGAACTTAAATTCCACAGAAAGCATCCAAGAATTTAACGACAACAGTCAACACCAATACTAACGAGAAAATAAACCAAGAAAATCAAGATTATGAATTTTACGCATACACATAACCAGATTCATCATCCTGTCAAGATCATAACGAAAAAATCAATCAGCGATTCAAAAATAAAGCAAGAATCTAGTGCATTCCCGTATAAATCCATAACAAAAATCAATCAGCGATTCTATCAAAGTAGTTTCTTGAAAGAATAATTGATCGAAAAGTGAAAAAGTACCATCGATCGGATCTATGGATGCTGAAGCCAAATTTGTGAGAATTGCCGAGATGACAATGGCAACCAATTGCACCAACCAAAGATGCTTTTCATCCATTTATTTAAACAACCACAACTTTCATCTGAAAAAAATAGAAGGAACGTTTTCCCACTAAAGTCATTTAAGATACAGTTCCATCGGAAACAATAAAGATTCTGAGGAAAATGAGATCCAAATAATTAAGATTTCTCTTAAAGATCGGCAAAAGAACCAGAAGTGATGGAGACTGTGAAGATTTTTACTAAAGAACTTCGAGAAGTAAAGATTCAAAGTGGAAAATAGACAATATCTGTGCAAGATTTTATCAAGAAAATTCAGGAAAATTGCAAGAAATGAAATTTGTGCAAGTAAATCGTACCTTGGAATGAGGGTTTCGAAGAGAGAGAGAGAGAGAGATGAGGGTTTCAGAGAGAGAGAGACAGTTGCGAGAGGTTGGTTTTTTGGGAGAAATAAATAGGCACTGTACTGGCACTCTGTTTTTTTTTGTTGAACCGAGGATGGGGAGCTATTATACACGGGGAAATCTAGCTGTCAGGATCCAGCTCAGCTATAACGGTTTGGCGTTTCACATTTCCCCTTTCTCGAGCAATTATATAGTCATGAGAAATCTTCTTAATTTTGTTTTCTTTTCATAACGGTATTTTTTTTCTTAAACTAAAATATTTTTTAAATTGGATAAAATATTTTCAAAATTCATAAATTTTTTATTTATATCATTTTTAAAAAAACAAGTAACGGTATACTTTTTCCTCCTTTGCTAAAAAATACTTTTGAAGGCAATGAGTTTCAATTCAAATAACACTAATTTTTTTTTTTTATATAATAGGTTTAGGTTTGAGTCCGTGTATAAAAAAGAAAAAGAAATTCTTTTGAAATATTTGGCAAGAGATTTAAAGGTCAATATTGGCAAGAGAGAAGGAAAATCGAGAAGGAGAGAAAGTAGATAGAGGAGGATGAGAAAACCCTAGCAAATATGGAGTCTGCTTTATCTGAATCCAATATCGGTTTCAAGTTGTTAAAGCAAATGGAGTACAATCCTGGTTCAGCATTACAGAAAGAAGGTTCAGGGAGAGCTGAGCCAGTAGGGCTTGAAATTCATAGGACTGGTGCAGGAATCGGGCAAGAGGGAGAAAAAGAGAGTGAAAATGATGTCTGAAAAGAAGACTTCAGTTGCGGACAAAAGTCACATTGGCATGGTCAAATAGTGGTTGTTAATTTCAATAAGGCTAAAGGAGCACGTGATCAATTGGAAGGCAAAGAATTTGTGGAGCCCAAGAAGAGTGAAGATGGCGAAGAAGATGAACTGAAGGAAGGAGAAAGATCGCTGAAGAGGTGTTTTATTATATAACTACATCCTTTTAGCTTTCAATTGTATTCTTTTATTCAGTTGCAACTTTATTTCATATCTTTTAGCCACCACATTTAGGGCTTCTTCTTTTCTCTCTCCCATGTCTTTTTGAGCTAGGCATTACTTTAACGTCTCAATCCAAGATTTTGATATGCCGGTTACTGAAGGATGATTAAACCCTGACTCGAGTCATATAAAAAAGGGATAGCTTACCTGAATCCAGAAGAATTGACATGGTATTCAGAGCATCCTGGTAGGCATGGGGGTCTTGGAGGGGTAATAAGTAGACAAGTTGTAAGAACCAATTGAGATATGTCAATCTTTTTCTCCATCTAAGTTATATGACAATGATAGCTCTTTTACTATCAAAAAATTTAAAATTTTGTCCACTTCATTCCTATTGCTTGTAATCGCCACTGCAGTTCCATGGAACATTTTCCTATGTTCTGCAATTACATGTAGCTAGATATATGGTTACCCATCAAATTTATTTTGGTACCATAGTTTTGCTTTTTCCAAACTTCGTGTAGCTCACGGTTCCATTGAACATTATACTATTTTCTGCTTATTCATTATCTTGTGACTGGATATGACTGCTATCAATATAATCTGTCAACACCGTTTTTTAATTTTCCATACCCCTGTAATCTCCTCTTGTTATTGTTCTGTCGATAGAATTATACGTTTTTAATCAAATTCTTTTAGAATGAATGGTTGGACACTCTATTCCCTAAATCAGAGATCTCTAGTTTGAGTTCTGAAAATTACGAAAAAAGATTTGGAAGAGTAAATCTCTAAAATGAACACCACAATACTCAAATCGGATTAATCGAGTAAAATTCGGATATTGACAGTAAAAAAAAAAAAATTATATGTTTTTATATTGTCACCGAAGTTATGACAAAAGAGGTTACCATAACTAATGCTCATTTGATTTCCCATCAATTGAATTATCCCTGGAACCTCCTCGTGTTACAACAATATCTTAAAGTACTGTCTTTGAACGAAGCACTTATGTTGGAGCTCACCAACGGCATGATTTTCAAATACTTATTTTAAATTCAAATAATGATGGGCTCTCATATGCTATATTTGGAGGGGCCCAAATGTTTTGGTCCTTTTGGATGTAGTGATTGAGACTTATGTAAATAAATGATGGGGTGGGGAGGGATGATTACGGGTCTTATCATATTCTCAAATGGTGCAATAAATCCAAACTTTATTTCTACAAATGTATATATTACGTGGACGTGCAAAGAATGGCACTTTCTCAAATCGCATATGCAACGGTATTTATGTCTTTTTTACATATCCAACTGATATCCAATATCATATTCAATCAATTCAATTCAAATATTATCATATCGAATTTAGTGAAACTTTTTTAAATATAATTTTTTCTATTTTTAAGTTTTAAATTCGAGTTTTGATTAATGAAATTAATATCTTTACATATTAGGTTAGTTATTTATTGATAACAATATTTGTCTGATTACATGATTTACTATATTTGATAAAGTGATCATAGAAATTAATAATTATGAAATTTTCCAAATAATTTAAAATAAAATTTAGGGAATTTTGTTAAACAAAAGCACCTCTTTTTTTGGTCGAAAAAAATCATCAAGCAGGGTAATTCAAAATAAGCCACAATAATGCCACTAGATCAAACTATAAAAAAGTAAGTAAACCGAAGTAGCAAGGGCCCAAGATAGAACTGTCACTCAAGTCAATGGCTCCAAAATAGAAGGCCCAAATAAAAAGAACAAAAAAAGAAAAAAATCAAAATAAGGGTAAACAAAAGACAGGAAGTCGGTTCAGGAAGGACTCATCGGGACATTCATAGATTCGACAAATTTTAGCAATCCTTGCGCAGCAAGGCGCAGCAAACCGGAAGGGATACCTCCTTTATAAATTTTAGTTAAAAAAATTGAAAATAGGAACAAATTAACCCATAAAAGAAAAAAATATTTATAATAACAGGACGAACAAAAAAAAATTCATAAATAATCCATATATATCACGAATTCAATTCGCGATTTGAATCCATAATATGAGAGTATATCACGAGTTGAATCCATGATATATAAATATATTACTTCTTCAAGACATGACACATCCCCCTCCCTTCTTTCTTTTAAGTATTTTTCTTTACTCTTTTGTTTCTCGTAGAATTCTCAATTTCTTCTCGCTTCTCATTCATTGGGCCGGATCAAGAGTTAAGGCATTTCACTGTTACCTAAGGAACACTCATTTATGAATGAGAGAGAGAGAGTTTGCACTGTTACCTTCGGCCAAGGCACTGTTACTTTTGTAGAAAAATGATCCTTTCAAGAAAAATCTTTTATTTGATAGTGTCTTGATAATAATTTTTTATGGACAATGTTTTGATGACATTTTTTCTTAGACAGTGACCAAGAAAAATCATCCGGCCAAAAAAATCACCCTTCCAAGATTTGATGTGAGAGAGAGAGAGAGAGGAGTGGCAGAGGAGCGCATATGTTGGGTCTTCAAGAAGTAACATACCTCTATCCTATGTTACGGGTTGAATTCACGATATTTATAGATTATAAACGGAAAATTTTTTTCTTAGGGTTTTTACAAATTTTTTTTTTAAATTTTAAGGTCACATCTGTATATTGGTCTGGAAATAAATCAGACGACAAATTCATGGTAATAAATAATCCCATTCCTGAAAAAATAGAATGAAATAAGATGAAGAAGGCCCATTTGCGTCAGAACCCTCGGATCCGAACCGACTCCACGCCCGTCAACTCCATCCCACCCTTCACTTCTCAAGTTCAAACCAAAACCCTTCTAAACCCCTCTCGTCTCTCTCTCTCTCTCTCTGCGGCGAATAAACTGAAGCACCGAAACGAACCTAGTTATGGCGCCGTCGTCGGATAAATCACAACGGTCATTCAAGAAGAAGAAGAATGACAACAAAAAATTTCCACTGGAAAAGCTTCATAAACCGTCCCAAAAACCATTCAAATCCAAGCGAAAATCAAATGACTCCCTCCCCGAAACCCTACCCATCCAACTCGAAGACGACGTCCCCGACTTTCCTAGAGGTCTCTTTCTCTCCCCTAATTCTGTTTTCGTTTCATTGTATCGTGTGCTTTTTGCTTAATTGTCTGTTTTGTGGGTTTCAGGTGGAGGGCGTGTGTTGAATCGTCGCGAAGAGGAGGAAATACGAGCCGAAGTTGATGCGGAGTTCGAACGAGAAGAGAGAGAAACAAAGGGAAACAAGAGGAAGAAGTTGCGGAGAAAACCAAACTCTTCAGAGGATGATTTGGGTTCCCTTTTTGGCGAGGGCATTACTGGCAAGCTTCCTAAGTTTGTCAACAGGATCACTTTGAAGGTATACATACCTACACATGTCCAATTCATTCTCAATCTATTCGAATCTAATGTTATCATGAGCTTGAACTTCTCTGACATTGTGCGATGTTAACTAGCATTTTCTATTAGAAATTCATTTGGGTTCTTCATTTTTCTTTCGCTTATGCCCAGAACATGACTTAAATTAATTAGTTTTAAGATTTTAGATCTCGTGACTGTGGCTCTTCCACCACTCGAATCTCATCAAATTAATGTTGGAATATGTGTGGCCAGAATGTATCTTCTGGGATGAAGCTTTGGGGGGTTGTTGCTGAGGTCAACGAAAAAGACCTTGTAATTAGCCTTCCTGGAGGCTTACGCGGACTGGTTCATGCATCTGAAGTATTTGATCCTATTCTAGATGAAGAGATGAAGGTATCTATTGACTAATGTTTATTTTAAAGATACGAAATAATGCTCATGAATAACAGTACATGCAGATATTTTTTTCAATCATGATTAAAGTTATTATTATTAGTATTAAACTACTATCATTATTTTCTGTTCATTTTATGTTTTATTTCTGAATTTACAGGATGCAGAAAGTGGTATCCAGTCTAGCCTATTTCATGTTGGGCAGCTTGTCTCTTGCATTGTGTTGCAAGTGGATGATGATAAGACAGAGAAAGCACAAAGGAAGATTTGGCTCTCTTTGCGCCTTTCTTTGTTGCATAAGGGCTTCACCTTGGATGCTATTCAGGAAGGGATGGTATGCTATTGACTCTTTTTTCCTTGAATAATCACTTCAATTCATTTTTTCCCTTGAAGTTACTTGATGTTTTGCAGTGTTTTTCTGATTCTTTAATTTCTTTATTTCAACCCCTCCATTATCTTAATTTAGTTGTTATTTGTCACAAGTGTTCTTCGCGAACATATGTTGCAACAATACTTTTGCTATCATGATAGTGACTGCAGATGAGGTGGTTTCTAGTTACAATTCATTCCCCTGTTAGATGTTGTAGTTTGAGTGTCCAAGATGCTTGATGATAGTACATTTCTAGCCTACAGCCTGCATTAGTTTTGTAGAGTTGTCTGGAATGAGTAATGCAGGTCTCTGTGCAAGATCCCCTTAAGATTGCAAAGAAAATAGCCTGTTTAATGTGAGATTTTCTATATTTTCAACATATTTCTTAGAGAGGGGGCCCTTTCATTTGCTAGACAATTGTGCACAAGCCTAGCTCTAAAGGAGGCCTAGCTTTTGGTTGTACAATATGTAAAAATGTTTGCTCTCTTGGGAAATGGTTGTGGAGATTTTCCTTATATGCAGATTTTTTATTGCACAAAGTGAATAGAACTATGGTTGAGAAAATTAAAGCAGAGTGGAATGCTTGGATGTGAGTCAATGTCATTCATGCAAGTCTTAAGCTTGACTCACACATATTGACTCACAATGCACAAACACAAGTATATGGCGAATGCCCAAAAAGTTAAGGCACAACATAGCTGGGAAAGGTAGACTGGCAATGGTTCGAAACCAAACCAGAATCAAAACTGCTGGTTCCAGTTCTTTGGATAGAAGATCCGAATCCAAAACCATAATCACGGTTTGGCTTCAGTTCTGGTATAATCTTTCATCAAAGAGTGAGGGAGGGAAAGACAGTTTGCACATCTTGAATTGTAGAATTGTTTTTTTAATTGGCAATCAGAATGGGAGTCTGACCAATCTCAACTGTAAAAGGACCCCCAAAATATGCAAGACAAATTTGAAGAATCAACCAATTAATATCGATCAATTTGCAGATCTTCAACCGAATTAATAGAGGCTGTCACTGATGATCTGTTCAATATTTTGATTGAGCAAGGAACATACGAAGAATGGAGGTTGATCTTGAGAAAATTGAAGCAGAAAAACTGGACGTAGGAGAGGAAAACGATTGAGAGTCTTGATAGAACAAATTAGTGGATCAACGAGAAACAAGAATCCATTCTTGAAGTTGTCAATCGAGGAGTGATGAGAATCAGAAACTAGAAATCAATCATCAAAGATGGAGAAACCAATCGAGAATCTGGAGAATTCAAACAGGAATTCGGAGATATCAATCTAGAATGTGGGAAATCCATCATCAAAGAAGCAAAAAGTGATCATCGAAGAACCTGAAATTGAAGTTGGAATCAATATGTTTGAAGCCAAAGTCGGTTATTGATCAAGGAGTTCAATTCAATGTCATGGTTGACAGCAGCTCTGAACAAGGGAAGGTTTACAGGGGTAGAGAGAAATTGAAGGAGATGAGGGTTTGAGAGAGAAATCGAATGAGAAAGATGATGGCAGTAAATTTTTTTTTTTGGTGGGGGAGGAAGGAGAAAGGACTCGAATCGGAATGACCACCGGTTTGGGTTCTGGGGAGGGTGAACCAGAATTGAATCAATTGAATCGTCATTCCTAGTTGTTCAGAACCGTGAACTGTTGAGGGGTTCCAATTTCGATTTTGAATGGTTTGGTTTAGTTCTAGTTCTAGTTCGAACCGAACTAGTGGTCAGATTTAACAAGAGGACGCCAAATAAATATTGTTTTATTGTTTGTATATTTAGAGATTACATAATATTAAAGGGAATAAGTTTGGAAAATTTGTGGGCAGAAGTTATTAAAATTTGTTGTGTAGTGAGCAATTTGGGTGAGCAATTTGTTGTGTAGTGAGCAATTTGTTGTGTAGTGAGCAATTTATCATACTTTCTTTTCCTAACCTATTATTTGAATCAACCTAGAAACAACATACATTTCCTTGCACCCAAATTCCGTGAACTTGACTTTTTTCTCTTCGCATAATTTACAGATCCTTACGGCAAATGTCAAAAGTGTTGAGGATCATGGCTATATACTTCATTTTGGGCTTCCTTCTTTCACTGGGTTTTTGCCTAAAAGAAGCCAAGCAGGTCGCTTATCTCTTTCTATCATGGTTTCTTGGTTATGCTTACAAATTTTGAATCTCTTCTCGTGCAAAGATTGTGCATGAAGCTAGTGTTTTCAAAGTAAAGAGGATGCATTTTCTTGGACATTTTGTTAACTATTTTTGATATCATGTCTTGTAAAATTCGTATGTAATCTGATCTCTTTGTTGCTCATGAGATAAATTTGATGCAAATTTGTGCTACTGTCTTTCCTCTGTTTCTCTGCCTGCAAATTATAAGAGCATACAGAGCACAGATATTGTGCATTGAAATTCATTTTACCAAGTATAACTTAATATGCTCTGATTGGTTATTATTTTCACACTTGTAGAAAGCTTGGAAACTAAGCTGAACACTGGGCAGCTTTTGCAAGGAGTTGTCAGAAGCATCGATAAAGTTCGTAAAGTTGTTCATTTAAGTTCTGATGATGATTCAGTGTCTAAATGCATGGTATGCAGCTTTTCATTCACTACTGAACCTTTTCCTCTTGGATTGTCTTCCTCCTCTTCTATTTACCCTTGTGTTTGACATCTTTGTTTGTATCCCATACAGACCAAGGACTTGAAGGGTATTTCAATTGATCTTCTGGTTCCAGGCATGCTGGTTGATGCTCGAGTACGGTCAACCCTTGAAAATGGCATTATGTTGTCCTTCCTTACATATTTTACAGGAACTGTAAGTTGCAGTTGGTGTGTCTTGGTGGGTGTTAGTGATAGATTAAGTTGCTCTTGTCATCAAATACCTTGGTGTCCTATGTTGACAGGTTGACCTTTTCCATTTACAAAGTTTTTTCCCTACAGCAAATTGGAAGGATGATTATAATCCTAATAAAAAGGTTTGTACATATTCAGTGAGGCTTTGATGCTTTCGGCTTTTAATTGCATTGAGTTTTGCAGTAATTGTTGTCAGTGTCATCTTTCTTTTGGGTGATGAGATGTCCTTATGGGGATTATTAATTTAAAATGTCCTGATGTATCCCTTTAGTTATTTTAACCTTTGCCAATTATAATAATATGGCCCTTAGTGTTTTTTTTTTTGGTCCAATAGATTGAGCCTCTTTGTTGAACAGTTGAAAGGCAGTCTCTGATGACTTGAAATGCAAATGCTGATGCTTTTAATTACTTTGAGGCACTCCCCAAGTTTCAGGATTGTTGCACCCTGCTAACTTGTCATGATCTTATTTCATCCCTATCTTATATGACATGCTCGTGTGTGTTACTGATTCAACTGGTAGGTACTGTCTAGTGTCCGGGTAAAAAAGACCTTTCTAATTTATAGTCACTTGACATTGAAAATAGGCATAGCTCCTGAGTAACTTCTCCTCCACACTATTGCGCACTTGCTAATATGATGGTGTCTGGGTAAGCACCCTGAATGGTTTGTCGTGTTGCCCAATGATGGTTGCACTGTGGGTCCTTTATACACTTGCTTTCATTTGGGGTGAGATTCCAGCTTAAATTTGCTCATGTCTTTATGCATACGCGTGTTGGTCTAAGGTTCCAGAGAAGGATAATCCCTGATCTTTCAGTTTTGCTCAGTGATATCAGCTTGAAGTGCATAAAATGCTTTATGCTTAGAGCTTTGGACAACCTTCTTCACCTGCAAAGGTTTTATAGTGTACCAATCCAAAGGCACAGCTGAAACTCATGTCAATGCATGCAACTGAGCTCCTCAGGGATGGGAAATGTCTAATTTCTGATGTTTAGATTGTTTTTCATTGTGTAACTACTACCATGCCAACTTGCTTCTATTATTCTAGTGTGCCTTGTACAAAATTTTGATATGTAGACTCCTTGTTAATTCTGATAAAAGTCATCTGGATATTTGAGAATCATTTTTTGCTTTTCTTTTTCGCAATTGTGGTTTCACATTATTGATCTGCAGGTTAATGCTCGAATATTATTCATTGATCCCTCAACAAGAGCTGTTGGCTTGACCCTAAATCCTCACCTTGTCCAAAATAAAACTCCTCCTTCAGTAAGTTGTTTAGTTTTTCATCATCATTAGCTTTTATTTTGCATGTCCTAGGTTGTAACCTATTGGTTGACATATACATGTCTTACATAGCTCCTAATGGGCTTTTAACAAATTACCCACCAATTAATTTGAACTGGAATTTATTATGTATGCCTTCGTTTTTGTTTTGTAGCTTGTTAAAACTGGGGATATCTTTGAGCAGTCAAAAGTTGTGAGGGTTGATAGAAGTTTGGGCCTTCTGCTAGAAGTTCCTTCTGCTCCTGCTCCAACTCCGGCATATGTCAGTGTATGTTCAATTTCTGGCTTCAATAAGTATTCTTGTTTTTGGGCTAATGGGTTTTAATTTTATTTGGATCGCCCATTGGTCTTCTCATGGTAACATCAGTTTTTGGTTGGTTATAGATTTCAGAAGCGTCTGATGAAGAAATTCGAAAGTTGGAGAAAAAATTCATGGAAGGTAGCCACGTTCGTGTTCGAATTCTTGGGTTTAGGCACTTGGAAGGACTTGCGACTGGTACTTTAAAGGTTGAAACTCCTGTGATTATGTTTAACCTTTCAAACTTGATTTTGTTGCTGGAAATCTGTGTTACATGGCTTGGTCCACATGATGCGATACTGGTGGCAAGGTGGTGTCTGCATCAGATGTGGCCTCTTAAGATTGACCTCAATGTGCAGCTGCAGTGTCTGCCTGTGCCAAAATCCACTATTGTCTTGTTGGAGGTCTAGATATTGCTTTGAGTGGCTGATCCCCGCAGATGTGTCAATGTACTTGCGCATGTGAAGCCCTAGCTTTGTATTTGAGATGATGAAGCAAAGGCTTCATATTTTAAATGGGTGTAAGATTAGAAGACGCCAAACATTATAGTTTCCCTTTGAATATTCCCAACAAAAAAGGGAATGTCCAGCCTCTTTTATTTTTTTTAAATTTCAAACTGTGTTAATCCTTTTCTCAAGTCAATTGAGCTCAGAAGTTAATAAGAATATTGAGTCAAGAACAATACAAACAAATCAACAAAGTTTAAGCTTTCAATCACATTAAACATTCAAATATGTCAAACAAAGTTGATAAAATCTTTTGATATATGCTAATAGTTAACACACTCATATTTATACGTAAAAGTATTTATTTGAACCATATCCCCCTTACCCGTGTCTTAATTTAGGATCTCCTTTTGCCGAGTCCTGAAAACACGTTGGGCTTTTCCTTTGTCATTCTTTCTCTTCTTTCTGAGAAATTATTCTTTTGCTATCAATGAATTATATCTTTTGCTGTCTAATTTAAATTAATATTGCAGTTAAGTGTGCAAACATTGCTAGGAATTCAAATTAGTTCTTATTGGTTGGTGTGTTAGCCTACGTTATTGCACCTAGTTTAATCATTTACTATTTCCTTGCTTCAACTATATTTACTTTCTTCCTTAACACTGTTGACTTGAAAGGTTCATAAATTAGATTTTAGTTATTGATGCTTACTGCCAGCTGTAGACTCATCAATGTTGTCTTGTTTGCGCAGGCTATTGCATTTGAAGCATTATTCACCCATGCTGATGTCAAGCCCGGAATGGTAGTGAAGGCTAAAGTCATTGCAGTTGACACTTTTGGTGCCATTGTGCAATTTGCTAGCGGTGTGAAGGCCCTGTGCCCCCTTCCACATATGTCTGAGTTTGATATTGCAAAACCTGCAAAAAAATTCAAGGTTATATTCAAAATATGGCATTTTCACGTAATTCTTGTCTGTGATGTGAATTTGACATTGTTTTGTGTTCATCCATAAATGGAATCATCTTGCTGCTTGCGTTTTTGTTGCTGAATGTATGCTTCTGTATTGTTGATCAATGTGCAGGTGGGTGCTTCCTTAGTGTTTCGGGTGCTTGGGTGCAAATCCAAGAGAATAACTGTTACAAATAAGAAAACACTAGTAAGTTGTTTCTTAACTACCTTATTCATTTACCGCTTCTTGTTCTCCTTTCTACTTCTCAATTCACCTCCTTTTCGACCTGCCTATGGTCTAAGCATGACCAGAAATTAGTTACTTCTTGGTTGCATCCATTTTTGAATTTCATGTTACTAGTTACTAAAAATTTTAATATATCTTGGTGTCATAGTGTCCTCTTTCTTTTTTATGGTTAGTGTGTAATATTGCTCACAATTTAGTTACTGTCCATTTCTTGAATAATCCATGCGTAATAAGTAGAAATGGAAGGCATTTCATTTTTATGTAGTTCTCAAAAAATATGTTTTTGAAACTCATATTTCTCCGTGTGTTTGTGAATAATTTGATAAATAGTGATGGCAAACATGCTTTTTAATTTTCTATTTTGAACGATTTTTGGAGAGAGTTCACCATCACAGAGTGGAGGAGAAAGACTGTGAGAGGTGGTGGTGTGTGAATTGTTTTTGTTGGAGTTTGGGTTCTTTTGGGGCAGTATCTAGTTTTAGGGCAAGTAAAATAATTTTGGGATTAGCTCAAAATTAGTTTTACGTGGTTAAGATTTGTATTTCCAAAATAATAGCATTGAGTCATCAAATGAATGAGTTGAAGATGGAGGTTGGAGCATGAAGATCTCATACTCCAATACTGAGATGTTCCAAACCCAGAAGCACGAAGCAATTTCTCATCTTCCTAGAAATTCCTCCTCTCATGCTCCGACACCTTCCCAAAATATTAAGTGATTGAGCATACAATGTGTGCCTTTTTTTCCCCCCTTTTGCTTGTTAATCTATGAAGAAGATGAATCAAGAAGCATAACCATCTCATTCAAGGAAACCTCAAAACATTGCACACATCTGGTGAGAGGGACTTTTAGGTAGATAAATTTTATTTTGAACTTTGTTGGTAGTCTGTGCTGTTGTATCATGTTTTTGTGCATAGTTTTAGTATCCCATGGGTGTCATCCCTTTTTTGTGCTATGTTGGTAAAAATGGGGTAAAGAGGAAAAGATGCAACTTGAGTGCAAGGGATTTTTGCTTTTATTGGCATTGGATTTTGTAAGGAACCCAGCATTAGTATTTATATGCAACTATTGAACTGTAAACCATGGGATGCTATGTTAAAATGTGAATTCTTTGTGCGAGTGCAACTAAAGTATGCTTACCAATTTAATGGAATTATATTTGAATTGAAGACAGTCATCCCAAATTTTTGCAATTGATCATTGTATATTATTTTCCTCAGTTTCATACTACTCATGCATTTTAACTGTTGATAAGAAAACTTTACCTATGGCTTTTTCAGGTGAAATCGAAACTTGATATTATTAGCTCATATGCTGATGCAACTGAGGGATTAATTACACATGGATGGATAACAAGAATTGAAAGGCATGGATGTTTTGTTCGATTTTACAATGGAGTCCAAGGATTTGCTCCAAGGTTGGTTCAATGAAAGCACATTTGAACTTTTTATTTCCATGTCAATAGTTAACTTTCAATTAGTCTTTTTCTCTATCTCTTTCAGCTTTTATGTGTTGTTC
This sequence comes from Dillenia suffruticosa, assembly GCA_033439265.1. Classification (NCBI taxonomy): domain Eukaryota; kingdom Viridiplantae; phylum Streptophyta; class Magnoliopsida; order Dilleniales; family Dilleniaceae; genus Dillenia; species Dillenia suffruticosa. The sequence goes on along the minus strand of JAVTVX010000013.1, from coordinate 251,642 downwards.
CATTGGGTTGCAACTTGAGGGAAAATTTCCCCCTAAATGCGATGGAAAATTTCCCCCTAAATGCGATGAAAAGTATAATAGATATAGAAAATATCGCGATACCTGTAAAAGAGATTAATAAAGATTTTAAACGTAAGATTCATTCCTATGAAGTAAAGGAGGTCTTAAAGAGAAAGAAGAATAATAAATCCATAGGATTTGATGACATTCCAATTGAAGTGTGGAAATGTTTTGGAGAATTTGGTATAGTAATGCTAACAGATCTTTTTAATAAAATTTGGCAAACCAAGAAAATGTTCCAAGCATGGAGGAAGAGCACACTTGTACCACTATATAAGAATAAATGTGACATATAAGATTGTTCCAACTATAGGAGAATTAAATATATGAGCCATACCATGAAATTATGGGAGAGAGTGATAGAGTATATATTAAGATTAGAGATAAGTGTCTCAGAATCAATTTGGATGATGTCAGGAAGATCCACCTCTGAACCAATTCACTTGTTAAGACATTTGATAAAGACATTTACGTATAGAAGAGAAACTTACATATGGTTTTCATTGATCTAGAAAAGGCGTATGATAGAGTTCTTAGAAACGTATTGTGATGGGTGTTAATAAAGAAATGAATCTTCTTGAAATATATTAACCTTATTAGAAATACGTATGATAGAGCTATAACCAATGTAAGAACTTGCGGGGGTCCGAGCGATAGCTTCCCTATTAACATCGGGCTCCATCAAGATTTGGTATTAAGTCTTATCTTTTTTGTAATAGTGATAGATGAAATCACAAAAAAGTATTCAAGATGAAATACCATGGTATATACTTTTTGCAAATGATACAGTGTTGGTTGATGAAACTACGGAGGGTATTAATGCTAAATTAGAGTTACGGAGGGCCACACTGGAATCCAGAGGATTTTGATTAAAGAGATAAAAAACTAAATATATGAGATGTAGATTTAGCGGTAATTATCAGGATAATAAAGAAACGATTAGGTTAGAAAGAGTAAACGTATCAAAAAGTGATCGTTTTAGATATTTTGGTTCCATTATTCAAAATGATGACAATATAGATGGAGATATAAATCATAAGATTCAAACATATTGGATGAAATGGAGAAGAGCATCCGGAGTTCTTTATGTTCGCACGATACTATTGCATTTGAAGGGAAAGTTATATAGAATCGCAGTAAGATCTATATTATTATGTGATACTAAGTGTTTGATCACCAAACAAAAACAATAACATAATTTTGTTGTAACAAAAATGAGAATATTTATGTGGATATGTTGCAAGACTAGAAAATATAGAATTAGAAACGAAGAAATACAGAATAAGTTGGGAGTTAACTCGATCGTGGATAAGATGCGAATCTATCGTCTAAGGTGGTTTGGATATGTGCAATGAAAATAAAAAAACGTACAAATTAGAAGAATCGAGAACTTAAATCTAGAAAATTTAGTAAAATATAGAGATAAACAGTTAAAAATTTGGATGTAAGTTATTCGTAAAGATATGATAATTAAGGGTTTAGTTGAGAAGACGGTCTTTGATAAAAATGAGTGGCGTAGGAGAATTCGCACAAATTAAACTAACTTTTTTTCCCCCTTTTCAATATTGGTCTCTCAAATACTGACCTCAAAATTTGAGATTAAGGCATAGGTTGTTGTTGTTGTATAATCTTGAACTTGTTGGGATGGTGTCCTTTCTATGTCAAAAGGATATTTGTCATGATTGTTTATCAAAGCAAGTTTGGGCCACATTTGACAGAGACACTGCCTTTCTGGGCTTTTTTGAGGCTGAAGATGGGTCAGTCGTGGTGTTTGTGGCTCTAGGATTAAATAAATATGAAATATACTCTTCTGAGGATGCCAAGATATAGGAGGATGGGTGAATACATGTAACGGCCATGTTCAATCATAGATTGTTCATTGGAAGCTCTTGGATATGTACATAGCTCCTGGAAAGCCAAATTCAAATTACATTTTGGTTTTTCCATCTATCAGTTTTTGTCTCGATATGGCATGATGAGATAAATATCTATAGTACTTAAAAAATGAAATTCGAAATTTTTCCTTAAGTATAAGTCTTGAGATTCCTTGAGGTTACTGCTCTATTAGTTCCCCAGATGTTGTTCAACCATGCTTCCTGGCTGCAAAATATCTTTTACCACTAATGAATGAATGCTACTATTAGTCATTTTCCATGCATCTCCTTTACATTAACTTCAATTTGCTGCCAATGGGTATTGGTTGGTTGATATTAGAGTTGCTATTGATAGTCATGATTATACTGTAATCTAGGCCAGTATACTGGTGGTTTTATGATGGAAGCTGCAATATTGGTAGTGGGCTGCACTTTGCAGGGACTGGCAGAGAGGGAACCACTAAGAACTAATTGCAGAATGAGTGGGCTTCTGGGTTTGAAACAATGAAAATTTGTTCCATAGTCCCCCCTAAGAAAATGATTGTGTTGCATGAACTCGGATTACCTTCACTAGCTATGTCTAAATGTAATTTCAATGTGACTGCAAAGTTCTTGTAATTTACTAGTTTTTGCATTTATTTGTTGTTTCTGTCTTTGTTCCAAAGCAGATCTGAACTTGGATTAGAACCTGGAATTGAGGCAAGCTCGATGTACCATGTTGGACAAGTTGTGAAATGTAGAGTTACTAGTTCTGTTCCTGCTTCTCGGCGAATCAATATTAGTTTCATTATGACTCCAATGAGGTTTGTTTCATTTTTGCATTGGCAAGTTTGTAACTGATATCTTTGTTCATTAGTCTTATCTGGTTTCAATATGGTGATGCATGTTCTGCAAATTGTCCTGGGAGAAGTTGATTTTTCAACTTTGGGAACAGAATGATCTTAAATTTATTTCAAACTCTGATGAACCGTTGATCTATGTTCTAGTTTATTTATCACTTACTATGAACCATATAATAGCCTAGTTTTGGTTCCAAAGCTCTAAAAATGTGGACTGGTGGAGGCATGGTATTTACAGTCCCTCTCTTTAAGGACTTTTAAACTGTTCATGTTAGTGGTACACATAAAATATTGACTAATCTAACAGACCGAGCCAAACCGGTTGACTTTTTATGTTTTTGTTTTGATTTATTTATTTATTTATTTTTGATTGATCAGCGAGTCTCTCTTTTTTTTCTTTCTTTCTTTCTTTTTCATTTTCTAAAATGGATCAGTCATTGTGGTGGTTGATTTCAGATTACGGAAGCTGATGAAAATCTGAATTGGCCATCCGCCACACTAGAGGCCCTTCTGATGAATTTAGTTCTATTAACAACCTAATGTGTTGGGTTTCAACTCTTGTGTCTCTATCACCTAAGCCTTTCTCCATTCTACTCACTTTTTGTCCTTGTCACTTGCTCATGAAATCTCAAATTTTCAAGGTCAATTCATGATTGCTCATCTCAAAGCCAGCCAGTCAATTCCCTTCAAGAATTAACATCTAAATCTCTCTGTATCTCCTCTCTGTCTATCTGTCTCCCAAATTGTAAATAGAGAAGTGCTCATCTTTCTTTACTTCTCATCCAGTTATGCAAGACGATAGAACCTGCAATAACAAAGTTAATGACCAGGCCCCATCTAACAGGTTCCTTTTGCTAATTTTCTTTTGATTTTTTGTTTGAAAAGTGTTCCAAAGGGTTTCAAGTTTTGGGGGAATTATTCTCAGTTGATTTATTAATTGGGCTATTAATATGATTGAATCATCTTCAAAATTGGGATTTCATTTCAATCTCCAGCAATGGAAAAAACCAGGCAAATAATCTGTAACTGTGAAAGACCAATCGTGGTGGTCTTGGTGGACTCTTCTTATTGGCAGTGGGCAATTCTGCCAAACCCAGAAGCTTAGCTCGGTTGCCATTTTACAGTGGAAACTGGCCAAAGATGTCCACTCTTCATGTGAAAAAGAAAGTTGTGCAATTGATGGACTAATAATCATGTCATTACAGAAAAATAGAACTACTGTGAGGGGGTGTGTCTTTCAGTTAGGGTTCACTGGTGAAGCATAATGTTATTATTGAACTTGTTTTGGATTTAAAAGTTGTTGACTTCTATATGATAGTGTTGCTTTTCTGGCCTTTAAAGCTTTTAGATGCTATACATACACACCCACACACGCTCCCCAAAACAGCATTCAATGCTAGTAAAACAATATCCCTACTGTGCAAACTGCCATTGTTCTCTTACTTCATCATATCTGTGTGTGTAAATATGTGTAACATATGACTATATATCTCTTTAGTGCTTATTGTTTTCTGTCAATGTATCTGGCCTTATGAACATTTGACCTTTTCTTCCCCCCAGAATTTCTGAATCTGACATGGTTAAGGTGGGAGGCCTTGTTTCTGGAGTTGTTGTCCAAATAAACTCCCGTGCAACAGTTGTACATACGAATGCAAAAGGTTACTCAATGGGGACTATATATCTAGAGCATCTTGCAGACCATCATGGTATTTCATTCCCTTGATTTTTGAAAATTTTTGATTTCCAAATTCTTATTTGTTTTGTTACTACCTAATTTTGGATTTTGTGCAGGGCAAGCTGAGTTGATGAAGCATTTTTTGAAGCCTGGATATGAGTTTGATCAACTGCTGGTTCTAGGTACTTGTGTACGATTGTAATGTTCCAAATTTGTCTGGTTTTATTGCTTTGGGTTCTGGTTTTGGTTATGTTGCTTCCCAATGCTAGATTTAACCTAGAGGCTTCTATGTTGTCTAGTAGTTCTCAAAGTCGCATGTAGTGGCATTCTTTGTGATGGATTGACATTGACTTTGTGCAATTCAAATGGGCAATTTCCCAGTGTTCTTTTCATTGCCTTATTCTAAATTTATGGTGATGGTTTTTTAGAATGGTCTTCCAGGTCTATGAATTTATTTATTTATTTATTTATTTTGATTGAAAGATATTGGATACTTGTCATTTTCAAAGTCTTATTAGTTCATTTAAATATTTGAATTACTGATTTTCTAATCTGTACTTATTTATATTTAAAGAATAATGTAAAAAATAACAAAATTATAGCATTACGGATATATTAGGAGAATTACTTTGATTCTTTATTTTAGAAGTATCATAACTTAGTTTTGAAATTTTTCCATAAATCTGGATCCATCTCCGTGCTTCAAATCTTTTCCTTCTAGCGGACATTTATATTGTTACTCATCACCCTCATTATCTATCCAATGGGAACTATTAACACATGATTATGTTAAGTTTGATTCCTCATTTGTTTGGCTTTGTCTCTATTCTTCTTACCTTCTCCATGTATGCTACTGTTTGTTTCTTCTTTGTTGTTATGACACCCTTCTGACTTTTGTTTCTTCTGTCTAAAATTCCACTCTCACCTTTGGCAGATATCAAGGGAAATAATTTGGTACTTTCCGCAAAGTATTCCCTTATCAGCTCTGCTGGGAAGCTTCCATTGGATATCACCCAGATTCACCCTCAGTCGATTGTACATGTAAGAAACTTCTCTACTCTGATTATTGCCATCTGAGCCCTTTGCTTTGTGGAACATCTTATCAATAGTGTGCAAGGGTTTACCATAATTTGTGAGATAAATCGCCACACTTTGGTTTAATTCCTTTTTAACTTGTCTTTTAAACCAGGGTTACATATGCAACAAGATTGATACTGGTTTCTTTGTTCGATTTCTTGGATGTTTAACTGGGTTTTGTCCTAGAAAGAAGGTAAATATGCTTTTTCTTCTAGCTAAAATACCTTATTTCTCTTATAAAAAGGGAATACAGTAGTGTGTTATATAATTTCATCTTTTATTTTCTTTTTCTCCCCATTGTTTTGAAGGCCACAGATGACAAGAATGCTGATCTTTCTGAAGTTTTTTATGTTGGACAATCTGTTCGCAGCAACATACTTGATGTGAGTGTTGGATCTCCATAGTTCTGAAATTACCTTCACTCAGTTTAGTCTGTAAATGTTATCTACGTTGTATTACAGGTTGATAAAGAAAGTGGAAGAATTAAACTGTCTTTGATGCAATCAAGTTGCTTTTCAACTGACGCATCTTTCATCCAGTCTTACTTTTTGTTGGAAGAGAAGGTAAAGTTGGGGCTAAAATTCAGGGAGCACATGCATGTTTGCTGTTTGGCTTACTTTCGAACCCCTAAAGGGGTGTTGATTCTTAACTACTCGCATATACTCGTGCTGCTTGAGGTAGCAAGTGAGCTGGGCTCTTGATTAAGCATCCAGGACATTTGGATTCATGACATCCAGAATATTGCTATTGTCAGTCTGAATTTGATTGAAATTCCTTTTCTGCATTTCCAAAAGTGTTTAACCTGTGCTTGTGCCGGATTTGTGAATTATGAAATGCTTTTAAAGTCTCAGATTGCAATAATGGGACTAAAATAGTTTCTTACGTGTACAATTGACTCCAACAGGAGATGCCCAGCAGAGTTGGTAATTTTATCCTTTGCAGAAAGTATCAAATTGTTTCCCTCAGTATCTTCTAAAGGTAAAATTGGAGTTTTAATTTTCAAACAGATAACAAAAATATAGAAAGGAGGAATGCAGAAAGTATCAGATTGTTTCCCTCAGTGTCAGCTAAAGGTAAAATTGGAGTTTTAATTTTCAAACTGATAACAAAAATGTAGAAAGGAGGAATAACAATTAAAAAAAAAAAAGCAGTGGTATACATGGTGAAAGGGAAGAAACGAAGGGAGAAAGCCCAACAAATTAGGAACCAAACTTATCATAGTCTTGTTCAGACTTAAATATCTTAATACTTCCCAAGGGATGGATAGAGAAGAAGATGAAAAACCCATATCTGCTAAACTAAAGCAATAAAGATCCAGATTTATGGCTAAATTTCAATATCTATGATATGATATGGCTTTAAAATAATTCTAGTAAAGTATTTATAATTTGTTATTGTTTAGATCATTTTTATTTACAGATAAGTATGGTTTTGCAAATAAGTAATTTAAATATTTAAAAGTGAGTGTTAATAACATATGAGTATTTCTCAAACAAGTTTCCAAATCTTTAGCAAAAATGTAATTCAAATGATATACATGAATTGCCCCTTTCAAACAGTAACCTAATTCTACTAATACAGGGGGGTTGTGTGTTTGTGCTTTTTTTTTTTATTCAAGTTTCTCTCTCTTTATGGTTGGGTATCCATGGGTGCTGCTCTGCTAATTGCTGCTGTTATGTAGAGTTCTAGAATACTTAAGTTTGCTGATATATACACCTGGCATATTTCCTACCTTGTATTGCAGATAGTAAAACTGCAGGCTGATGCTGAAGGTTGCGAGTTGAAATGGGTTGAGACATTCCAGATTGGCAGTATTGCTGAGGGAAAAGTGCAAAAGGTAGAGGATTCAGGTGTTGTTATTAGCTTTGAGAAGTATGATAATGTTTTTGGGTTCATCACACATCACCAGTGTAAGTATTTTTGATAAATACTCTTGGTTGATTTGATAAAATTTTCCATTGAAAGGAAAAAAGTTAATTGCCCAATAATTTCTGCAGTGGGTGGAATCCATCTAGAAACAGGGTCCATTGTGCGAGCTGTTGTTCTTGATGTTACCATGGCAGAACGCATTGTTGATTTGTCTTTGAACCCAGAGTTTGTCAGAAGATTTAATGAGGAAAATTCCACCAGCCAAAAGCTCAAAAAGGTTTTCCTAAGACTTGTGTTTTCTTTGCTTTCAATTTCTGAACCATTAGTTGCTCTTATTTTTGGTGAATCCCAGTGGTTTCCCTTTCTTTTTAAGATGAACAAGAAAATAGTCATAAACTGGGTGAATATTTTCTGAGTGCTTTAAGGCCTGTTCTGTATTTGTCCTGGATGGGTAATTAGGGGAACTATGTGATTAAACAAAACTCTAGTATGAAATCTGACACTGTACTAAACAGCTTATGTACCGCAGATTTCCAAATTCAAAGCTGTCCTGAGCTTTTGGCCCACAGGACCATAAAGCTCCCCAGTACTCCCACTTTGATAAAATGGTTCTTGTGTGTTTTTGGCTTTTTGTTATTTCGGTCCATTGCATTGAGAACATATTGACAGTATCAGTTATCAATCCTCTTCTGGTGGAGGATATTTTTGGCTTTTTGTTATTTCGGTCCATTGCATTGAGAACATATTGACAGTATCAGTTATCAATCCTCTTCTGGTGGAGGATAATTTTTTACTTTCTTTCTGTTATGTCTATATTTTTTGTTCTTATTGGGCCTATTCCATTGGCTTTCTCTCTCAGACACGCAAAAGAGAAGCTTACAAGGATTTGCAGGTGCATCAGACAGTTAATGCAACTGTGGAGATTGTGAAAGACAATTACCTGGCAAGATTTCTGTTCTTTTACTGAAACAGATGACCAAATTGCCTCATACTTTTCCATCTTATGAAGTATTAAGTTGTGGAATGCAGGTTCTATCAATACCAGAGTGTGATTTTGCCATTGGATATGCCTCAACAATGGATTACAACACACAAAAATTGTCCCCAAAACATTTTTACAATGGGCAGAGGTGATCATTCTTTTGTTGCATATTTTGTTTTAAAATATTTTGGTCCTTCTAAAATGACCATGTGACAACTGGCCTCTAGATCATAAATAATTGCTAGTTACTTTTTCTTATGACCCGGTGTTTTCTTTTGGTAGCTTTTTAACAGTGTCAGTTGTAATCTTATTTTGAATTTAATGGCTTGCCATTAGATATTTGTTCTGATGCTGCAATACATTGTGTATGTTCGTTCAGTGGTGCATATCAATGAATATGTCTTGGATAGTCAGTGAACTTCTCTGATTCTCATCCACCCTAGGATATTGATCTTGAAAAATTCTGGTCAATTTTGCTTTTGAAGAAGATACATAATTTCCTCATCTATTTGTACATTATTTCAGGGTCACTGCCAATGTTATGGCTCTTCCAAGCCCTTCAACAGCTGGGAAATTGCTGTTGCTTCTGCATGCTCTTGGTGATACTACAGAGACATCAAGTTCAAAAAGGGCCAAAAAGAAGTCTAGCTATGATGTGGGATCTCTAGTTCAGGCTGAGGTACACATGTTTGTATAACCTTATGCTCCTTTCTTTTTCTTTCTTTGCTTCAATGATTAGAAATAAAACGCATGAAAGAGGCACCAAGCCAATTTGCCCTTGCAACCTAGGGTAACAGATGAAAATCTGCAAAAGAAAGCCACAATCTTGTCATAAACATGACACCAAGGATTAATGGTTAAGTGAGTTATTTTGTGGTAGTAGAGGATGGGTTGGAGCACAGAGAGAGAATGAATAGAAGTCCCAGGCTTTGTGGAGTGATGATCTTTAAGGATATAAAAAGAGGTTGAAGTGTCTTCAGTGTTCTTAAAGTAGAAAGTGAGGATGCAGTTTCTCTCTGGGGTGATATTTGGCATGTGCCCACTAGTAATGCTGAGTTTTGGAGTAGTTTTTAAGTTTTAATAGCTCCTCAAACAGATGGGCATTTCAGTAAACAAGAGCGATGAACTGCTGCGGAAAAAAATAATTATTTGATAGGTGTAAATATTATGAATAAAAGGGGGAAAGTGCCAAAGAGGTGCAATTCCCGAGAGCCACAAAAGATGGCTAGAGGGAGCAATGTGGACTTGATTTATGTGGCAGGCTTCATATTACAGAGAAAAATAACTGTATTTTGGTTTATCCTTGTATTTAACTCTCTCTCTCTCTCTCTCTCTCTCTCTCTCTCTCTCTTCCCCCCAGATAACTGAAGTAAAGCCTCTGGAGTTGAGATTAAAATTTGGAGTTGGTTTATGTGGGAGGCTTCATATAACAGAGGTATCAGCTGGTCTTGACTCTATTATTGTGTTTTCAAATTTATGTTTGCCTCGGTTATTTCCTTACATAAATTTATATGTTCAATTTGCAACTTTTATAGGTGGGTGATGGAAGTGTTGAAGATCCCTTTGGTAACTTAAAACTGGGGCAAACATTGACTACAAGGATTGTTGCAAAGGCTAACCATTCAAACAGGCAAAGTTTCCAATGGGAACTGTCAACAAGACCTACAATACTTTCAGGTAATGTCTTGTATGATATTTAATTTGCATACTGATTTTCTTGCCTATTAGTTGTATCCCAAGTATTTTCCATGTTCTCAAACACTTCTGATATTTTGCTAAATTGAGTCAATGTTGTAGCATTAGTGTGGTTGCAATGTTTTTGTTCATATAGATTTTAGTTGTGTGTTTGAGTTCTCATATGGCTCTCTGAGATATCATTTGGGTCAAGGTGGGACATTGGAGGGTTCAGTCTGGGTTCGCTGAGAATCGTATGCATAACTGACTTAACAGTTTTACAATGTGAGAAACCTTTTCAACTGTGAAATTCTGAATAAACCTGACAAATTTGCTGCTCAAAATTTTTGGTTGAATCGGCAAGAAGGAAATAAAAGGGATCTCCCTTATGTTTCAAACTAGATCTCTGGAAAAGGAAATAAAAAGAAGAAATTGGTTTGAATTTTCTACGAAGCACAGAAGTAGATCCACAAAAGAATAGAATAGGAAAAGCAATTTACTACTTGAAAAGAATTACCAGTTATGGTAAGGAAGAGGCATTGCAAAATGGTTTAATCATACCAACACTTTAAGTAGCAAGAAGGGAAACAAAAGAAGCTTTGCTTCGTAACTTCCACTGACGCCATGGTTGTGATGGTTGATTTTTGTGATCAATGTTGAGAGAGAGCAGGGGAGGGAGTAGGTTGTTGGTGCAGCAGAGATCTGATGTCAACACCCCCAACACCCCCAACACCCCCACCCCCCACCCCCAAAAAAATTCATGGAATTTATCCAGCAACTTTGATTTCCAGATCCTGCAGTGTTGCACTTCTTCTTTGTCTGTCCGTGGTTTTGTTTTGTTTTGGTTTTCTTTTTTTCCCCTGCTTTTGCTTTGAGCTCTGTATTTTTATTTTCTCTCTTTTCTTCTTCTCTTCCTCAGTTCAAAGTAATTTTATTTCGAATTCCTTATTTGATCACTCTTTTTTTCTTCTCTTCCTCAGTTCTGTAGTTTTATTTCCAATCCCTTATTCTATCACTCATTGAATTTTGTTGGATCTAATCTGTGGCAGTATATTTTTGACTGAATTAAGTTCATTCTGCTGCTATTCTAATTGATGGAAGTGTGGCTGCTGTTAAACTATATAGTCACTTGAAGAATATTATACTATGTTATTGGTTCTTATTAGTTTATCTACTAAAACTGATTTGGGATTTGCAATATGCCGTGGTGATCACTTCTTTTTTGGAATGTGTCAATTTTTATCAATCAGGTTTCCTGAGAGAGCTAATGATTATGTCTATTTGGATGTTGGTTTTGTGATGGCACCCATATGTCGCCTTAAAGTAGTTGTTTTTGAAGATTGATTTCTAATTTTTGATCATAAAAGTTTTTCCTGCAAATTTTATGCAGGTACCGGTGAAGGTGAGGACAAGTTTCCGATAGATGACTTCAAGTTTTCAACAGGGCAGCATGTCACAGGTTATGTGTGTAAAGTGGATTCTGAGTGGATCTGGTTGACAGTATCTCGACATGTAAAGGCTCAGGTTTTCCTTCTTGAGAGTTCATCTGAACCTGATGAACTTAAAGAATTTCAGAAGCGGTTTAATGTGGGAAAAGCTGTCTCTGGTTATGTTTTGAGCACTAATAAGGAGAAAAAGACATTACGATTGGTTCTTCGTCCTTTATCTGGTGTACATTGTGGTGAAGGTGCTAAAGAAGATGATGAAAACAGTTCCATTCCAGACGATAACTTGACATCCTACATATGTGAAGGTGATGTTGTTGGTGGAAGAATTTCAAAGATTCTTCCGGGTATTAGTGGATTGCTTGTGCAAATAGGTCCTCATCTCCATGGTAAGGTTCACTTTACTGAGCTTACAGATGACTGGGATCCAGAGCCACTGGCTGGGTATGGTGAAGGGCAATTTGTGAAATGCAAGGTCCTAGAGGTCAGCCCTTCAATTAAGGGTACTTTACACATTGATTTGTCATTGCGCTCATCTCTGTGTGGCGTGCAAAATCATGATCCCACCTTGCTTGCCAACAATGTGTAAGTCTTTCATCATGATTGAGTTGAATCTGGCTAGTTTATCAAATTGCTTGTGTTGCTTGCCTTACCATCATGCTAAGAAAATGGTATCATCTGCAAACTGAATATGAGAAATGCAAATCTCATCATTCTTCACCCGAGCTTGAAAACAAATTGGCATCGACTCTTTTCTCTATCATTCTGCTCAAAAGATCAACTTCAAGAGGGAAAAGAAAGGTGGAAAGAGGATCTCCCTTATGTTTGTATTTTGAAACATTTTCTTGTGCAGTCACATTTCTGGCTTGTTTTTGTTCTAGTAGATGGTCTAACTTATAGGCTTAGGCTCATATATTGTGGGGAGGGCTTTGGTGGGTAGCTACAATATTCTGTAGAATTATGCTAATAAAGTACTTTCTAGTTTCTATGCTATTTTGTAATAGATGAGTGACTGCTGAAAACACTTTTTGTGCTAGTTTCATCATCTAAATTTTGAATCGGAATGCTCGACAAGTGCACTACCTAGTGAGTTGATGATCGAAATACTGATCAGTAAACTTGTATCTTCTAAATGCTTAGATTGTTTAAAAGTTTATTTACCGGAGCCATATTCTTGCTTGGTGTTCAATGGCTGTGTGCAATTTTTGTTGTGGTTGTTCATTACCTAGGCTGGTGGATGTGAGTGATGACTGATGATAACTAGCCAGACATTTAATTTTTGCTTTTGCGAAGAATCCCACCTATTTTTATTTACCTAAGTGTTTTGCCAATTTAATTACCGAAGATTTTCTTTATTTGCATAAATGTAGTCTCATAAGTTTTTCTAGCTTCCAAGTTGATCAGGATATGTCTATGGTTTGATCCTCTCCCTCAATCTTTTCATATGGTCGCATTTATTCATTGCAGGAATTTTCCTTTCAAACGACCGGAGAATATTGAGGATATTCATCGAGATATGATTGTACAGGTACCCCTCTGTTTTGCTCCGTCCTGATTTTTATGCCTTTATGTCTTTTTTGATCTAGTATTAGTTAGAAAATAGAATAAACCTTGTGCAAAGAGCAACCAACCTCCCCCCCCCCAAAAAAAAAGATTCTTTTGACAACATATTTCGACTGTTAAATATATACCATATCGCTTGGAATATTTCTGCAAATCTGTTAAATACTGTTCCATTTGAAGTAATGATTCTTAGGAGAGTGCTGAATTTGTCTTTAGAGTATTGTTTGGTAGCTCAAAGTGCAAGGCATTTTTAAAGGCAGTTGTACTTTGTCTGTCATGTTTGTTCTGGATGGTAAGAATTGAGGCATTGTTCCATATGTCAAAATTATTGTGCAAGCTAAGAAATTCAGATGTATGTAGGACAATCATACAATTAGAAAATCCCCATGTGGTGTTGTATCTTGGATTAACATTCTTTGCACTGTACACTCGTTACTGTAATGTGTAGTCATTTTTTACGGGGTTCCACAACTTTTGGATGCCATTGAAATGTCTTACAATGCTAAAATGGAATTGCAGAAACACCTGTTACTGCATATGCTGTAAGGGCTGCAGCCACAAATGAATCATATGATAAACTACTAGATTGGCCTCGGAGATTCTACAAAAGTTCAAATCATTGCATTTGTAAGATTATATAGGCAGAATCAGGATTTTAATTAGTTAATATGTTCAATGGCAACTCCTTGTTGCAGATTGTTATCTTATTCCTGTGCCTGGCTGCTTGCAAATTTCTAGTTTTACTGTGTTTGTGTTGTGGAGACTCATTGTGGTTTATTATCTATTGATTGCCTGTTTGAAAAGCATTAAATCTTATTTGTGATCTTTGTTTCCTGCTATTGATCAGGGCTATGTTAAGAATGTTATGTCGAAAGGTTGCTTTATTTTGCTTTCTCGCAAGCTTGATGCTAAGATTCTCCTCTCAAACTTGTCTGATGACTTCATTGAAGATCCTCAAAAAGATTTTCCTGTTGGGAAACTTGTAACTGGGCGGTGGGTCTTTTCTGGTGGTATTGTTACTTAATAGTAATGATTTTTGTAGGTTTAGTAATAAGCTTCGTTGCAGGGTGTTGTCTGTCGAGCCATTATCTAAGCGAGTAGAAGTCACACTAAAGTCAGGACGTGGAAGTGGACCTACAAAATCCGAGACTGATATTCTGAAAAATCTATCGGTGGGAGATCTAATTACTGGAAAGATTAAGCGGGTTGAATCATATGGTTTATTTGTTATTATTGATCACAGTAACTTGGTAAGTTTAAAGTATTGAACAAATGAATCATATGATTTGTGGTTACTATCATCTTTCTCTTGCCCTTCCCCCTTTTTTGTTTTTTATTTTTTATTTTTATTATTATTATTTTTTTGTATTTTGGATTTTTGTCATTACATTTGGAATTCTGTAAATTCATGTGCCTTCAGATTTTATACTAACTCTTAAAGATTGTTATATCTGTAGGTTGGATTATGCCATGTGTCCGAGCTTTCTGATGACCATATTGACAACATAGAAAGTAAACACAAAACCGGGGATCGAGTCACAGCGAAGGTTTTGAAGGTAAGCATCTTTTTCAAGATCCAGAAAGACAGGTTGGTTGATTAATGATATCATTTGTTAGCAACATCTCAGGACCCGATGGCCATCATTTTGGCTGGTTGTAAATTCAGTAGAGGACTTCATAGAAGCATTGATATCTTTTTTGGCTGTATTTCTTACTTTAAGGCATGCTTATAAGAAAAGCCACACAAGTCATCCCACTGAGCTAGCATGTATAGATAAAAAAATGGGAATAGGTAACTGGGCCTTCTTTTATAAAGAATAAATTTCTTTCTGGAATTGACTCCTTGACCTCATGTAGAGTCGCAGAGACTGTTACCATTAGGATAATGCTTGCCAATTTTAATGCATGCAAATGAAAGATTAGTTTTTAGGATAAATTCAGCCATTCTAAATGAATCTTTCCTCTTTTGTTTGGCAAAGAAGGTTTGGTTTTGTCATTTGTGTTATTTTTTTTCTCTTTTATGAACAGGTTGATGTGGAAAGACACCGTATTTCTCTCGGAATGAAGACCTCATATCTTGTTGATCATGGGGACAATCAAATACATTCCACTCTACTGTCTGCTGATACTAAAGTACAAAATGCTCATAGTGATAGCTCTCGATTGAGAACATGGTGTGATAGCAATTTGCTTGCCGTGCAAGATCTGGATGCTGATGTTGCGGAGGAAGAGGATGCAATTCTTGCTCAGGCAGAGTCAAGGGCTTCTATTCCACCACTTGAGGTTTCTCTTGATGACATAGAGCCCTCTGATGTGACTAACTTGGCCAACAATACTCAAGACCCTGGTAACAATGCTGGAGAAGTTATTGAGAAGAAGAGAAGAGCTAAGAAAAGGGAAAAGGAAGAGAGGTATCCATTTCCCACTATGAACTGTTGGTTCCATCCTTCTTCTGTCATTTGCATAAGTAGTTAATATCCATTTTTTATTTTCATGAAACCTGCACAGGGAGCAAGAAATCAGGGCCGCTGAAGAACGACTGCTGGAAAAGGACAAACCAAGAACCACTGAAGAATTTGAGAAGCTTCTTAGAAGCTCCCCAAATAGCAGTAAGAACTGGATAGAATATATGGCATTTATGGTATCTTTAGCTGATGTCGAGAAGGCCCGTTCAATTGCTGAAAGGTATTCTTCTTGCATGGATAACTGATTGCATCAAAAGAGAAACATGATTATGAACACGGAGAGGACTCTTCAGTGGATTTGTTAAACTTGTTCTTTTTAAGCTGAAATTAATAGATTGATGGAGGCCTGTGTGATGAACATGAAGGGTTAGATCTCTTGGTATATTGGTATCCACTTTGCTCACCATTACTGGAAGAAATAGATATGCACTTCTTGAAGCAAATATTTGTGTGGTAAATGTGGTTCATATCAGTGTGGTGTCAACAGGTGTTTGATGTGGCAATTTCGATGATCATTCTGGAGATCATTGCCTCAATAAAGTTCAATCCAGTTTCTTTTGTACGGTGTTTTGACTTTTGAGCAGCCTGGAATAAGAAAGCAAATGTGGCAAAGTGAGGAAGCAACCAAGCTTAACCTTAGTTTATTATGTATTTGCAGTTTCTTAATGACTGTTCAAAATGTAGAGGACTCTGACAATGTCGTTGTGAATTGGTGGCTTCCTTCCACAAGCATGCAGTATAGGTGAAATGCGCTAAAAATATACTGACATCATGTCCCGGAAGTGTAGGAAAAAGGGTACATGATGGTTATGGGTTCTCTGTAGGTTTATGTGTGTGAAATTAACTGTGCAAAGTAGCAGCCTCCTGATTTTAGCAGAAGTTGGAAGTACATGATTTCCCAGTAGTGTTATGATTGCAGTTGGGTTAGGCCTCCTTGTTTAGAGGCATACCTTGAATTATCATTCTATTGTTTCAGTGAGATGCATTTAAATTTGTTAATACATGACATGTTAACTTCAAAGATTATTCTTTTTCAGTGATATTGTCTTGTAAATGATCCCAAGCTGACTGCTATTCATATCTTTATATTATTTTCCAAAGGGCATTAAGAACAATAAATGTCCGTGAAGAATCTGAGAAGTTGAATATTTGGGTGGCTCTTTTCAACCTGGAAAATAAATTTGGAAATCCTCCAGAGGTATGCACATTTTGAAAATTTCTCTTTTTTGTTAGTGGCACTGGTGAGTTATAGATAATTTGTATGCAGAGGGCT
The DNA here is from genome assembly GCA_033439265.1 of Dillenia suffruticosa. Lineage (NCBI taxonomy): Eukaryota > Viridiplantae > Streptophyta > Magnoliopsida > Dilleniales > Dilleniaceae > Dillenia > Dillenia suffruticosa. The sequence continues at coordinate 234,846 of JAVTVX010000013.1, read as the reverse complement.
GTTGTGAAAGTTTTTGAAAGAGCATTGCAGTATTGCGATCCCAAGAAGGTGCATCTACAACTCCTTGGGATGTATGAGAGGACTGAGCAGCATAAGTTGGCTGAGGAGCTTCTTAATAAAATGGTGAAGAAGTTTAGGCAGTCACGCAAGGTATTATGTCCCTTTTTGCTTATTTTCTTTTCTTTTTCTCCCGTTCTGATTTTAACAAATTGTTTACGTCTTCTGTATTTCCAGATTTGGTTAAGGCAAGTACAGTTATATTTGAAGCTTCACGAAGACGGAATTCAGTCTATTGTTAATCGTGCTCTTCTAAGCCTACCTCGCCATAAGCATATTAAGTTTATCTCTCAAGCAGCCATACTTGAATTCAAGTGTGGAGTTCCTGATAGGGCGCGAACCATGTTCGAAGAAATACTACGGGAGTATCCAAAGAGAACAGACTTGTGGAACATCTATCTTGATCAGGTATATTTCTTTTTACCCTTTGTAATGCCTATTAATATTGACCGCAGGTTATGTTGTCCCAAGTTTTTGGGATCTAGAATTTAGGATTAAGTTTGTATACTCACGCATAGGTAATTTGAGAATTTTGATATTATGTTTCTATTCCAGAAATTTTCTTCTTAAGTGTACCTCTCCGTAAGCTTATTAAGTGTAATATTAATCTCAAGTCACAATATGAGACTCTCTCCCCTGCTAACCCTTACAACAAACATGGAACTTAAAGTATATAATAGCTACCGTATCTGAACCTCGTCAGGAATAAGAATGAGAAGAACAATAGCAACAACAACAACAAGAACAATAAGTAGGATAAAATTAAAAAAGGACAATGTGGACTCATGCATAATGTCAAAAACTCATTCATTGAGCTTTTTTACTTTGAAACATTCAATGATTACGTGTTTGCATGTTAATCAGAATTTATTTGACATAATTTTGTGTTTAAAGTTTTTTATTCCTGCGGAAGCATAAATTAAGCATGGTGGCGGCAAGTTTAGGATGTCTCTTTTGGCAGATATTGAGCTGGCAATTCGGGCACCCTTGTGCTGGGCATAGCTGCTTTTAGTACCTTATTAGATTATTAGCTATGGAATGCTATTGGGTCCAGGCGTATAGTAGTAGTAAGCTTTTGTTCAATCCTCTGAAATACAACTAGTGTACACGATGTGTCAGAGCCCCTCAGATGTATTTAAATTTTGTGAATTATGACCACTTCATATTCTTGCTAGGTTTTGAGGTCATGATAGTGGTTTTAATAGCTTCACGGTGCTGAAACCCCATATTTCTAGGATTTTCATTGAAAATGTGTTAGAAACTTAAATGATGGAAATTCTTTACTTTCTTGTCCACTTTTAGGAAATTCACCTGGGAGACACTGATATCATCCGAGCTCTATTTGAAAGGGCTTTAAGTTTGAGCCTTCCACCAAAGAAGATGAAGGTGAGTAAATGCTGCTTCATTCTCTGCTCTTAACATGTTTGGTTTATTGGCTTGTTTGACTTTGCATTTATGAACAGTAGTATTATATGCTTTTACAGTTTTTGTTCAAGAAATACCTTGAGTATGAAAAATCACATGGTGATGAAGAAAGGGTTGATTACGTGAAGAAGAAGGCCATGGAATACGCTGAGAGTACACTTGAGTAATCAACTTGTTTGTTTTCCAGTTAACTATACAACCAAGCTTTTGCCATAGTTGATGCAGAGTAGATCTTTTGGAGCATTGTGGTGCATGAAATTTTATTTGCTGGGCAGCCAAAAGTGATCATGAGTTTGAATGACTTTGAAGAGAGTATAAGTCCAAGATATGGTTTTATAATAATCAAATAAAGGGCACATGCAGCTCAGTTATGTTAGTTCAGTTCACGGAGGAAGATGAAGCAAGCATCATTCAACTACAGCCATTGGCAGACTTGTCAAGATACTGCAGGTATTGTCTAACAATAGTTGCTAGATTAATTCTTTGCTGGGAAATTAGGAACTTAAAGATGATTCGCCTTCAAGGATACATTTGCTCCACTGTGTTCTTGTGTTGTATGCTTGTGTCAAAAACTCTTGATTTTTTATTTTTTGTTGTTAGCATAGAGTCTTGCGCAAGTTAATTGGAATAGAAGACATCTATACAGTTTTGTGAAGTAATTTATCCTCTGTTTACACCGGGTGGTTTTACCCAATTTTGGCATGTATCACTCGTCAAACTTCTCTGAATAAAATTCTGTAATTTGACAGTGAACAGAGTCTAGAATATCAGGTGTTTTGGTTTGCATATTTAGCGAAATTGCAGGGGGAAATACGACTGCTGTATTTTAAGCAGCCAAGGACCACTACATCAGTAGGGCAAAGTCTAAAATCTAGACCTAAACAGCGTCTTTCATATATGTGCCTGCAATGCAATAAATTATATTTTGCAGTGGGTACCGTGGAGTAAGCTTTGAGCAAAGAAACACAAAAGCTGCCTCCCAGCTCCAGACAAAAATAGAAAGCAACACCGGAAGAGCAAAGTTTAAAGCCTACGAGTCCTCGGGGGACAAAAAAAGCCGCCATGCTAAGCTAATAAATTCTCCCACAGATACACAGGAAGCAATACACTTAGATGTAAAGAATTTTCCTTAGGACCTTTACGAGTAGGGAGGGAGCTTAGAGCCGAGGAAAATGGCCCTCGGTCTCAATTATCTCAAGCTTTGGCATGACCTCCCAGCCTACGCTTCACGTAGAAATTTTTTTTTTTTTTTTTTTTTTTTTTTTTTTTTTATGCCACAGGATTTGGAACGATTATATCTTTTTTTGATTGGATAATTGTAGAAGGCACTTGAACACAAGGCAAGATGTCTGAGATCACTAAGAAATACAGTTTTGGCGACACTTGGTGCGACTGGTGGCCTCATTCGCTTTAGGCTGTTCTCAAACTCAGTTACAGCATCCTTGTTGCTCACACCAACGGCTTTGGGAGCAAAATCCTGAACCCAACCTGAAAAGTCTTGATTTATCTGCACGAAGATTGTTTTCAATTCTGATCTTTCAAAGCCTCCGAAGTACCTTTTTGTATTAAGATACCTGCAAAAAGGAAGAAAGTTCAACATCAAATTCTTCAAAACAGGGAGGAAGCATAAACAGATGCCATCAATGAATTGATATTTTAAATTGAGAGAGAGAGAGAGAGAGAGAGATAGGAAGAGAAACCTAGGAGAGCCACTTAGTAAAATGAGATGCCCAAAGAGTTCTGGTCTCCTCGTTGCAGCTATGCAACCAATCAGGCAGACATGGAGTGACCTACATAAATAGTCTTGTTCACATTAAGCTCATCAAGAAGTGAAACCAAGTCATCGGCATAGGATTCTAACTTAGTGTACTTCTTTGGATCATACAAATCAGGATTCACGTTTGGTGTAAAAACCAAGTCATAAACCACCACCCTGAAGTAGCATGCAAGGAAGGGGATAAGAAAGTGCCAAACAGTCTGGTCTATTCCATAACCATGAGAGAGTACTAATGTTTGTGTTGCATTTGCATAAATTCTTGCATTTAGAGCTTCAACAATGCCCCCGCCATGCAAGTTTAGCACATCCATGTTGTGCTATGTGACAGACAATTGCTCAGATTAGATAAACACATAATTGGTTCTTGTGAAATCCAGAACACGTCAGATCCAATTGGTTTGACATAAAATTCTGCCCAGATGCAACATAGACTATCAAGGTGATTGTCAGACTCAGGAGGAACCTTCTTCTCTGCCGCCTAATATCATTCAATAAAATATTCAGCACATTAGCCTTCAAAATCTACCAGTTCCAAGTCGGTCTTAAGTCACCTTCGCCGCTTAAGACACCAACAGCGACACAGACACAGTCATTCTCAATAGTTGAGCTATAATAGACTTCTGCTGGCAAACAACAGGCCCCATGCTTTAAAACCTTAAGGGACAGACATCCTCAAACAAACAAATGCGGACACAAGTGAAATTTTAAATAGCTAAGTTAAAACAAGATCTAAAATTGACAGACTGATATCTAAACTGCAAATCAACATGCAGTGAACCACATAAACTTCCATAAGTAGCCTCTCTTAACCCAAGAAGTATTCAATAATGATGAGATTTTATTTATGCTTCAAGCAATTATCATAACCAATGGAATAAAAAGATTGCTGTATACTTGTAACAAAGCAAATTCTTTATACAGTATACCTTGATGATAAAGACTTACAACAAACAATAGATCGTAATGACAGTAAAATAAGAGGCCAAGTTTCCAACAATCAACAGTAAAAATATAGTTAGTATTAACAACCTATGTTTTCTTTTGGGGTTTAGGTGGGGGGGGATCCGAAGAACAGGCCCAAACTTATGAAACGAGATTCAATGGATCTAGAGTCTAAGTGGCCCAACCCAAAATCATTGGGCTTTGGTCACTATGCAGTGAATAAGGATTTTGTATGAATAAATATATTATATTAAGATAAACAAAAATATGAACCACGGATAGTGATTTAACGGATAGATCGTTACGTCTTTTAATTAAGATCATAAGTTCAACTCGCGAGTTAAGCATGAAATTGACTATGTTAGGAGACCCCTGTCCCCTCTCATTGGCCCTTTTTTTTCCTATAATTTTTCTTTTTTTAATAATACTTAATAATCACCGAGAATTTTATTTTTTTCACCGCTTTTCTTCGGTGGGAACAAAACCGCTGAGAGAGTGAAGTCAAAACCACGCGGTTGATATATAACGTCCCTCTGCTCTCTCTCTCTCTCCCTTGTATAACTATAAATAAAAGGAAATGCGAGATATAGCAAATACAGCTAATCTAAGGAAAGAAATGAACACGAAGGAAAGAGGGAAGAGAGCCTGTTAATGGGTTTGGTTTAGACATGAGAAACTAAAATCCATATTGCTCGCTCTCTCTCCCCTTATTACCAACCTTTTACTTTCTCTCTCTCTCTCTCTCTCTCTCTCACGTTGTTTTTGTTGCCTTCTTCCAATCCTTCCCAAAACTAGTCCCTTTCTCCCCCCCCTCCCCTCAACTCTTCTCCGTTTTCTTTCTCGTAAGGTATAATGCTCCCTTCTTCCCCTGCATTTTGATCTCTCTCTCTCTGTCTCCCCTAATTTTTTATTTGGTTCCATTGAGTTTTTGGATTATCCATTTGAACAGGTTTTTCACCTCTGCTTCGCTTGTGCACCATATGATGTTTAATTTTTTTGTCTCTATTCATTGTACATTAATTTATTAGAACCCTAGTAGTTTGTTATTTATTAAATAATAAACTGTTCAACTTAAAAGAAGATAAAAAGAAAATTGTTAAATCTTATTTTTGGCATTTGGAAGCAGTGATTGTGGTGGTGCTTCATCTTGTTTTTGTCCTTTAATGCTTCGTTTGGGAGTCTAGGAAAGAAAAGAAAAAAAATGATTTTCTTTTGTTTGAAAGTTAGAGAGAAATAGAGAGAATATGAAAAAAAAAAATGACGTGGGAATCATCCGAAATTAAATATTTCTTTATCACATTTTTCAAAAATAAATTTGATATATTAAAAAGTTAATATGATTTAACATTTCTTTTCTCTCATTTTCTTCTTTCCACTTTTGGAAAGAAAATTTTGTATATTTTTAAGAATAGAAGGAAATAAAGCCACTTTTTATCATAGATGGATTAGATTTATTGTTGGTGAGAAGTTTCTACAAAGATTCACTAATTAGGCGAATTTCTAACATTGGATAGGAACAGGGACCCCATTGATGCGGTGCAAAAGGGATCGTGGCCAATTTTTTTGCATATAAATTTTGAGCCACACACACACACATTACATAGTAATGGGTGTTGCAGTTTCATGCCCATTGAGTGATTACAGTGACTTGGACACTATTTTTGGGAGATCCTTAAGTTTCAGTGACAAAGACGCAACGACTGCTCTTGCATTCAGATCTTTTAGTTTCAATGGCCGCGATTCAGAACCTGCCGATGTTGTTAAACAGTTTGGGCCCGGAAAAATTACTTTTCCAGGATCACTCAGTTTTAAGGACAGAGAAGGAAGCACTGTTTTCTCAGTAAAGCCTCCTCGTTCGGTACGGGGAAACAACAACAAATTTCTTAAATCTGGCATTAAAAGCTTGAACCATAAATTGCCAAAATCTGATGAATTGATGGAGGAGACCGTATCAGCCTCACCATCAGACATCGAAAACCATAGAAACCTAGCTGCATTGAAAGTCCAGAAAGTGTACAAAAGTTTTCGAACAAGAAGACAGCTTGCAGATTGTGCAGTTCTTGTAGAGCAAAGATGGTGGAAGTTGTTAGATTTTGCTGAGCTTAAGCGGAGTTCAATATCATTCTTTGATATTGAGAAACCCGAGACTGCTGTTTCACGGTGGTCTAGGGCGAGAACAAGAGCTGCCAAGGTGGAGTTAGATTTCGGACAATATGATGTCCAAGTTTGTGATAGTCACTTCCGTGTCCTAAGTTCTTAAGTTTTTGATTCTGCAGGTCGGGAAAGGCTTATCTAAGGACGAAAAGGCAAGGAAACTTGCTTTGAAACATTGGCTTGAGGCTGTAAGCAGTTCCCAATGACCCTTTAATTGCTTCACTTCACTGAGTGAGTCCTTTCTGAACTTGTTCTTTGTAACTATTTTGTTGTTGATAGATAGATCCTCGGCATCGGTATGGTCACAATCTACAGTTTTATTATGCCACTTGGCTTCACTGTGAGAGCAAACAGCCCTTCTTCTATTGGTAATCAAGTCAGCCAATTTGAATTTGATGTACAAGTATGCAGATGTCTTTTTGAGTTTCAGTTTCATATTCTTCTTTTCGCCAACTTTGAATGAGCAGGCTTGACGTTGGGGAAGGAAAAGAAGTTAATCTTTTAGACCGATGTCCTCGATCCAAGCTTCAACAACAATGCATCAAGTATCTTGGTCCTGTGAGTCTTTCAACTCTCTCTGCAATCCCTCTTTTAATGCATTCTCCAGGGTCCAAAAATATTAACCCTTTTAGGAAAAATTGCAGACCGAACGGAAGGCTTATGAAGTCAGAGTAGAGAATAGAAAATTCTTTTACAAGCAAAGCATGGAGGTTATTGATACAACAGGCGGACCCACAGATGCTAAATGGATCTTTGTCCTAAGCACTTCCAAGACCTTGTACATTGCTCACAAGAGAAAGGGTACGTTTCAACATTCAAGTTTTTTGGCAGGAGGAGCAACATTGTCTGCTGGTAGGTTAGTAATAGAACAAGGAGTTTTGAAGGTACAGAGCTAAAACTTTCATTACCAGTTGGCATGATTCTTCATTTCTTTCTTGAGGATTACGTTCAAGATACTAATCCTTTTTCCATTTTTTTTCCCTTATGGCGAGATAGGCAGTTTGGCCTCACAGTGGGCACTACCTCCCTACAGCAGAAAATTTTGAGGAATTTATGACATACCTTCAGGATCACAACATAGATCTCAATTCTATCCAGGTAGAAATCATAGACTGACTCATATTCATTCCTCTGCATACCATATAGCCCAAGATTAGCTGGAAGTCTATGCTATTATATGTATGACATTTTTATTTTTGGTCTATCCTTCATTTGCAGAAATTCTCAACTGATGAGGAGGATGCCCGCCGAGGCAAAATTAGAAGCAATGCATCAGAACCTGATCAGAGTAAAAAGAACAATGATTTAGGAGGTGCTGAGAATCCGGATCCACCAATATCAAAGTTATTTAAAGAGTTGGGCTCAAAACTCACTAAACTTGAAATACCAAGAAAGGTTAATATGTTTGAGCTTTTGAAGAAGGAAGAACAAGAAGCAGGCAGCAATCCTCCACACACTCCTTCAGATGGTTATGAAACGGCTGACGAATTTCTGCCAGATGAAGACTTTGTCAAACCGAATTTGTTTGATGAAGATCAAGAAGACAAATTTGAAGAAATCATACCAGCAGATGAGATCATATTAAGGATAAATGCACACAAGCGCACAAGGTCATTCCAGTTGGCTCAGCAGTTGTCCTGCAAATGGACAACAGGTGCAGGACCACGCATTGGGTGTGTCAGGGACTACCCTTCAGAGCTCCAGTTCAGGACTCTGGAGAAAATGTGTTTATCGCCAAGAGCTAGTCATGTTTCTCCAAGAATGACACCACGAAACAGCTCAAAGGTATCAGTGTCATCTCTGTTATGCAGAGAAACATCTGCAGGAACGTCCCCTTTTCCTTCACCGCATCATGTCTCAGACAACAATCCTAGACATGAAATAGGTTGATTCGTTGATTTTTTTTTTCTTTTATAAATTTTTATTGGAGTAGAGAAGGTGATATAGGACTTAATGTTCCTGTTAAATCTTCTTCATGTGCAAAAATATGTACATGGGCATTTTGTAGGTAGTCTTGATTTGCTTCTTCTTGGCTTCTTCAGTTAAATGGGAATTCCAAGGAAATTACTATTGACACTGAGCCTAAAACTGCCTAGACCTACAATCTCCAAGACTTCCACTATTGCTTCCTTGAACAGGAATTGTAACCAGTAAATCGTTTCTACCACATGGAACTAAAAAGCAGAAAGATTTTGGCTTCAAAAACTTGAAGATCGGCATCACAGTTTACAAGAAAATGAAATGACGATTTAGATCTCCAGGATTGCTTGCATACCAACTTAATCCTTGAATTTTCGACTTCTTTCACGTTATAATCCATTGCCTAAAGATTTACATACATTACATCTCAAATTTTTAGGATAAAAAATTGATGTTCAATTCCAAACTTTGCTACACCGCTCTAGGCTCGTTCATTTCGTGGTATCATTTACTTCCGATTGTGATGAAAAGAGAAAAGGTAATTTTCCTACTTGACCAATCTATTTATGCCAGACCCAATGCCCATGAATGCCATAGCTCACAACTCAAATCCTCAAAAAACTGACCCCATGAGAATGACCTCAAATGGTTTACAGACAATCAGACCCATGCAAGTGTAATTAAAAACATTGATATGGTGCTTTATTAAAGAAAATTTGGTAGAATATACTTGTTTATTTCACTACAAAAACAACTAGGTTCAATCAGCTGCTAAATCCGCAGATATTAACAATGCTCACACCCGCATTGATAGCTGGAAAATACAGGGAATGCTTTAGATGAAAGGAAAAAAATATACACTGCATAGAAGGGTTCCATATGAACTGGTAGAATTTTGCAATTGCTTCCTGCAATTAACCATAGAATTCATTGTCAGAGAAGATCTCATATTTCCTGTTTGAAAATTGCAATTGGCAATCTGATATTTAACTGAGTACAAAAGTGGCATACAATAAAAAAATATAATTAGGTTTCATAATCACACCGTGCATGGGAGAAACCATAGGAAGGAAAGCAAACAAAGGGGCTGCAGAGGAGATAGAGAAAGCTGTGGAAAGGTTTTTTTCTTCCCTGATTTTTCTTCCCCTTCCTTTTTTTCCTCCAATTTTCTCTTTTACCAACCATTTTGGAAATTCTGATTTGCACTTCAGAAAGCCACAACCTTCCCCACATCCTGCCATTTAAAATTTTTACACTGCCAATAACAAAATAGAAGGCCAACAAAACTTTCAAGTTGCGTGAAGCTGAATTACCTTGGTGTTGGATTTAATCGCATATGCGGAAGCGTAAAATAAATAATTCGGAATTTTTAGGGATAAATAGCTCGATAGAGCGGTCTCCAAAATTGATCATATAGTGATTTCCCTCGAACGGATCTCACGGTCGGATGGTGATCACGCAATTGAACCACCACCGCAAATCCACGACGCCTCAAGCCTCATGTCCGGTGAATCGCTTGACGATGAGAGATTTTCTTACACGAAAATCTCCAACGCTCACGGTGTTTTCTCCCTATAGAGAATTGTGATAATCTTGACCCCCTTCTTTTTATGGCTACTGTTCACTCGGGAAAAATGAAGGAAGAAGGGTCATTCCTTTTTTTTTTGGGTTAGAATAGGCAAGTCATTATGGATGGTTAATGGGGTGGTAAATGATGGGAGTTACCCCATTCATAAATTATCCTAATGCCCCTCAATGAGCATATTCCAACACTTGGTATAGCTTTCTTGTTCTGATATCCATGCCTGAAACGATGCCAATGAACGCAAATCATTTAAAGTAATCACCCCAGAAAGATCAGATGAAATAGATACAATGACCACACGAGACTATTCCCTCCAAATGCTAATAAAGAATCCTCGGTTCTTCAGAAGTTAGATAAAATTTTGAGAATATGCATACTTAGACAGGAAGAATTAACAGCAAAAAGTTATTAGTTCTTTTTATACTGGGAACAAGTCTTGCTCATAGCTCATTCATTGTTTAATGGATGCATGGAAAGGTAATTTTCTCAAGAATTATTTTGGGTGCTGGGCAAACAATTACACAGCGTATACATAAGTGTCTGATTTCTCAAACAATTATTGGCTTACTTGGTGGAATATAAAGAAAAACTACAGATGGGTGCAAATCTTCATAGTTTCCTACTCAAGTACATGTCATTTGCAAAAGCTACTTCAAAACTTTGCACCAAAATGGGTTTCTTCTTCTTTTTTATTTTTATTATTTTTATTTTCTTGCCACTTGTATATCCACTTGCCATGGACTTAGCTAGCATGGAATAAACATCAGATCTTTACATGTGACTGAGTCTTCATGATTTTGCTTTTGAGTACTTTCAGGTCAAAAAACCATGTTAGCAAGAAAATAGAAAATCTCTCCTCAAAAATGCGATGTTCATGCACAAGTTAATGTTAATTATTGTAATCATGAGAACATAACCCATAATGACAAGAACCTGAAAAATCGAACTCATTGCCAACAAAGTATGTGCGGGTATCATCACACTTCGCCTGAAAGCCTGCAAAACCAGGTCGTCATTAAACCTAAATGCCTTGATTTATCTCTAAGAATATAAAATAAAAAAAGTCCCAATAAAACAATCACGCTTGCATGGTCACACAAAATAACAGACAACACAGAAAAAATAGAGATAGAGCATCACATGGTTACCTGAGCCATGTAAACTGCAGCCAATACAGAACCAATGTAGTTTAGGAGCAAAAGCCCACTACCAAGGAAAGCAATGTTTCTGACACCAAGCTTCGTTGCAAAGGTTGATATTTGAAATCTGAAAGAGTCTCAAATTAAATAATCAGAAATGATGACGGCAAAAGCATTGTAGATGGAAACGAAAGGGCAATCATACCGTAGCAATAATCAGAAATGATGCAACAGGGAATCTCATCATTCTGAATGAAGGTACAGAATAGATGGTGTCAAGAAAAAGTGCAAGGCAGTAAAGTGAAGTAATGAATGGGCCAGAATCGAATCTGACAATTAGTAGGCCAACGACTGCAAAAAATACAAAAGCCATGCAGACTGAACTGATAGATCGCCTGCAGCAATAGGTAAATAAGGTTTGTTTACCCTGAACATCAAAGAGGAGGAGGTTAGGAGAGGCAAAAATAAAATGATTGCACATACAGGAAATAAAAAGGGAACATTTTATCATAAATACTAAGGAATCTCTCAAACTATGATATGTATGATATGAAAGAGAAAAGAAAAGAAAAAGATCAGGTACCCGAGTAAAATGAAGAGAGAGAACAGTGTTTTTCCCCCCCCCCTCCCTTCTGCGAGAGAGAGAGAGAGAGAGAGAAGGCGAGGGGAAGAGGGGGAGAGGAGCGCCCTTTTATAACGGACGTGGGGAAGAGCTTTTTCTTGCTGACGGCATTTGTTTTCCGATGTGTATGCTTAGTCAGCAATTTTGGCTGATGTGGAGAATGCCATGCTGACGTGTCTGGTTATGTTGTAAAATGCCATGCCAAATTATCAATTATTACCACGTGAGATGCCACTTCAGTGACTTTGTTTCATTGGTGACACCATGTCAACCCAACTCAACCTTAAATCTACAGAGGGTTTATCTCGTTGTATTTTTTAAAATTCAAGTTCTTAGTTGTGGCATTTTAAAATTTAAAAACTAAAATGAGTGTTGACTCCAAAATTCAAGAACTAGACAATTATGAGGTTAATTCTAGTTTTATTTTCATATATTTTTATAAAATTATTTTTAATAGAATTTAATATATTAATTTTTATAAAAAAAATGTTTAAGGTACAATTTTAACATTACTACATAGAATGTTTATACCTTAACTTTGGTAATTATTTCAGATATTTAAATAAAAATAAATATATATGGTAATAGTGCCTGAGTTTTACCAAGCAAAAAGAAAAAAGTGCTTGAGTTTGGGGAAGAAAGACTTCATCTTTTTATTTGTGACATTCTATATTATTTCATTTCAATTGCAATGAATATTTAATTTTTATTTACTATTTTCATAGAAAAAAGGTTGCAAAAGCATTATTTTACATGTTTCCAACCAATCCCATAAATAATTTTGTTTTCCTTCGAGCAAAATCAATAAGTATGACTTTATATTGTTATAAAATTATATATATATATATATATATATATATATATATAATTCATAATTGTAAGTTTTTTTTTTTTTTTTCAGTCCCTATGGTTAGGCCATCGACCGGTATTCGAGATTTCGCCCCAACTAATCTGAAATGACTTAACTGTAGGGTCTCATTTGAGGAGAAAATCTTTTAATATTATTTTTTCTGTATTCAAGAGGAGTCGAACTCCTGATCTGGTCAAAGGATGAAAGTGTCCTTTCCACATACGCCAACAAGTGTTGGGTTTTATGTCACCATTGGAGGGCGATTATTTTTGTCCCAACTAAAGTAAACTTGAACCTCCTTCGGTTAATCTCCTTATTTTTTTAAAATTCATAATCATAAGTATATCTATTTTTTGTCCCAAAAAACAGTGAATTGGTTAATTGGTATATATTCTTTTTTTCAAGGTAATCGGTATCGGTTTGTTTCAAAAAATTCATTATTTTTGTCCCAAGAGAAAAAAAAAAGGAAAAAGAGCCTGAAAGGTTGCATATTTTGGTATCATATTGTAAGAAATTATTTTTGAATGTAAAATTCATTCTAATTTATCGTGACTGTGCTGGGCTAGGCTTGAGCCGGCCCAAAAACCTTCTCCACCCGTATAAATATATAAATGCGTTCGCTCTAGGGTTTTGTGTTGCATTTCAGATCCTGAGAGGGTAAGACGACGGCCGCTCTGTTACTCCTTCGCAATCCCTCTTTCCTCTGTTCGCCTCGCAACGCAACAGGTGAAAATCTGTCTCTCTCGCTCCTTCTCTCTCTTTATCGTGTACACGTGTACGTATGTCTATGTGGGTGTTGTCATGCTAAGTAAAATAAATTAATGGCAGAAATGGCGGAAGTTGAAGTCTCAGCAGCTCAGAATACCACTGAGGTCAAGCTTTTCAATCGCTGGACCTTCGACGATGTTCATGTAATTTCGTCTCTCCTGCTTCTATTTTCCATTCTGATCTACTATAATTGACATCTTTGCATTTGTTATGTTATTGCTTTATGGATGACCTTTAAATCTAACTACGTAAAAATTGGACAGAAACCCTTACACGTGCAAAAATCAATGCTGATTCCCACCATGTTGACCCCTGATTTAGGGTTTGGGATAAATAATTGTGAAAGCTAGAAAGAAAACCCCGAAACGTGCAAAAATTGATGTTGGTTCGCCCCATTCTGAACCCTATCTAGTGTTTGTGCCTCTGTTGGTTTGAATTGAATTAGGAACCTGCATGATCCATTGTTGTATCTTTTAGTGAATATAGATATAGCAATTTCTCATTGAATTCATCATTCTAGCACGATACATGCCGGAAAACAGAAGCCCATTTGGATTATGGGGAGTTGGAATGAGATCATTCTGTAACCATGTTTTCTACTATATATTCATGACATGTAATGTTGTTATAATCGTTCAATTTCAATCTTGAATTTTACCCTTCTGTTCAACTTATTGATTTTCATTAACCTGCAATGATGTGTTGTGTCATTGTTTTATGGTGTGCAGATCAATGACATTTCTTTGTCAGATTATATTGGAGTTATTCCATCGAAACATGCTACCTATGTCCCTCACACTGCGGGGAGGTACTCTGTGAAGCGCTTCAGGAAGGCTCAGTGCCCGATTGTTGAGAGGCTCACAAATTCACTCATGATGCACGGCAGAAACAATGGGAAGAAACTCATGGCCGTGCGCATTGTGAGACATGCCATGGAGATCATTCATCTGCTGACTGATCAAAACCCAATCCAAGTTATTGTTGATGCTATTGTCAATAGGTTAAAAAAACCTTGTGTATTACTTATTGTTGTGAAATCGTTTTAGCAATTAATATTTTCTGCAACACCCTTTTCCTTAGGTGTTTATTTTTTCCGAATGAAAGAAAGAGAATAATGCTTGACTTGTCTTCTATCATGGTTTCATGAGGGAGATAAGAGTGAAAACCATATGAGCTGATTCTGATGCTGGGGCAAGACAGCAGTTTTGAAAGATCTCCCATTTTCTTTAGGATTTATTTATTTATTTATTTTTTGGGGATCTACATGATGATAACCACATGCGAGGATCCCAACTGCCCGGGCAAAACATTCTATGACTTTGCAGTTTTGAAAGATATCTTGGTGTTTTCTGTGATTTTATTTTTTGTTTGGATCGACATAGTGAGAACATTATGAGCATAACTGCCCGGATATTAAATATTTTTATTCTGTGGTTTTGAAATATCTCTCAGTGTTCTTTGGGATTTGATTTTATTAATGTTTGTGCCTACAGTGGACCAAGAGAAGATGCAACTAGAATTGGTTCAGCTGGTGTTGTGAGACGTCAGGCTGTGGATATTTCTCCACTACGACGTGTGAACCAGGCAATTTATCTCCTTACTACTGGTGCTCGTGAAAGTGCATTCAGAAACATCAAGACCATTGCTGAGTGCCTTGCAGATGAACTAATTAATGCAGCGAAAGGATCTTCTAATAGGTAACATAGGGTTATTTTTTCACCTCACTTGTGATGGTACATGTGCATTCTCAATTTTGCTATTTTTTCATTTCCATGCTGAATTTCCCAGACTATCATTATAACAAATGAAAGAAAATATAAATAAAGTAGAGAAGCAAGTAGTTGTAGCAATGGGGATTGTGAGATATGCAACTCACATTTCTGATACTCATGATTCTATGTTATTTATTGTTAGGAAAATCATGTTAAAGGTTTGTGTGTGCATTCATGCAGCTATGCCATCAAGAAGAAGGATGAGATTGAGCGTGTTGCCAAGGCCAATCGTTGAAGGGTTTTTACTTGTGGTATCGCTATAGAGGTTGTTGGTGGAAGATTTGTTAAACTGGTTCATTTTCTATTTGTCTTTACCTTTAGGAGAGATGCTAAGGAAGAAACCCCTGTTATCAGGGGATGTAGTGGATATTTTTCCCCATTTGCCTTGTCTTTGTTTTGTTAGCGCGATGAAGCAATATTCTATCTGGAGATGTGTTCAAGATACGAAGTGCTTTTTTTGATGGTCCTTTAAAGTTTTTTCATTTCTTACGGTATTGCAACTTTAATGTTCTGTGGAGCACTTTGTGGTTGTGCTTGTCCAGAAGCCCAATGTTCGGAAAGTTGTAATATTTCCCCCCCGCCCTATCCTTAACTTTTATAATGAAATGACGCAAGGGTCCTGTCTGCAATCCTCTGATTTGAAGATAGCAAACAAGGAGAGGACAGTTCTCCAAATTAATCATGTTTGAAGCATTACTCTAAATGATAGCTACTTGTGTTGTCTAATTGGATCCGGCCAATATAAAACCTTGTGGTCCTTAACCCCTTGAAGTGTGGCACTCGAAAATTACCAATGGCTCTTGGGGGGGGGGGGGCTGTGGAGTCGATATGACTAAAAACATTAGGTGACGCCATGGTGAAAGGAGATAAGATACCGGTGTTACGCGGTGTTGCTACCTTGTATTTTATGGCTCATGAGTTTGTTACCGGTACAAGAGATGTGCGTCCTATGTGCTTCCATATGTAAATGTTTATGGTTGGGCATTTCCTTTGGCTCTTAATTTTCCTTCTGGAGTTCCCCCGGTCGGACGCAATGAATAGAGTGGAGAGATTGCAAACGCTTTACGGCAAAGCGTAACTGGATTGGGCATTTCACTTTAATCAGGGGCTTAATCTTGATCCAATTTGAAAGACCCTTATTGATTTGAGTTGAGGGAAATTTTCCCAAAGTACAAATATTTTCATTTTAATTTGATGATATGTACATTTGGTAAAGCACTATAAATTATATTCTATCTAGTAACATGACATGTATAATAAGAAATCAAGAGGCACATAAAAAAAAATAGTGCTGAATGATAATTTGGAGGCCTTAAAGAAATGCATTCAATATAAAGAATAAATGGGACAAAGTGGGTAAATGGCAAGTTTTTTTAGAGGAAAATTAGGAGGACAAAGTGGGTTCTCTCTCTCTCTCCCTCTCTCGATCTTGCAGGGTCACCATACAGAAGTTTTTCATAGGAAAATTAGGTGGCTATTTGATTTTAATCTCAATTTAATTTTAAATTATTTTTTTGCTATTATAAATTGTATTATTAGGAATATTGCTTTTTGCATAACGCCATACATAATTATTTTATTCATTTATTTTCCTTGGTTTTTCATGCAAACGGTCAGAATTGTTGGGTTTTGTAGTTAGTGCTTCATGATGATGAGGGAGATTGGGGAAATGATGGTGGTGATTTTCATACTTGACGGATATGATTGCCAGAAAAGTGAAACAAAATAAAAAATAAAAAAAAAGAGGTAGAGATGTGAGATGATCACCAGAAAGGAGAGGCAAGACTTTGACTTATAGGTTGAATATTGGGTGTTTCACAAAATCCTCTCAACTGAGGATTTGATTTTATCCGAGCACATTAGGTCTCAAAATACCTCCACAAATTGAGGATTGACTTAACAAGGAACTTTGACTTTGGATTTTAAAATCCATTCCACACCCCTAAATGCCTCTGCATCCAAATAAACCTTAGGGCTGTGAATATGAGAAGGAAGAAAATTTTGACAAGTGAAGTAGTTTTGGATCTCAAGCATGTGTGCATGCACTTTCTTCTTTCAAACTTGTTTCTTAGGTTCTCTTTTATTCTTTTTGCATTTACTTATTTTTCTCTTTTGTTTCTTTTACTCTTGTTTTATCTTCTCTTTACATGCCACCTTTTTTTTTTGTTTTCTTTGTTGTACTTTCAATGATTAAAATTTTTAATATCCTTCCTTCTTTCCACATTTCAAAGTGTTTTCCACCTTCCCCCTTAATTTATTTTTATTTTTTTATTTTTCTTCTTCGATCCCTTTTCATGTGCTTATTATTTTTTTCTCCATGTTTTGTATGGTTCTCTTCATGCTCCATATTTTTCTTTTGACATTTGTAGCTTCTTTCTATACAGTATTTTCTTGATGTCCTTGTTTCTTTTTTTTTTTTTTTTTTTTTTTTTTGCTTTATACTATTATCATTATTTTTTAATTGTTTACACTCATTTTTATCATTGTATTTCCTTTTCTTTTCTTATTCTGCATTCCATTTTTATTGCCTTGTCCTCAGAAAACATATTTTATCATTCTCCTTTTTAAAAAATTTTGTAAACTTGCTCTCTGTCCTCCCTTTATTTATCTATTGTTTTTCTGTTGTGAAATATCAAGAAAATATAAGGAACTTTTGAGAGAATGAGAAAAGAATAATTTTATTTCTCTATATTTGATTATATAAAATGAGATTACAAAGATACCTATTTATAGGAATTTTTGAGAACAATAAAAAGACACTTCCATTAATATAATAACCCAAAAATTGAATGATCACAAGTAACCCAAAAGCCAAAAGTTCTCATGTCATTAAAGAGTAACTCAAAAGCCAATGGTCATTCTTGAATTTGTTCATTCATTTGAAAAAGCACTCATATGAATAGACATCCACAATAAATGGTCATTTATAACACTCCCCCTTGGATGTCTATCGTATAAAGAATATGTCTCGTTAAAACCTTACTAGAGAAAAACCCAGTGGGACAAAAGCCCTAGTGAAGGAAAAGCCCTAGTGAAGGAAAAAGAGTACATTCTTCTTTATACATGTATTTCGATAGAATACTCCCCCTGTTAAAGATATTACTTGATGTCTCTATAAAGCCGCATTCCAATCTTATGGATCAACTTCTTAAATGCTGTAGTGGGTAATACTTTTGTGAATAAATCTGCGGGATTCTCGCTTGATTGAATTTTCTGTACGTCAATATCTCCACTTTGTAGTAAATCATGTGTAAAAAATAATTTTGGAGAGATATGTTTTGTTCTATCACCTTTGATATATCCACCCTTTAATTGAGCTATGCAAGCTGCATTATCTTCATGAAGTATTGTTGGAATCCTTTTGTTTATTAACAAACCGCATGATTCTTGAATATGATTAGTCATTGATCTGAGCCATACACACTCACGACTTGCCTCATGAATTGTAATTATTTCAGCATGATTTGATGAGGTAGCAGTTATTGTTTGCTTCATAGATCTCCAAGATATTGCTGTGCCACCATATGTAAATACATAACCCGTTTGTGACTTAGCTTTGTGTGGATCTGATAGATATCCTGCATCTGCATACCCAATTAATTGTGCATTTGGTTCATAAGGGTAAAATAGACCCATATCAATTGTTCCACGGAGATATCGAAAAATATGTTTAATTCCGTTCCAATGTCTTCTGGTTGGAGCAGAACTGTATCTTGTTAATAAATTTACAGCAAAGGCAATATCGGGTCGTGTATTATTAGCAAGGTACATTAAAGCACAAATTGCACTTAAGTATGGCATTTCAGGACCAAGAATCTTCTCATTGTCATCCCGAGGACGAAAAGGATCCTTTTGTATATCAAGTGATCGAACAACCATTGGGCTGGTTAATGGGTATGAATTGTCCATATTAAATCGTTTCAAAACTTTATTAGTATAAGTTGATTGATGAACAAAAATCTCATTCTTTAAGTACTCGAACTGCAGGCCGAGACAAAATGTAGTTTTACCGAGATCTTTCATTTCGAACTCTTTCTTTAAATAATTTATTGCATTAGAGATTTCTTCAGGAGTGCCAATAATATTTAAGTCATCAACATAAACAGCGATTATTACAAAACTATATCCAGACTTCTTTATGAAAACACATGGGTAAATATGGTTATTTGTATAACCCTCTTTCAACAAATATTCATTAAGACGATTGTACCACATTCGCCCTGATTGCTTTAAACCATACAAAGATCTTTGTAATTTAATAGAATATAATTCTCGAGAATTGCATACGTCTGGCATCTTTAGTCCTTCTGGAACTTTCATGTATATGTCATTATCTAGTGCACCATATAAATATGCTGTAACGACATCCATCATTTGCATATGAAGTTTTTTCTGTGCTACTAAACCAATAAGATAACGAAAAGTAATAGCATCCATTACAGGAGAATATGTCTCTTCATAGTCAATTCCAGGTCTTTGCGAAAAGCCTTGTGCAACTAGTCGAGCTTTGTATCGCACAATTTCATTTTTCTCATTTCTTTTTCGCACGAATACCCATTTATATCCTATTGGTTTAACACCTTCAGGTGTTTTGACAATGGGCCCAAAAACTTCACGTTTTGAGAGAGATGTCAGTTCTGTTTGAATTGCTTCCTTCCATTTTGGCCAATCCTCTCTTGATTGACATTCCTTTAAATTTGTGGGTTCAAAGTCCTCATTTTCACTCAAAATATCAATTGCCACATTGTATGCAAATATATCATCAATATTTGTATTTGTTCGATCCCATGTCTTCATTGTAGAAATATAATTTATCGATATTTCTTGATTATCTATTTCAACTTCTTCTGGAAGTTTTTCTTCTTGGATCGAATCTTTCCCTTTTTCTCTACGATCAATTTGTTCATTTATTTCTCTTTTCTTTCGAGGGTTTTTATCCTTAGAACCCATTGGTCTTCCACGCTTCAGGCATGGTTTAGGTTCATTTGTTGGGAGGGGTCCTTCAGAGACATCAATTCTGATAGGGGCATTTTCTGCTGGAACTTGTGATTTCGTTACTCGTTTTGGATCAGAAAATTTATCTGGCAATTGATTTGCAATCTGTTGCAAATGAATGATCCGTTGAACTTCTAGGTCACACTGTTTTGTGCGATGATCAAAATGACATAGGGATGGATTACTCCAGGTAATCTCTTTTTCCACCTTTCCCTTTCTAGTATCACCCCCTAAGGTTGAAAAAAATGTCTCATCAAACCGACAATCAAGAAATCTAGCAGTAAAAATATCTCCTGTCATGGGTTCAAGATATTTGATAATGGAAGGAGAATCATAACCAATATAAATGCCTAATTTCCTTTGAGACCCCATTTTTGTTCTGTGAGGGGGAGCAATAGGGACATAAACTGCTCATCCAAAAGTTCGTAAATGAGAGATATTAGGTTCTCTTCCAGAGACCAATTGAAAAGGAGAAGTTTGAAAACTAGTGGGTCGGATGCGAACTAGTGTTGCTGCATGTAAAATTGCATGTCCCCAAGCGTGAATGGGAAGCTTGGATTTTAAAAGTAATGGTCTCGCTATTAATTGAAGACGTTTAATAAATGACTCTGCTAGGCCATTTTGGGTATGAACATAAGCTACAGGATGTTCAACCTTTATACCAATGGACATGCAATAGTCATTAAATGCTTGAGACGTAAATTCTCCAGCATTATCAAGGCGGATTGTTTTGATGGGATAATTAGGGAATTGTGCTCGTAATCGAATTATCTGACCAAGTAATCTCGAAAACGCCAGGTTCCGAGTTGATAATAAGCACACATGTGACCATCTTGTAGATGCATCTATTAAAACCATAAAATATCTAAATGGTCCACATGGTGGGTGAATTGGTCCACATATATCACCTTGAATTCGATTTAAAAATGTAGGGCATTCAAAATCAATCTTACTTGGTGATGGCTTTACTATTAATTTGCCTTGATAACATGCAACACATGAGAATTCATTCGATTGAAGAATCTTCAGGTTCTTCAATGGATGTCCGGAAGAATGTTTCATAATTCGTCGCATCATTACAAATCCAGGATGACCCAATCTATCATGCCATAAAAGGAATTCGTTTTGATTAGTAAACTTCTGGTTTACTATGACATTTATTTCAATTGGCTTAATGTATGTATAATAAAGACCCGAAGAGAAGATAGATAGTCTTTCCAAAACTTGTTTATGTCCTATTTTATCATGAGTAATGCACAAATACTCATTTTTTCCCATATTGGTTGTTTCTACATGATAACCATTGAGGCGAATATCTTTAAAACTTAATAAATTTCGGTGGGACTTGGGTGAAAATAATGCATTACTGATCAAGAAATTTGTTCCTTCTGGTAGTAAAATGTTTGCTCTTCCGGAGCCTTCGATTAAGGTTACACTACCAGATATAGTATTCACATTTTGTTTTTCCATGATGAGCTGAGAGAAATATCTTTTACTTTTGAGAATTGTATGTGTAGTTGCACTGTCTATAAGACAGAGATCCTCATCTTCGATATTTGATCCAATAATATCCATAGGTCTTCAAAAACAATAAATAAATAAATAAATAAACAAACAATCAATAAATTTGAATTTATTATAGATATTGAGAAATGAAAACAATTACATTAATTAAAATCACCATATTCAGTATTCTCAAGAAAATCACCAACTTCTAATTGGGGTAAATTTTCAAGACCCTCAAAAATATTATTAGGGTCATTATTTTGATATAAGGCATTTGTCTCCACATTCTTTTCTTTTTCCTTCAACGAGGCTTGATAAAGCTCGACAAGATGTTTTGGCGTACGACAGGTACGCGACCAATGTCCAATCACCCCACATCGGTAGCATTTATTCTCAACATTCTGGCTAGATCCACCTTTTTCTTGTTTTTTCTCATTACTTTTCCACTTTTGGTAGTTTGTATGATCATTACGGTAAACATTCCAGCCACGACCACGGCCACGACCACGACCACGGCCTCGTCCACGACCACGGCCTCGTCCTCGACCACGTCCAGAGTTGTTGTGAGTTGTCGCATTCACTTCAGGGAATGGAATAGAGCCAGTTGGACGAGATTCATGATTTTTCATTAATAGCTCGTTATTTTGTTCAGCCACAAGCAAACAAGAAATTAGCTCAGAATATTTCTTGAAACCTTTCTCTCGATATTGCTGCTGCAGGAGCATATTCGAGGCATGGAAAGTGGAGAGTGTTTTCTCTAACATATCAAATCGGTAATATTCTCTCCACATAATTTTAATTGAGAACTGATTTTAAAGACGGCTGAATTATATTCACTCACAGATTTAAAATCTTGGAATCGTAAATGAATCCAATCATAACGAGCTTTAGGAAGTATTACCGTTTTTTGGTGGTTAAACCTTTCCTCCAAATTTTTCCACAATTCAAATGGATCTTTCACTGTCAAATACTCGATTTTCAAATCTTCGTGGAGGTGGTGTCGGAGAAAAATCATTGTCTTGGCTCGATTTTGCAAAGTCTCTTTATTATTTTCTTTAATTGTTTCTCCGAGTCCATTTGCATTCAAATGGATTTCAGCATCAAGGATTCATGATAAGTAATTTTTTCCCGAAATATCAAGAGCCACAAACTCAAGTTTGGTGAGATTTGCCATGAAGTACTATCATATAAGCACAAAAAAATTAGAATATAATTTACATAGATGTAATCAATATTAGAAGTGACAATATATCATACCATGTATCATTGCATGCAAAGTTCAAACTAGTGATTGGTTCGACTAAGATATGTGCATGAGATCTTAATTTCTATTTTCTAGTTTCATTTCATGTACTTTATTTGTCTTTCAAAAGAACCATCGTGTATGATATGAAAAGTCATGAGTACGAGGATCATAAATTTAAGCATGGTATGCATTGTAACACTAGAGAGAAATAAAGGAACACAAAATACATTACAACAGTTGACTAAATGTAATATTATCTTCATTCCCAGAAATAAGACAAACAATAAAATGATTGACTAAACTACAATAATGGCACTCCATAATATTGAGAGAATAAAATGTGATGTCTACGGAGGTGTTTGTGGTATTAGAAACTATAGAGTGCATATGGCCGTCCTTAATAAAAATAAGTAAGTGTCTACGGAGGTGTTTGTGGTATTAAAGTTTCGTGCTGATAACGTGTTGTGAAATATCAAGAAAATATAAGGAACTTTTGAGAGAATGAGAGAAGAATAATTTTATTTCTCTATATTTGATTATATAAAATGAGATTACAAAGATACCTATTTATAGGAATTTTTGAGAACAATAAAAAGACACTTCCATTAATATAATAACCCAAAAATTGAATGATCATAAGTAACCCAAAAGCCAAAAGTTCTCATGTCATTAAAGAGTAACTCAAAAACCAATGGTCATTCTTGAATTTGTTCATTCATTTGAAAAAGCACTCATATGAATAGACATCCACAATAAATGGTCATTTATAACACTTTCAATATTTTATTTCCCTTCGTTTACCTGGTCTTGACTGCGCTCCATATATTGCTTCTCTTCCACTCTTCCCGATTACTTTAAATGCTCTCTTTGTCTCTCTATTTCTCTGTGTCTCTCTATATATCTTTGTCTCTCTCGCTCTCAGTTTCAAACTCATTCATCTTGTCCTTTATTTATTTATTGCATTTACTTATGTCTTTTTTATTTATTTTATTTTTCCTTGTTATACCTTTTTCTCTCTTTGTTTTGTTGTATTGTTGTCTTTTTAATTCTTTTAACATTTTTAATGACTTTCTTTCTTGTCTTTCAACATTTCAATTTCATTTTTGCTTTCCTCCTTTGTATTTTTTCTCTTCTTTTATTTTGTTCTTTCTGTTCTGTGTGCTTTTTTCTTCTTTTTTTTTTAATTTTTTTTCCATATTTTGCTTATGTTTATTTTATTTTTTTATTTTGCATTTGACATTGATAACTTCGACCAGCCTGGTATTTATATACTTTCTCCTTATTTATTTTGTACTCGGTTTTTCACATTTTTAGTTCTCCTCTTTTCTTGTTTTACTACTTTACCTTTTCCCTTACTTTCTTGTTGATTTTCCCCCCTTTTCAATCATTTTAACTTATTCTTTTTCTTCTCTTTAATGTTAGCATTTCTCTATATTGAATTTTCAATTATTTACTTGCTCTTCACTCATTTATTTAACTCTTCAACTCTTTTTCTTCTTTTACTTTTGATGATCTCTCTCTCCTCTTTTTACACTCCCTCTTTATTTGTCTTATCTAATCTTTTGTGTTTTCATATCTTATCTATTTATTTATTTATTTTTCTTGTTTTAACTTTTTGTCCCCTCTTAATGGTTTTATTTCTCTTTAATTCGTTTCCATATTGTACTTTCAATGATTTACCTTTCTTAATAATTTTTCTTACTTCCAAGTTTCAAATTGTTTTTCATGTTCCTATTAATCTTTTGAATCTTCTTATTCTTTTGTTCTTTCATATCCATGGTGATTCTCTCTGACTCCATTTTATTTTCTTTGTTCAATTTTGTTGGTAAGTCCTTCCATTATGATATTTCGTGTTGTTCCCATATCTCTTGATTGTTTGTTAATAATTTTTATTATCCTTGTAATTTTTTTTCCTCATTCTCCTTTTCCCTTTTATTGGTTCTCTTTGGAAAAATATCTTTCCTCTTACGTTTTTCCAATCTTTGAACTTGTTCTTTTTGTTTTTTTTTTTACTCTTTAATCTTTTACAATCTCTTTATATTTAACTTAATCCCTCTATATTTTGCTCCCATTGATCTCTTTTCCTTTATTTACATGAAATGCTCTTCTCTCTCCCCCTTGCTTTCTCGTCCTCTTTCAATTTGAAACTCATTCTTTTAATTTTTCCTTTTGACTTTTTACATCCACTTACTTTATTCTTTCATCAAATTTTCCTCATTTTTATCTTTTCTTTTAGTGTTATATGTTTCGTCTCACTTCAATTTATATTTTAACATATAGTACTTTCAATATTTTATCTTAGTTGTTTTCCTTTTTATTTTTCTACATTTCATTTTTTTTTTTTTGCCCTCCCTTTATTACTTTGCATTGTTTTTACCTGCGGTTTTTCTCCTCCGCTTGCTCAATGCACTGTTTAATTAGATATTTGGCATTGTCACCTTCTATTTGGATATTTCCTTAATGTCCTTATTTGTTGATGTTTTGATGGTCATCTTTTCATCTTTGTATTGATTTCCCTTCTACTTTCTATATATATATATATATATATATATATATTTACTTTTTTAGTTTTTTTGGACCACTTTTTTTCTCTTCAATCTTTTACACAAGGATCATGTAAAATATGAATTTGCCAAGTTGCTTTTTAATAATTCATGAAGAAGATTATCATTTTCATATTACCACAATTTAATTAGACGCAAAATTGTATAGAACTAATTTCGGGATTAGGCACAGTATGAAAGATCCTTTAGAAGTGTATATTCCTCTGAGGGATGCTTGGCTGGGTCATAATACCATATTTTGTTTTGTTTGTGTTCACTCTTTTTCTTACTTTAAATGCTCTCTGTTTGTGTTCACTCTTTTTCTTACTTTAAATGCTCTTCCTCTCTCTCTCTCTCTCACACACAAAATTTCAAGCTTATTCTTCATTTTCAATTGTTTGCATTTTTATTCTATTACTCGTTTACATTTTATCTTTCAAGCTAGTTGTTTTGCTTCTCAATTTTTTCCTTATAGCACTTTGATTTTTTTAAACATTTGCAATTTGCTCACCCCTAAATCTCTTGTATCTGTTATTATATTTATTCTTTTAATTTGGTTCCTTTTTAACTTATTCTAATAGAGAGTTAATAGAGTGTCTTGGAAATAACAGAGAATAAAGATTTGGGACTTCTAGGGATCATGAATAGTAGCCATAGTGAATAGTTAGGAATGAAGGTTCATATGAAATTGGAGTATTGTTGGTGTATGGTTTGTGGTATAAATAGATGTGTGTTAAGTGCTTATCACTCAAGGCAAAGCTTACATCATGTAATTTTTCAGGCATCCTTTTAGCACGTAACCTCTCTCTCTCAAGCCAATTGAGTTGATAAAATAATGTAGCACTCAGCTTAATTGAGTCACAAAAAGAATACGGTTTCTCCTCCTCCATTCTCAACATGGTATCAAAGCCTAACATCCTTCAGCCTGTCTGCAGAGAGCTCAAGCACTTCTCTAATGTGTTGCAAGTCAGTCCTGAGCCACTTGAATCTAGTCACCTTCTGGTTAAGCTCAAGTAGTTGCTCGTCATCCTTCCTACAGTCAAGCTCATCTGCCATCCAGTTTAGTAGGGGTTTCCATGAGAATGCCACCTGGTCATGCAGTCCTCCATGTCTCCGTCAAATGTACTCTCCATCAGAACTGCCATCTGATGAAGGAGTTCCCTGTATCTCTGTTAAGTCTGGTCTCCATCAGAAGTTTCTTCAGCCATCTAGTCTGGCAGAAGTTTCAAATTGTCATTCTAACTATCCATTAATCTGGTCTACTTGTTTTCCTCTGGCACGAGCTCAGCTCTTCCCTCAGTCTCATGGGTTTGCCATTTGGTCCAGCAGTACTCAGAACTGCCAAAACTCCTCGGTCACATCCTTAGTTAGCTATCTTTGTAGAAAATTCAGCATATGGACCAATTCTGCACAAGATAAAGATTGTCTATGCAACAAATTCAGCATCTCTGATCCCATGACCTGGTTTTTATGTGGAGATGAATCCCATCATTCTGGTCTCCTCAATGCTTACCATTAATATGATTTGATGGAGGAGCAGCAGTAGGAGGGGATGAGGAGGATGATCAAATATGATGATTAAGGTTAGGGTTTGAGGTGGGAGCTGGAAAGGGAGAGGGAGAGGTAGAAAGAGGCTTCTGAGTTTTGGGATCAATGCCTTGGCTAATTATACACTACACATACCATAATACATAATACATAATGAGTGGCTTCATTCCTAATTAATTTTTCTGTCATTCACCAAAGGATTGGATTGAGCTTTGACCATTTACAAACTTCTTTTTGTCTCAACTCAACCAGTAGGCAGACTGCCATCGAAGTTGAAGGAAGGAGCAACCCTTACCCTTCCTTAACACTTTCAATTTTTTTCTTGCTCTGCCCTTTTTGCTCCAGTTCATCTCTCTTTTATGTTTCACCAATTCCCAAATTAAGAGCAAACAAAACCTAATCGGGGCACATTTCTAAGTACAACAACCAAAACAAACATACTTCACTTACTTATCATCCCGTCAATTTCACAAACAACCCACTAGCTTAGATCCTACTACTACAGTCACCAACTCTATAATAACTACAATTATTTCTCTTTTAGCAAATCATACTTTTTGACCTTCCTGCGATTCTGAAGTTCAAAACCTAGACTTGATTTAATACTGTGAGTTGCCAGGTTCTCTTAAAGATCCATTGCCGATTTTGGTCGCCGATTTTGCTTTCTTAGATCTGCAGATCAATCAGATTCGTTGGAGATTAAGAGGTCAGTGCCCTTTTTTCTTACCCTAATCTCGACCCCTTTTAATGCGGGTTCCCACATTCTCTCTCTAATTATGATTCTCATTTGCCTCTCTTTCTCTCTCCCCTCGCTGTGTCTTGTTCTTGAATATTGGGGAGGATAGAACACAGAATGTATATGGCCGATGATGATCAGTTTAATTTCAATTTGTTGATGTCGATGTTTGTTTATTTGTTTGTTTGGATAATGAGCAACTGGAAGATAATACAAACATTAATAATAAAGATTACTGTGATATAATCCGGAACCGGAAGTTATGTGGCTGGGGGTCATTGAATTTTTTGAAGGGAAAGAAAATGACTGACAAGAAGACCCTCCCACCACCCAATCCTTCCACAGGAACAAAAGTGAGTCCTATTTGGATACCGACCAGTAGTCGTAATCTGACTACAACTGCAACTATGTCTTGAGGGGGTGGGGACTGGGATGCTCTATTGAAATGAGTGAGGTTGATGTGATGACCCCTATTTGGAGCCGTGTTGGGTTCTACGTGCCTGTGTCACTCAAGGAGTTTGAATTAGCAGAGGCTATACCATCTTTGGATGCAATAGCCATGCATGGCAGCAGATCATGTGTG
The DNA here is from genome assembly GCA_033439265.1 of Dillenia suffruticosa. Lineage (NCBI taxonomy): Eukaryota > Viridiplantae > Streptophyta > Magnoliopsida > Dilleniales > Dilleniaceae > Dillenia > Dillenia suffruticosa. Next base: position 206,678 of record JAVTVX010000013.1, on the reverse strand, counting down.
GGCTTGCCTCCTTTGCCTTCTGTGCAAAAGCATGAGACTTCACCAGTTAATAATATCATTGTATATGCACCATGTAGTGATTGCTAGCTTAATTGTAGTTTTACTTAAAGCACAGATGTAAAATAATTGAGTGTTGTTTTTCTCTTATGAGTTATTTGTCTCACATCTCAGTATATTTGCCCATTGAGCCTGCTATAAATCAGGTCACAATGGCGATATGCAATCCCCAAAGACGTTATGCACTGAATTTATAAGTGTTTTGGTCGAGCAAAACTCTGTTACATCACTGGTGAAGGATTGCCTTCTGGGCTTCAACTCCCCTAAATCGAAGTCCCTGCAACTCTGTTGCAGTTGGCATTCATCAGGTAGAATCCTGGATAATTCAGCGAAGCAATTTGAAAGCTACTTATTTGATTTGATTTTATCTATTTTCATGTGCGTGCGCACATGATTCTTAGTTTTTATGCATATGCACTTACGAATTTGCAGTCCACCATGGCCTAATCCAGGAGGTGGAGGGGAAACTTGTGCGGAAATGTGCATCATCAACATTTTCTTCAGCAAGGTAACCACTAGGGGAATAAGATTTGAAGGTTTACTTTTTCCTATATACCTCATCTCCAATGAGCATGGAAACAATGCAGTTCTTTTTTTCTTTTCTTTTTGAGTGAAGAAAATTCTGTAAACGCTAAGGGGTTGTCTAGGCATCTCTATGCATATCCAAAGAGTTGATCTAATCAGAAATCTTGTACATGCTTATTTTGCTATGGATTCAGCTGCAATACCTAGATTGACGATATAACATTTGTTTAGATTCGGGTTGTGACCATCTCACACTTAAGTATTTCAATCCTTGTCTGCTGTGTAGATTTTGTAAAATCAGTTGCTGTCAGAATAAATGGCATGGTTGAAAGGTTTCAACTGTTTCAGCATATAAGAGAGTATGTTTACCATCTTTTTCAACAAATTCTTAGCCAATGAACCAGTCTCTTCTTCAATCGCCATATTGACCAGATCATGTTGTGTTACTTCTTTGGAGTTGCAAAGGTCTGATTCTGGGACATCCTTGAGAGTGTATCTGTGGCCCAAATCTTATCTTCCATATTAACTGAATCTCAAGTTCTGACTCTTCAGGTTTCTCAACTTAATCTGACTTGTGAAGAAATCATTTACAACTACTGGAAGCAACCACAATGTAAATCTCAAGTTTTCCGTAATGTATTTGTTGATGGGGCATGAAGACGCTGGAGTGGGGTAGGTTTCTCTGTCGTTATTGCATCATTTCATTTCATTTCAGCAAATTTTAATACTTTCTGTGGTTGGTAACAGAGAACAAAGCCGGACCATGTTAATATCATTACATTTTACAATGAAATATTTATACATGCCACAAAGCCTCTGCTCGTGAAGCTTGGCCCGGTTGGAACAACACTGAAGACTAACCAGGTTCCAGAGACTACCTTTTTCTGAAGTACTTGTTATGGTTCACGGGTGTTCTTTGTGAGTATTTGCATGGAACAGTTATAGTACATTTTTGTGCCTATTGGGTCAATGCCCTGGATCACCTAAGGTTTCTTCATTTCCAAGTCTTATATTTCTCCAAAGAAAGTATCCCCAGTCCACCATGTTTATGTCTCTCCCTCACGATCATCAGGGTATGTAACTGTTAATTTTTTCATCTTTGGTTTTGATTCGTCCGCTCCATTTACTTTGCACTTTGCTCTTAGATCCGTGTAGTCCATAATCTATGGCTGCACCTGTATCCAAGTCAACCCTTGATCCTCCTACCAACCAGTAAAACACACATACGCCCAAAGCAGGAGAACAATAAGACAAGTTTAACATAATAAACGAAAAGCCTATGATTAATTCTTTCACAACAGAAAAATACATTGTTCTTCCTAATGCAAACCCAAATTCACTGAACTGGAATAGGACTGTTGCTTGTCCATAAAAAGAAAAATTAGTTAAGGAGTTAGGAGTTGTGACTCAGCGAGCTTTGTATCACATGTAATAAGTAAGAGGATTGTTAGATGAAGCTTTGAGTTTCTGACTCAGATATCACAAAAGTTGTACAAAAATTATTGGGTATCCTTTAGATGATTTCCCAGTGCAACATCTATTGGCAAACTGAAAGTTCCTCTTCATTAATAATGATGAGAATGTTACCTAGAGGCTAGGCTGCCACACAATGAAATTTACGCAGGATGCTCTTTTCTGCCTCATAGTTAATGGATTTTCCAGACCTGTATAGAGGAAACAACAGGTTCCGTTTCCTAGTATTTTCTACCTCACCGTAATTTTTCTGCCTTACAGTAGAGTGCAAAGAATTGCAAAGGTACACACAATTTTGATATAGTTGACATCGGCTTGGCCGGTGCCTCCTTAGTAGCAAATAGCCACTATATTCAACATGAGAGCCGACCAGTTGTAGCCTTGAAAATGGAGCACCCTGAGTGAGTCCTAATCTCTGGTTGCATCTATATAAATAAATAAATATATATATATATATATATTTTTTTTTTTTTTGGAAAAAAAAGTTTAATCTCTTTTATTCTATTTTACAATACAACCTTGGTGTATGACAAGGCAAGGGGGTGTTGCCCGTGCGGGTAAATTATGGTGGCTGCCCCCCTCCTGTGTATGCTACATCCTAGGCTTTGAGAAATGATTGAACTCGTTAATTTTATAATAGAGACTTCGCTGCGCCTTTATGTTTTGTTAGCTCTGCTCAATGTCAGCTGCGTCCATGACGAACGGGAAAATAGTTCATTAGAAGGGAAGAAGAGACTGTCATTTGAGTTATAGTTTATTGACAAACATTTTCCTTATTTTCCTCGTTTTCCTCTCTTCTCATTCACAAAAGTTTTAGTATTGTTGGCATTAAATGTAAACGTCCCTTTTTGTTATGAGAAAAATCAAATATATTTCCATTGACCATCAAGTGCACCTTGAACTTGACCAACAATTATACACCCAAATAATTAAGTTCTATCAATTATTACTCACGAATAATTGAACCAACCCAACCCAATCCGGTGGAAACATCATTCGATTAATAAACTAATTTTATTCATTCGCATGTTAAATTTTGCTATTTTAGTTTGTCTATTTATTTATCAAATAATAAAATGGAAGTAATAGGGGGTAATTACCCCCCCCCTCCCCCAACAACCTTCTACAACATGCTTAAGGGTAATTTTCTTTTTAAATAGATATTTTAGAATCTCTTTTATATATATTTTAATTTTTTCAAGTGGGTATAAGGTACACATGAGAACAAAATTTTGTAGCCTCCCCCCCCCCCCCCCCCCGCCCTACAAATACATAACTATTCCTCTCAATTAAGCTCGTCGTTACATTATCGACACTTGCTATGTTGGCACCAAAAAAGAAGAAAGGTGCAATGGATGTCACCGATCTAAGCTGTGAGACTTCTTTAGTTCGTAAAGGTTTTATGGAACGCTTTAGTAGTTATAATCTTTCTTTTTAACTCGATAATTTTATATTCAAATATTAGTATAACAAAAAAAAAAACATTATAGTTTCTAAGACGATGATCACGGTTTCGAGGTCTTCCAGGCCTGGGGTTGTTGGGAATCGGCCCGGTCTATTGAGCCAGGCTGTGCCGGGCCGATCTAATCCGACTGTTTTCAAAGTGAAAATTTTCAAAAAAAAAATAAATTGGCCATTGGAACCGAGCTAGGTTGGGCAGTTTTCGGTCCGGGTTACGGTGGACGCGGCTGGGCCGGTTTTCGGTCCGGGTTACAGGAATTGCCAATTTTTTTTCATTGGCCACAGTAGTTGCCATTACCAGCGTCACGGAACAGTTGGCCATTTTAATCACAACGTATAATACAAATCCTCTCTTTTCAAATTTAACTACAAATTAATTAATCAAACAAAAATATTAAAAACCATTTATTCATCATTCACTAGACGAACCAAACATCATAAATAATTAAAATTTGAAATCTCAAACTATCTCGGGGCTCCAAAATCACATATAGTGAATTATTTGAATAAAAATAATAAATAAAAAATAGAAATATATAGACGAGTAATAAAAACTAAAATTAGAAATAAACTCCAAATCAAAATTTTTGTTGGAAATAAAATAGAAACATCCCTGCCCCCGGAACACCGCCTCCAATTTAAAAACCTTCTCTCTCTCTCTCTCTCTCTCTGTGGCAAACCCTTCTTTCTCCTTCTTTGTTCCTGGAGGCGCCGAGAGAGAGAGAGAGAGAGAGAGAGAGAGAGAGAGGGTGAGAGGGAGGATTAGGGTTTTGGACATTGGTGGTTTGTTTGTTTGTTTGTTTTTGAGTTTGCGAATTATCAACCGATCAATCGTATCTTGCAGTATCGTATCTTCAATTTCTTTCAATGGCGTCGGAGATGACTCAACTTCAACAAGCCCAAATCGGAGCGATTTTGGGGCCGGATCCGGCTCAATTCGAAACCCTAATTTCGCACCTGATGTCTACTTCCAACGAACAGCGATCCCAAGCCGAGACTCTCTTCAATCTCTGCAAAGAGAATCATCCCGACGCTCTCTCTCTCAAGCTGGCTTGCCTTCTTCAGGCCTCTCCTCACCCCGAAGCTCGCGCCATGTCCGCTATCCTCCTCCGCAAGCAACTCACCCGCGATGACTCCTACGTCTGGCCTCGATTCGCCCCCTCCACTCAATCCACCCTCAAATCCATCCTCCTCGGCTGCGTCCAGCAAGAAGAGGTCAAGTCCATCTCCAAGAAGCTATGCGACACGATTTCTGAACTTGCTTCCGGGATTTTGCCCGACGGAGGTTGGCCGGAGTTGTTACCGTTCATGTTCCAGTGCGTGACTTCGAATGATGTGAAGCTGCAGGAGTCGGCGCTCTTGATTTTCGCTAGGTTATCGCAATACATCGGCGAAACACTCATTCCTCACTTGAATACTTTGCACTCCGTGTTCTTACAGTGTTTGAGTTCTTCGTCGAATTCAGATGTCAGAATTGCTGCTCTTGGGGCGGCAATAAACTTTATTCAGTGCTTGTCGAGTGCCTCAGAGTGGGATAAGTTTCAGGATCTTTTGCCTCCAATGATGCAGACATTGACCGAGGCATTGAATTGCGGTCAAGAGGCCACAGCGCAAGAGGCACTCGAATTGATGATTGAATTGGCCGGGACTGAGCCAAGGTTTCTGAGGAGGCAGCTGGTGGATGTGGTGAGTGCCATGCTGCAAATTGCGGAGGCGGAGTCCTTGGAGGAAGGGACAAGGCACTTGGCGATTGAGTTTGTGATTACTTTGGCGGAAGCTAGGGACAGAGCGCCGGGAATGATGAGGAAGCTGCCTCAGTTTATTAGTAGATTGTTTGCCATTCTGATGAAGATGTTGTTGGATATTGAGGATGAACCTGTTTGGCATGCTGCTGAGACTGAGGATGAGGATGCTGGAGAGGGTAGTAATTACAGTGTTGGGCAAGAGTGTTTGGATAGATTGTCCATTGCAGTAGGTGGCAATACAATTGTGCCTGTTGCATCCGAGGTCTTTCAGGCTTACCTTGCTGCTTCCGAATGGGAAAAGCACCACGCAGCTTTGATTGCTTTGGCTCAAATTGCAGAGGGGTGTTCAAAGGTAACTTGGTCTTCTTATTGGTCTTTATCCGTTAAAGTGTATAATTTTTATCTATCTGCATGAATTATGTAGACTGCATCTAACTGTTTATAATAACTTCGCTCTGTATTTGATAATACAGTTGTTCTTTCTTGGCATGCTCTAATCATAGTTGTAGAAATTCTGATTCTGCCTTCTGCGAAAGACTTTGATTCACATTTTTCTAGCATGTTTGTGTGTGCTCATTACAATCTGGTAATGATTTTGGTTTGAATCTCCCATGAAATCTCAATTTGTTTTGATTTATAACTTGTAAGGTAAAATTCCCAGTTTTGTCAATCTTGTCCCTGATTTAAATGTCTATTACTTGTTTTTCATTCAAGCATGTAACTGCTACTTCTCGTTGCCGTCAATGCAGGTGATGCTTAAGAATCTAGAACCAGTTGTTTCAATGGTATTGAATTCATTCCAAGACCCACACCCCCGAGTGAGGTGGGCAGCTATTAATGCAATTGGGCAATTATCTACAGATTTGGGCCCTGATTTACAAGTCCAATACCATCACCGTGTGCTGCCTGCACTAGCTGCTGCTATGGAAGACTTCCAAAACCCTCGGGTGCAGGTTGGTTCTTTAAAGGGTTTTCATTTCATACAGTCCATCCTTTGTTAATTTAAAATTTGTGGTATATATTCTTCTTTTCTCATATTCTCTTAAATACCGATACCGTGGCACACAACTAGAAAGTGCAAAACATTATGCCTGGGCATTGGATTTAAGTGAGCAATTTGGTGTGCTTACTCTATATGAGGGTTAAAAAGCTTGATTTGCATTGCCTGCATTCCCTTGGCATGTTTGTACTTTCAGTGCTTCTTGCATTATTGATGCCACATAATCATCTTAGTAAAATTTTCTCCTGACCCTAATGATAGAAGTTCTTTAGTGTTGATTTTAATTTCAAATAATGTACATGTAAGTATAGATGATTTGGATTTGTTTATCCCAAGTTGATTTATTGTTACGCCTTGAGTTCTTATTGCATGGAACCATGTAATCAAGCTTGTGGAATTCATTCTTTCCCCAATTTACACTTCTTTCTGTCAAAGATTTAGACCTCTAAAATCTTTCTAGGTTTTTTTTTTTTTGCACTAACAAATTCTTTGATATGTTTGGTTAAATAATTAATTCTTTATAGTGGCTTTTAGATCTAGGTTATCTTAAATTATCTTCCCTTTATTAAGAGAAAAATTGCCTAACCTTTCTTTGCACTGGTCAGAAATTGCTTAACCTCATGTGGTTTAAAATGTGACATGTATCCTATTGTGGATACCACTATCAGTGGAAGCATGCTCTCCGGTTTGTGTTTTCTTACAAATACTTGTTGCAGGAGCACTTTTACAACAGCAACAACCACCTAAGCTTTAATCCCAAATTTTGGGGTGCAGGAGCACTTTTACACTAATAGATAAAACCACAAAAGTGCATTTTGCCTATTTCTGAAACCACATGGAAGAACTGTTTTGGAATCAATCGGAAAGGAAGTAGGGTGAATTTTTTAGGGTGAATTTTTTTAATATCAGAAACTAATTGAGGGATTTGTTTTGCTAAATGACAAAGCTTTGGGGATGCTTTGACACGTTTTAAACTATATAGAGGTTAAGTGACTTAAAATCTAAACACAGGAAAATTGAATTTTTGCCTTATATTAAATGAAGTCTTGAGTTGCATATGCACATGAAAATCGGCCAGCACTGGTTTACTTAATATTGGTTACATCAATTTTTTGACACTGCTCCTATTAGAAAACTAGTACCATTTTATTTGTAATAACTCCAGCCAAGTGATGAAGCTTGAAAAAAATGAAACATCCATGTGAAATGAAAGAAAAAGAGAGGTGTCTGGAAGAATTTAGATGAGAAAACAAAGTGAATAAAACAGAATGTTTGATGCTTATAATTTTCCTTCAGCCTTTAGTAACTAGCTCCATCAAGAAAAGTTCAACCACTTCATGTCTACAAATAATGTAAGACTTGTATGACAGAAGATTGACACAAACACACACACATAGAGGGTGAAAGAAGCTTATTTTATTTCATATTATTTCGGAGAACCCGAGAATATGATTTGTGAAAGAAATTGTCCCAGCTATGTCATGGTGTGCCGTTGCCTTTAGGAGCTTAAAAATTAACACTATTATTTTTCTGGATATGTCTGCTACTCATTCCACACATTTCCGCACCTAAGGTGTAAGGAGAGTTCATATTCAACATATTGGACATGCCAAGAGTATGGCAATTTGGTGTACGTTGGCTTTCCTGTCATGAGCCCTTGACTGATTCTTTGCCTTTCTTAGTATAATTTTCCGGTTTATTGATTCACCTTCTTTGTTTAGCAGTTTATTACATTGCTATGAGGCAGGGAATTTTCTAACAATCTAATGGAAATTTGCCAACTAATTAATTTTTGGAAGATGCATTATCATTTGATTGTATTAATATCCTATTTTTCCTGCATTTCAGGCACATGCAGCTTCAGCGGTCCTAAATTTCAGTGAGAATTGCACACCAGAGATCTTGACACCTTATTTGGATGGTATAGTGAGCAAATTACTTGTACTTCTTGAGGTATGCGCTCCTCTGAGCAGTTAAGTTTGCATCCATGACACCATAATGCACTGCTTTTATGAATGTTTGTGCTTCCATGCGACAATTAACAAATGGATAGTGCTAATAACTATTTGCATCTCGTATTACCTTGACTGCATGAAGATTGGGCTTGCTAAGACTTCCTATTTATTTCTTTTTGCCCGTGTCGCAGACTGGAAAGCAGATGGTGCAGGAGGGGGCATTGACAGCTTTAGCATCAGTTGCTGATTCGTCACAGGTATTTCACATGCTGATTTATACCTAAGTTCTTTGTTTATTCTCCTCCATAAGTTTCTTCATCTGATATTGCCTTTGAACAGGAGCACTTCCAAAAGTACTATGATGCCGTAATGCCTTACTTGAAAGCAATTTTGGTCAATGCAACTGACAAGTCTAATCGCATGCTACGTGCCAAATCCATGGAATGTATCAGTTTGGTTGGAATGGCTGTTGGGAAGGAGAAGTTTAGGGATGACGCAAAGCAGGTGAATTATCTATCATTGCTCTTACTTATATATATCCATGCGTCCATTTCTTTAATACATATGTTGGGAGTTATTTTTGTTCTTTGTTAGTCCAAGTTTTTCTTGTGCTTGTCTGGAGTTTTAAGGTTGAAGTAAAATACAAATTTTATTTTTGTGCTTGTGTGTAGATACGTTTATTTGGTTCTTCATTCCTTGTGTATATTACCCTTTTACACTCTGCTTTTTTCTCTGGGACAGTACTGGAGTCTTTGACTTGTTGCCTTGAGTCTGTTACACAAGCATTTTCTATGCCCCTTGTTAACCATATAACTGTGTTCCAAGTTGTGCGGAGCCTTAAATTTGGTTTTGCTGATGCAAGGTTATGGAAGTTCTTATGTCATTGCAAGGATCCCAAATGGAGAACGATGATCCAACAACAAGCTACATGTTGCAAGTATGTTTTTTGTTTTCCAGAACCGTTCTTTTAATATCAGTCTTGTACTAATCCATTTGAGAGATGAATTCTCAATCATATTGTTGTAAATGGAGATGTGACCAACTAAGGCCAATTGCAGGCATGGGCAAGACTTTGCAAGTGCCTTGGTCAAGACTTCCTTCCGTACATGAATGTTGTTATGCCTCCGTTGCTTCAGTCTGCTCAACTTAAACCTGATGTCACTATCACGTCTGCTGATTCAGATGCTGATATTGATGTGTCAGATGATGAAAGGTTGGTTTTCAACTCTTCATGCTTGTATAAACAATACTCAAAATTTATTATTGGTTTCAAATTATTTAAATTTGCTATGCTATGGATGTTTACTTTGGCCACAAGGAGCTTTATAGTTTAAATTAGATTTTTCCTTTTGTTCTATTACTTTTGTATGGAGAAATGACATGCTCTGCCAATATGCAATTACTGTCTTGGCTTAAGCTTTCCAGTGCTCGAACTAGAGGGATGACTATTGAGTGCCCATTCAATCCATATGGCAGTGCTGTATGTCAATTAAATATGTCTCTTCTCAATGCTCATTTCATGCTGGCTACTTGCTATTGATGAAGAAAATAGGAAATTCAAAAAAAAAAATTCCCGCTCTTTTTTATAGCAATTTTATTTCCTGGTTTGTTCTTTCAAGAGTGCTCTATTTATTGCAGCATCGAGACTATTACTCTTGGTGACAAAAGAATAGGGATCAAGACAAGTGTACTGGAGGAAAAAGCTACTGCTTGCAATATGTTATGTTGCTATGCTGATGAGCTGAAGGAAGGGTTCTTTCCATGGATTGACCAGGTTTAATTTACCATATGCAAAATGTAATTGAACTTAACTTGATTGCTTGTGGTCCATATATAATAACCTTTCGTATATTACACAGGTGGCTCCTACATTAGTTCCACTTCTTAAGTTTTACTTCCATGAGGAGGTTAGGAAAGCTGCTGTTTCAGGTATTGTTCTTGAGCTGGAATTGTGATGTTTATTCGTGCTTCATGCCTTCGGAGATTGTAACTAGTCCTAATATCCTTTCCCCTTTTTTTAAAAGCCATGCCTGAGCTGTTGCGTTCAGCAAAATTAGCTGTAGAGAAGGGGCTATCTCATGGACGCAACGAATCATATGTTAAGCAGTTGTCTGATTACATTGTTCCAGCTTTGGTTGAGGCTTTACACAAGGTCACATTTTCCTTGGTTCTGAAGTCCTTTGAAATTCTAAAGAACAATGTTTTCTTCTCTATTTTTGGTTCTGTTTTATAGATTTTTGATATTTTTAGTCACTGATGCCCTTGAAATGCAATTGTCTCCAGGAGCCAGAAACTGAAATTTGTGCAAGCATGTTGGAATCATTGAATGAATGCATACAGGTTTGTTATATTTATTTATGAGATTCTGTATATACATCTGTATGAAAGCTGAAGCCATCTGAATATAATGAGTATCTGTACCCTTTTCTTTACCTTCATTGTTAAACACATAGAGGGTGACACTTTTTTCATAAGACAATATTGGTGTTTCTGATACATGCCCTCCATATGAACTAGTAATTTTGATTTTTGTTGATTATTTCTAAAGTGAAGTGAGTTATTGGGGAAGCGTCTCCATTTGTGCTGGTGATTATTTCTTCCAATTTATGATGTGACCCATGGATTCTTCTCTGCCATGTTGATTATTTCATTGGGATTGGTTCGTTTCCATATGCTTCCATTCATGCCAGTTAAGCCTTTGTGATGTTCTCTAAAGGCATTTACATATGTTTGCTTTTATAAGCATAATGTCAACTTTCCTGAACCTTATTCCAAGACTCTTCTGGAGGATTTCTTTTGGTTGCAATCTTTTCCTCTTTTATGGTTGTCTTATGGGTGCCGTGCCTTTAAGAGGAAGCCAGGGAAAAGGAAGTTAAGTTCTATTTGAACATGAGCCTTCTGAATTTAGGGTCAGGATCCATCCCATTGTCTAACCTTGCTAAAGACTGAAGATCATTGAAAACATTCTAGCTTTGTTCTGAATTTTATTTGTCATAGTTATATCAACAATATAAGTCTCATAAGTCTAAGATGCTCTTATTGTTTATATTGCATTGGATCACCCTATTAATTCTTTCATTACCTTATCTTGGACTATTAGGTGTCCGGCCTACTCTTAGATGAAAGCCAAGTGAGGTCCATTGTGGATGAAATTAAGCAGGTGATTACAGCCAGTTCAGCTCGAAAAAGAGAAAGAGCAGAGAGGGCCAATGCTGAGGACTTTGATGCAGAAGAAGGGGAGCTGCTAAAGGAAGAAAATGAGCAAGAAGAAGAAGTTTTTGACCAAGTATGATTTTAATATACAATCTCTTTGTTTGATTTAATCAGAGAAGCTTTTCCATCATTTCATTGTTTTCTGATGCATCTTGTATTCTTCTTTTTCAATCCAGGTTGGTGATTGTTTGGGTACTTTGATCAAAACGTTCAAAGTTTCTTTCTTGCCATTCTTTGATGAGATAGCACCATATTTGACACCCATGTGGGTAAGTGTTTCAGTTGAACTTTATAATCTTCTCATATTATGTTTTTGATAATGCTTTATGTTGAGGACCTTGCAGAGATATTTTAGTCATGGTATGCATGATTCTCTAATGCATGAGTTATGGCCTTAGGCAATTTATGCATTCCGCAGATCTATGTTCTGTCATATCCCTACATCTCTGTGTGGTTTAGGGTCAATGCCTTACACCACTTTGTAAAAGGGGGAACACATTCACATCAGAGTTACAAGAGGGAGATCTAATGCATTTTGTAAAAAATATCACCTAAGTTGCATTGCCTTAGTAATTGGGCGCACACTTGAATATGCACTAAAATTTCAGTGCCACAAGATGCTTCCATCCATATTTTAAAATGTCAAATAATAATGTAAGCAAGAAAACAAGTACTAGTTCCAATAATATTGTTGAAGAATCTGAATTTAATAAGAATGTCGGTTTACAGGGCAAGGATAAAACAGCTGAGGAAAGGAGAATTGCCATTTGTATATTTGATGATGTTGCAGAGCAATGCCGAGAAGCTGCTATTAAGTATGAGTTTCTGTGTACTTGTAACTGTATCCTTTCTTTCTTTCTTTCCTTTTTTTTCTCCCCTTGTGTATTTCTTATCTCTGCTGCTTATTTCCAATGAACAGATACTACGACACATATCTTCCTTTTCTATTAGAAGCATGCAATGATGAGAACCCTGATGTCCGGCAGGTATAAAGCCTTACTACTCAATCAGCCTTCCATTCTTCAATTGCAGTGTCACCATTGATTTCACATTTGATGAGCACTCTTGGCCTCTCAGGCAGCTGTTTATGGTATTGGCGTCTGTGCGGAGTTTGGAGGAACTGTTATTAAACCTCTTGTGGGAGGTAAGACCTTTGGCATCAGCCTTGTTGCAAAATTTTCTCCAATAATCACTACTTATCTTTGTTTATTATTTTGCAGAGGCTCTTTCAAGATTGAATGCGGTGATAAGGCATCCAAATGCATTGCATTCAGATAATGTGATGGCATATGACAATGCTGTTTCAGCTCTTGGAAAAATATGCCAATATCACCGTGATAGCATAGATGCCTCACAGGTATTTATAAATTCTCCTTTGTAATGTCTTTTGTGACTTATTGGCTTCTCTATGGAAGGAAATGTAAACAATGATTTCTGCCAATAGTTTTTCCATTTTTGTCTTCCCCAAGTTATTTATGGGTTTTCATATAAATGTTAACTTGAAATAATTGTTTTGCATAACTATACAAGGGTCTCTTTATATGGCTCTTGGACTATTTCTGGGGGGTTCTTTTGGTTGTCTATGGTCCAAAGCTACTTCTGGTGCCTATTGGAGGATCTGCAAAGATCAACAGGGAGTGTCTAAACTTTATAATGGCTTACTTAACCAAGTTAAGGGGAAAAACCTTATAATGGGTTTGGGCTGATTTATATATTGTGACTTATTCTTATATGAGGAGTGAGGATTTACTTTGATTATTTGAGTAGTGATGTTGGATAGCGGATATCCATGTAAATCATAAGTAGTTTGAAACCTTGTGCTTAGCTGGATCGTGATAGGGTTGGCCGATTTGCAGTATATACAGATGTTACATTTTCCCATGTGCATTTGACATGCATCTCATTCTGCTGTTTTATATAATAGGATTTGTGAATCAACACACACACACACGCGCACGTATATTTTCTTTTTTCTTGTCATTTCTGCCCTGTTAAGATTTGATTATCTTGTCTGTTTTATATTCGGTTAGGTTGTCCCTGCCTGGTTAGGCTGCTTGCCAATCAAAGGTGATCTGATTGAAGCTAAGATTGTGCACGAGCAGCTCTCTTCTATGGTGGAAAGGTAGATATTGAAATATGTCTCATGCATAGCTCATGAAACAATTATCGCAATTATGGCAGTCATTCTTTATCTAGATCTTCTGTGTGTGTGTGTCGGTCAATAATTTAATTGTTATTATTTCCACCACCATATGCAATATTGAAAATGATTTTCATCTCCCACAGGTCAGATAGGGATCTTTTGGGACCAAACAATCAGTATCTTCCGCAGATTGTTGCAGTTTTCGCTGAGGTATAGTTTCTCTGTTCTTTTAAGTGCATTGCAATATCTTCCTAACAAACCTGTGTGGTTGGTATCTCTGGGCCTTGTTTCGGGGGAAGCTCCATTGATTTTTTATTTTTTGTTGGGCCAATTAATTAGGTTCTTTGTGCTGGTAAAGATCTGGCAACAGAGCAAACTGCCAGTAGAATGATCAATCTGTTGAGACAGCTTCAGCAAACACTACCACCATCTACGTTGGCATCCACTTGGTCATCCTTGCAGCCTCAGCAACAGCTTGCTCTCCAGTCCATCCTCTCATCTTAAGATATATGGATATGACATTTCTGGTTGTCCAGGGTTGTCAGCTGCCCTTACCCCAAGCCTTTTGGGTTATTTTGTTATATGTTGTGCTTTATCATTCATTCTTTTCTGTAATTTATATTGGTGGAATGTAATATTCTAGCAAATGGTCGTATTGTCTGGTGAAAGGTGAAAGCCAAATGGTTTTCATGTGGAGTATGGGGTATCATGATGTAGTTGTTGGGTTCTTCAAACAGGAGAGGGAGAGAGAGAGAGATTCAGTTTTTGGAATTGCATTTGAAGAGTGGTCAGAGTGTCCATCTATTAAGCAAGGTTGTGGCTTTGTCAGATGAGCCAATCTTGTAGCAGTTTTGATTGATTTTTGTTTATTTTTCCCCTTTTCTTGGGTGGGTTTTTGGGTCCCAAACTACTTTTGAAATTGGTTTCACGTTTCTTCTTTTTGTCATAATGATATCACAAGTTCATGATATATGTCTTCTTTGATCTATAATGCGTTGGCTTCTCTGTTCTCCTAGATCATATGTTAATGCTCGTGTAATGAGGAAATTACCGGTGGAGGATTTGTTTGAGAGGATTTCCATCCTTGTTTGATGACCGAAGGAGCTAGCTGTATGCATATTTTACACCTGGGTGGTGGTGGAGCAATATTACTATTAATTACCCGCCCCCCCACCCCCAAAAAAAAAATGTCGCGTGAAAGCATTTTATTGAACTTAAATTATTATCAGGAGTACGTTATTCTTTTAATATTCAATGGTATTTATATATGTAATTAAATCTCAGATATATTTTTCTTTCTGTTCTACGAGAAATAATGGCTACAACCCGTAAGTAAGGACGAAGGGTGTTATGTTCCGAATATTCTTGCAAAACATTTTCTTTTGATGACCCTCGAAACATGATGAAGGGATAACGAGGGGTGGCTCTTCAAAGAAACTAGGTTTCCAGAAGGAAAATGGGGATTCTTCTAGGGCAAAAGAATATATTGTTTAAGAGTAAGGGATAATTTTATTTTTATAAAAATTATGCATATAAAATTTATTCTTAATAACAATTAATTTTTTTCCTATTTATTGGTTGACTAAGACAAAATTCTCACTCTTGAACAAAACTTTTAGTAAAACTATTAAATGTTTTCCCTTTTTCAAAAGTTTAAAATAGAAAAAAGGTAATATATATATACATTCTATATTATTTATTATTGAATTTCGCAATATGCAAAAACAAAAATTCAAGAATGGTTTTTCTCCCTTTTCTTTTTGTTTTAGTTTAGGTTGGAATTACTTTTGTTGAATGTTATTTAGGACCCTTTAATTTGTTTTTCCCTTAAAAGTTTGCTAGTGAAAATACTTCATCCAACAAGAAAACTTTATTTCAAAAATATGAAATTAAATAAAATTTTGTGTATATTGCTAAATTTTCATTTAAATTCTTAGAATATATGTATTTTAGAATTTTAATCATACTACATTTGGTGAAGAAAACCACTTCAGGAGGGGTAAAAACCCAATACTATTTTCTTAATTGGATCAATTAATTTAACTTAATTAAGAGCCTCAATTTGGTACAATTTCATTTGAAGGGGAAAAAAAAAAAAAACAAAGAAAGAAAAAAATAAAAAGACCCAGTTTAATAGAGAGGCGAAAGTGCAGCGTTTTAGTAATATTTTGGTCCAACTCCGACGCATGCGCAACGCGAGAAACGTGAAACACAGATAGTTAATTTCCCAATTCTTCCTCGCTGAGTCGGGGGAGAGCGATCGAGAGGGAGAGGGAGAGCGAGAGCGAGGAGTGCAAAAACCCTACCGGCTACCCTGCCTTGAAGTCCCCACCCAATCACCGGATCTTCCTGAATCGCCATCTCCATTTTTTTTTGGTTTCTCTCTGTCTAGCGGGCGCTCGCGAACTCATTTACTTCCAACCTACTACGATCTGCTCTACCCCATCATCAGGTACTCCCCGTCTCTCTCTTCTCTTAATTCGGCAGATTTCTGATTCATCCGAAGTTTCCAGGTTTAAGTATCAATCAGAATCAACGGGAAATGTTTGTTGAAATTTAATTGCATATAGATCCGTCACTGACTTTGTGGGATCACTTAATTTGGACTTGTGAAAAGTGTATCTAAGCAAATGTGGAATAACGATATTGGATTTGAAGTTAGCGTACGCTCTCTTGCGCGGCAATTTTTATAATTCTGACATTAAAGAGATTGTGTGAGTTGATGAAAAATTCTAGACATTTAGGGTGTTTCATCGGTCAAAATTGCAAAGTCTACGTATGCTGTTTTAATTGATGCAGGGCTCTTATAAATTACCAATCGCTGCTGTAAATCTAGTTCAAGTGGGTTGATTTGTATATTACCGAAATCATTGAAACTTGTGCGGTTATGCCCACATTGTCTTCGCAATTTCTTTGTACCACATTTAGCTGAATTTCCCATATATTTTTTCTAGTCCCTCCATGTGTATGACCGACAATGTCACGAAAAGCAGAACCTGGACAAGGTTTTGGTTATGTGAGCACCGGACAGAGAAGCAGTTTGAGGTTCTCTGCATCTCTCCAGGATTTTTCAGCATATCTCCAGCATGATCCGGAGAAAGGTGACGGTGATGTCAGGTTTGAAAGGTTGCCAAATCATGCAAAACCTCCCCCTCTCTTACAAAGAGAAAATGCAGGGTCAAGTTTTTCAAAAGAGAATGCAATGTCCGGATCTGTATCCAAGAGGAAGAAGTGGCTGCAAGGGATAATATTTTTCACATTTTTATTGTTGTTTGCTTTTGGTGCATACTTTGTTTCAAAGTATATTTACTGCAATTGGTACACTGGAGCATCAAAATTCTATGTTGTGCTTGATTGCGGAAGTACTGGGACACGGGTTTATGTGTATCAAGCATCATTCAACGACAAGAAAACTAACAGCCTCCCTTTCACCTTGAGATCAATTCCAGATGGTCTCCAAAGAAAGCCCAGGTCACAGATTGGGCGTGCTTACCGTCGGATGGAGACTGAGCCTGGCTTTGACAAGTTGGTTCACAATGCATCTGGACTGAAGGCAGCTATTAAACCCCTTCTTCACTGGGCGGAGAAGCAAATCCCATCGCATGCACATAAGTCAACTTCTCTCTTCCTCTATGCCACTGCTGGGGTTCGCAGGTTGCCAAGTTCAGATTCTAATTGGCTTCTGAACACTGCTTGGTCCATACTCAAGACTTCAAAGTTTTTGTGCCAAAGGGAATGGGTTAAAGTTATTACTGGGATGGAGGAGGCTTACTATGGATGGATTGCTCTTAATTATCACACAGGCATGTTGGGGGCTTTGCCCAGACAAGAAACTTTTGGTGCACTTGATATGGGTGGGTCATCATTGCAGGTTACTTTTGAGAATAAGGAGCATGTTCATGATGAATCCAGCTTAAATCTGAGCATTGGATCCGTCAATCATCATCTTGCTGCTTACTCACTTAGTGGCTATGGTTTGAATGATGCTTTTGACAAGTCTGTGGTTCGTCTTCTCAAAAAGCTTCCTAAAGTTAACACTGCAGATCTAGCTAATGGAAAAATAGAGTTGAAGCACCCCTGTTTACAGACTGGATACAACGAACAGTACACCTGTTCTCAATGCGCTTCTCTGTTCCAAGAAGCTGGAAGTCCTGTGGTTGGAGGAAGAAATTTGCGACAAGGAGAAAAGGCTAGGATCACTGTTCGGCTTATTGGAGCTCCGAAATGGGAAGAATGTGGTTCACTTGCAAAAATTGCTGTCAATTTGTCTGAATGGTCAGATTCGGGTCCTGGAATTGATTGTGAGATGCAACCATGTGCGCTAAATGACAATTTGCCTCACCCTTATGGTAAATTTCATGCGATGTCTGGTTTTTTTGTTGTGTACCAATTTTTCAACTTGACCTCGGAAGCTACACTTGATGATGTTCTCGAGAAGGGTCAAGAATTCTGTGAAAAGAATTGGGAAACGGCAAAGAACAGTGTCCCTCCACAACCCTATATAGAACAGTACTGCTTCAGAGCACCTTACATTGTTTTGCTTTTGAGAGAGGGTTTGCACATCACAGATAGCCAAGTCATTGTTGGTTCTGGCAGTATTACGTGGACTCTTGGTGTTGCCCTATTGGAAGCTGGAAAAACATATTTGACCGAATTGAACATTCAGAGTTATGAGATATTTCAAATGAAGATAAATCCAGTCCTTCTTTTTGCTATTTTCTTTGTTTCGCTATTTTTGCTTGTTTGTGCATTGTCATGTGTTGGGAATTGGACGCCAAGATTCTTCCGCAGGCCATACCTCCCACTTTTCATTCATAATAGTACGTCCACATCATCTTTTCTCAATCGGTTCCAACGGTGGAGTCCCATAAGTACAGGTAGACTTTTACCAAAACCATTATACCATAATAATGCAACTGCTTTCCTTTCTAATTTATCTTCTTTGTGCTTTCCTTTCCTCATTGTAGTCTTAACTGCCAATTAACGTCTTACGTATCTTGAACTTAGTACTGTAATGCATATCCAGATGAAACATTATGGGTCTTCCACAAGTTTTAGTTTTAGATTTTTATTTTTATTTTATTTTTATTTTTTAATAAATGAATTCAGCTATTCAGATTGCAGTATGTAATAGCCTGTCTTTTTCTTTCTCACTGCTTGTGTCCACCCTTTCTATCTCAATCTTCTGTGTGCAACGGCAAATTTTGGTAGAATTATCTTCATATGCTTCTTAACTTGGCATCT
Organism: Dillenia suffruticosa; assembly: GCA_033439265.1. Classification (NCBI taxonomy): domain Eukaryota; kingdom Viridiplantae; phylum Streptophyta; class Magnoliopsida; order Dilleniales; family Dilleniaceae; genus Dillenia; species Dillenia suffruticosa. The sequence continues at coordinate 187,862 of JAVTVX010000013.1, read as the reverse complement.
CTAGCCTCTTGAGAATTGTTTCCCATTGCTATTGCTCATCTTCCGGTAATTGCCCGTTTGATTTTTTGTTCTCTTTCTGACTGAGTGCTGTTTATTGTGAACATTGGAATTTAAAGGAGCTACATAAGCTACATAAAAAGCTCATCTGGCTTAAAGAGTCTGTGTAAGCCCCCTGGGATCCACTGTCCTCTCTCTTCTTCCTTATTGTTACTCCCAGTTATATGAAGCTTTTTAATTGACACACCATCCATATTTGGAACAATTTTTCCTAAATTCTGATCATGTTGGTTAACTGTTTTGTTTCCCCCTCATCGTGTTAGTGTTCTTCCCCTGCTTTTTGTATTGTTTATATGTAAATAAAATTCTTTTTTTTTCAATCAAAAGATTATTGTCACAATATTGGTTAAATGTTAGCTTCCTTATAGACGTGGCATGTCTTCTTCTATCGTGGAACAATGCTTCCAGTGCAATTACGTCTTTGAGCCTTTTCCACTTGATAATTTCATATAAATTTATTCAATGTGATATTTCAGGTGATGGAAGAGTAAAGACGCCATTGAGCCCTACTATTGCAAGCTCCCCACAAAGACCATTTGGCATGGTACATGGATTTGGTAGTGGTGATATCCAATTGATGGAACCATCCTTATATCCATCAACTAGTGTTTTGCACAGTTATTCATCAGGTAGCTTAGGCCAGATGCAATTTGAGAACAATGGCATGGGCTCCTTCTGGACCCCTCACAGGGGTCAAATGCGCCTTCAAAGCAGGAGATCACAATCTCGGGAAGACCTGAATTCTTCCCTAGCAGAAGCGCATATGGCAAAGGTTTAACTTACACCTCGTGCTGGAATTCTTTGGTACGAGAATCTGTGTGTTCTTCAAATTAAATAAAATATTCTATTATTGTGATTGCTCTCTCCTAGGGATCCACAGTCCAACTTGCATGACTTGGAACATGAGACTACTAAGAGGTCTGAGTCCAAATGAAGGACAAGTTTCAAAAGATTGAAAATTCCTAGTATCTCAATTATTACGCAGTATGTATGGTGGAGTTTGTTGGATGCTTGGACAGCTTTTTTAATGGCAGTTTTTGCTCCTTTGGGCCCTTCATATATACTTGTGTGAGGGTTTGTTAATGGGTGTTTTTTATAAGCAAGTAGTTTCATTATACAAATAGATATCTGTAAAGTAAATATTGACTAATTCTAAACAATAAGGTCAAACAAACAAAATTTGGTAAATAATCTCTTGTATTTTTTGGGAAAATAAAAAGGTGTTTAGGATGTTGATTTAAATAAAGCAATATTATGGATTTCATGTTTCCAGGAAAATCCAAGAATGTGCTGACTTTAATGCAATAATGCTGATATTTCACATTTTTTTAGGGGAAAAAAGCCAACAATTAGTGTTTTTAATGAACTTTTTGGTTCAAAAAACTTAAAGGTTGTTACAAGAAAGTATAGATGCACAGAAAGAAGTGCCCTTGGTGCACTCTGCTTAGTACTGTTAAGTAGCATACCTTTTACTTTCTTATCGTTATCATTAGCCAAGTAGCATTAGTTTTCTCTCATCATTTTTTTTAATATGAGTCTAGCTTTAAAAATCACCTCTTTCAAGTTTCAATGCAAATTACTTTATTTGTTTCTTTGCTGACTTCTTCAAATATTCCCTGTTTTAGAGAAACTTGCTAGAAGACAGTTGTTGGGCCAATGATGGTGTGGTCTGCTTTCGGAGTTCAGAAGATTCCTGCAGCTGAGACCTGCAACTACTTGCTTCTATCAGAGCACTTGGGTTTCCTGAGATTTGGAGTATTTATTCTATTTAATCTGTTGAGTTATTGTTCTAGCGGCCCTCCTTACATTGAAGACAGTACACCTTTGACTACCACAACTGGATCCAATCAAGGCAGGCTATTCATTTTTATAGCCCATACGTCTTCCATTATATCAGATATGGATTTGGCTATGGTTGAGACATTATTGGTTTCCTGAAATTCAGTCAGATTAAGAGCCCAGGTTCTAGAACTCTGATGACAAAATTTTTCACCTTCCTTAGGAATTTAACATCACTAGCCTTTGCGTGGGGAATGTTTTCCTCATGGTTGGCAAATGGCAAGATTAGAACTGATCCAAGGAATAAACTTTTGACGGTAGAATATATCATTATACACAAGCTACTTTTCACTTTTATCTCTGTTTTTTGCTGTCTCTGGCTATTCTTGTTAGTGAATTAGTGGATTTTTAACATGATTACAGGTTTTTTTATTTTTTTATTTTTTTAAAAACTGTCATGATGTACATGCCTCGAAGCTTTTAATGTCCTGTCTTATTTATTTTAAGTAGTGCCACTTTTATTTGCAAACGATTGCCGCTAAAGTTTGTATGTAATTGAAGTTTCTTGTTCTATACCCATGTTGCAAGAAGTCTTCAATGTCAGTTGTTCATTGCTCCGTACTGCCCATGGTTAAAGTTCAATCAAAGATTGTGTATTCTATCATCCATAATTTTGTGGTACCCCTTGCTCCTGCATAGAGCAGGTTGTCTGCTTGGGGATGCATAAAATGTTCTAGAATAATGCTTATGTTTAGTTTCACCATCTGTAAGTATAAATGCTTTGCTGTTGGATTTTACAAAACTAACCATAAAGAAGCGGGAAGCTCAAGGTCGGAATGAGTGTACATCATATAGTTATCTGATTGCATATATCTGTTTGGGTGGAGGTTTCACACAAGGTTACACCCTTACCGTTCAGGTATGTTCTTTACTTTCTGAAGATTTTTTCTTTTTTATGAAGATATTAAATGTGATGTATCAGTGTGGAATATTTGGTTTATTTAATTTATGTGTTTTGAATTGCGACTGTTTAGTGGTAAGACTGATTTTGCAAGTACTGTGAAAGCATCAAATCTATTTATTTGATGTGTTCTATTTATTTATGGGATAGATTGCCTCTATTTGGACCTGATGGCAACTGAGGTGCTGCTTTCATTCCTTGAAGTATATGTCGATTTCTCTATGATAGTAAAATATCGAGCTGAATCTTATATGTTGTTTTTCATATTGCTGAGAACTTCCTTGGCTTTTCTAGTCTGAAGAGTGGAGAGCTTCATAAAGAACTCTCAGTAAGATTTCAAACTACAGGTCTAAATTAATATTTTCTGATTTTGATATGATAATTGGGTTAGCATTAGGTAATGATGTATGTAGAGTATATCTCTACACTTATGATAGCATTCCATCCCCTAGTGAATCCATGCTACATGGTTAGATATTTGATTATTTGTACCCCAAAAAGAAGGGTCAGGGCAGCATGGGCAAGCTAGAGGGAGTTTTTTCGTATAAAGTCACTTTGATTGTCTCAATCATCCATAAGTGTTGCGTCTAGCAAAACCTGAAACAATTTCTGGTGTTTTACATTTTTATGTTCCATTAATTAGAAATTCCATTGATAATGAAAAGAATTTTGGTTTGATATCAAAGAGTTCTTTTGCCTCTGTTAGCGCAACAAACTTATGCAGCTGTCAGAGCTCTCTTGTCTTGTCTGTAGGTCTGTGAATTCTGCCTAAGGTTGTCTCTGCCTGGTTATTTATGCTGCTGCCAGTTGAAAGTTATAAAACTGGAAATTTGCTCTATAGTCTCCTTATGCAGATATCTTCTGTTGTCTCTCTCACTTCATCCTTGATACCTTGTTGGTTTAGGGGGTTTTTTGGTCCTCCCCTCAGGTGAATCATTAAGAAATGTGTCTCTTGCGGGTCTTATAGTCAACTTTTCACTTGTGGATTGAAAGTACTTTCTTTATTGTCATACTTTTAAGTAAAAAATAACAACCTATTTTCTGCGCACTGCTTCAACCAGCGTTAGCAATAGCGTATTGTATTTAAATAGATCTACTAAATCAGCTCAATTGTTTAGATGTGGATTAGTTTCTTTTGTTTCAGTCAATTCAGTATTTCAAGGGCAAATTTGAGTACTGGGAAGCTCTATTAAGCACAGTATGCTGCTGGGTTTCAAGTTTTAAGCATTCGCAAATCTAAGTGGGGACTAGTGGGGCCAAATGTTCCCACTCAAAATACAAGCTCCTTAGATATTTACACTTTGTTAGTGCGATTATCCATACTTGTATTACATTACTTATAAATTTGCGAAGGTTTCATATGTTCAAGTAAAGTTTTGTGAAAGTTTGTTAATAGATCTAGTATATTGATAGATACACAGAGTAAGTGAATATTAACAGTTTTTGAATATGTTGCAAGCTTAATATGTTTGTACACATACATTACTCCAACTAAAAGTCTTTGAAGGCTCTAAATATTATGTGCAATGTGGGCTAACTACATCGCATGATTTATTTTGGCATGTTTCTCATGAATTTTCCTTTTGCAATTAGAGCATGGAAGCGAAGAAATATTTTGCTCTTTTTTTCTCCTCTTTTGAATTAGAAGCAAAGCTTTGTCAAGCTTTAAAAAATAGTATAAGTAACCAAGCAGAATGTGCAATTCTTTATACCTCTGAATGCACCCTTTGTTATGTTGCAAAAAGCTGTATTCTGAAATTATACCATCATTATGTTGTGCTAGTGCCAGGCAAGACCAGGTCAGGCGGTGCTTCTGTTGAGCCTGTTACCCTGGAAGTTGTGTCATGTGCTTATTGTTATGGCAAGCTCTCAAATGGTAAATGTTTGAGGTTATTTGTGCAGGGTATAGATGTGGCTACAAAGCGTAATCCCGGCAGAATGACTATTTTGTTGAAACCACTCGTGCAAACATTACTGGCTAGCCCCTTGGCCTAGTACCTACTTGGTCATTCTCGCAGCTTAAGCAATGTGTTGTGCTCCTCTGGCTTTAGTGGTCATGCAATCCTGAGTACTTAAGTGCTGCAGCTTGCCCGGATTTTTGTTGTGTTTAATGGTCCATTCTTGCCATGATTTTTTTTTTTCATGTTTCTTTGGATTTTGGTGCATTGTTTGGTTGAAGGTGAAAGCCAGCCTGCTGGCATTAGGCTAGAGCGTGTTTTGATCACCATATTAAGATACTAGGTTGAGGCTCATCTATTAATGGGAATCTGGTATGCATGTAGATGAGCTGAACCTCGTTCCCAGGACCAGGGTTGATGTGTGAAAGTGTGTCTAAAGGTTTTTAGAGAAGTCTTGCTTTGTACGGTTGCGGTGATGTGAGAAGAAACCATATGTCCAACCGTTGGTGTTCGTGGGATTAAATTGCATTATATATATATATCTCGATGTTGATTTTCTCCATTCTTCATTATCAAGCGTGCGGTGCTGGCATGGGATGCGTGTGGCATTGTGACTAGACTAGGTGAATTTCAACCAAAACTATCAATAATTAGGCATATTCCTCAAATACAAATAATAGGGCTTTATCCGATGGGGGGTTTTTGGACTAATTTATGAGAGATGGAATTTGGAAAATTAGATTCTTGTGAAGGGCAGAGGAAGCGTTGTGCCTGGCGTATGAAGGAAAAAGGATGATAACAGCCAAAATGGGTGATTATGTTTATGAATGAAGAAGTCTTTGCAATTTGCAAAATGGTCCTCTCAGATGCCTCGACAAACATGCACATCGGACATCATACAAATTCATGGGGCATTCAATCTTCTTTATTTACTAGCATTATTCAACTCTCGTAGCAAGCATTTCTTTATTATTATTATTTTTTGAATCAAAAGAATTATAGATCGATGGCAGAATCGATATAGTGGGCTTGAAATTGGTCAGATGGGGATGAATAGCGATTTGAAATGTGAATAAAATAAGAGACGGATTGCAAATGTGAATAAAATAATAGAATGTGCGAGTATAATGACGGAAGCAACGAACCTTTTTGTCTGGTGACGTTCAGGGAAAAGGTTTAGAAAAATACGGCAGCGTGCGCCATAAGATATTCTTCTTTTGTCTCTCTCTCTCTCTCTCTCTCTCTGACCATTTGTTTTGTTTTGGTTTGATCCTTAGTTTGCTTCTTGTATTCATCTAGAGGATTGCTATCTTGCCTCCAAGTGGCAGCAACTCATCGTGCCTTCACGACTATGACCTATCCATAAGAGAGAGAGAGAGAGAGAGAGAGAGAGAGAGAGAGAGAGATAACAAGTATATCATTTCCACTCCCCTTTAATATTGCAATTTTGTAAAACCTTCAACGTCATAAATTTCGGATGGCACCCCGGTGACCCTCCCGTCCCCCACAACTCTTTGGGAGAATTCGAAAAAAGACTCGGTTAAAATGGGTAGATTGCATGTAACATAATATTTCTACCATTCAAACAAGCATACACACACACACACACACACACACACACATATATATATATATTTGTACTAAAAGGATTCGTATCCCCTTGCACTCAAATTGAAATCATTTTAGTGATTTTGTTTTTTATCCAAATAAAGTTTTTCCTTTTATATTTGGATTGCCAGAGAAACGGGAAACGAAACCTGACTTGTGACTGTGAGCAGCAAAGTGTAAATAACTGCAATCTCGTGGAATTTATATGTAATAAAGAGCACATACTTAATGTTGGGGCATTAATGCATGTAGGCAGGCACTTGTCGTTAGGCTGTTTGTCCATTTGCCAATTTCCACCGTTAAGGAGGACAGATAGTTCGACTCTCCCAAAAACACAAAGGTGCATTTTTAGTCTCAGGGAAAGACGGGTTTAAGGTCTTTTCTGTTTGATAATAAAATTTGTTACGTAAGAATGACAGAGGTTTGGTAAATATGTGGGAAGCAGACATTCATCCAGCATCAGAACCAATACCAAAGGGCATGCGGTGCTGGTAGACAAGGTCAAACGTGGTTTGAGAGTTATTTAGAATTATAAATTCTGATGCCACAAAATGACAATCACTAATAGACAAAAGCAAAGATAAGAGAGGACGACCAAAAATTTTCCATTGAAAACTCAGTCCCATAGTATTCAAACTTATATATTCACACATTTGTAATCCAACAAATAGACGAGACGACCTCTCCACTCATCGCCAATTCAGAGCCTCCAAGAGAGATTCCATTTTTGTTCTCTCGATCCCTCAATAAAACCGACACCATCTCTCTCTTAAAATTGGGTAAGTGTGTTTTGTTCGATGGAAATTCATTTCCAACAACAAAAACAGAGCACAAGAGTGAGCCCTGTTACCAGAATGAGTAAATTCAAAGGCAGAAACCGAAGTAATAACAATAACAAATTTGTCGGTGTAAGGCAGAGACCTTCGGGGAGATGGGTAGCGGAAATCAAGGACACAACACACAAGATTAGGATGTGGCTTGGAACATTTGAGACCGCAGAAGAAGCCGCTCACGCCTACGATGAAGCCGCTTGTCTTCTTCGCGGTTCCAAGACAAGAACCAACTTCATCACACACGTTTCTCCCAATTCTCCACTCGCTGCTCGGATACAGAGTCTCCTCGACAAGAAAAAGGGAGCGAAACAACAGTGCAAAACAGTGGACTCTATTTCCTCTGAAAATAGCAAATCTGTTTCTTCAGCAAGCATTAGCATCAGTGCTTGCAACAGTTGCGTGACTTCAAATTCTGTGAAAATCCAAGATACCCAGTTGTTTGATGATGCATACAAGCCAGATTTGAGCAGCTGCAAGGAAGAATACGAACTGGGTTCGTGTCAATCTGATCAATCGTGGAATTTTGGGTGTGGGTTTGTTGATCGGTATTCGTTGAGTCAAGAAATGACGACGAAAATGTCTAATTTTCCCAAGAATGAAACAGATGGAAACGGAACGGATTTCACGGAATTTGAGAGGATGAAAGTTGAAAGACAGATATCGGCGTCGTTATATGCAATGAATGGATTGCAAGAGTATATGGAGTTTCACAGTCCTTGTGAAGCTCTTTGGAATCTTCCTCCTATTCCTTCTTTGTTCTGCAATGATGAAGAGATCTCTTTCAATGATGATCAATTCTCCGCCGTCACTTTCTGATTCTTTTTAGTTTTTGTTTTATAATATTGGAGAATGCAAAGACACTACGATAATGAAGTTTGCAAAAGATAACAAAACAATGTTGCCTCTATTTTGAACTTTGTTGTTATGAATAGTGTGGATGCTAAATGTTAATATATGTCAGAGGTGAACCATATGAAGAGGTCTTTTATCCCGATTTTTCATCAATCGGCACTGAATTGACCTCAACATAGTGGTTATTTCATTTTCTGAACTCTCTTTCTCTCTCTCTCTCTCTCCCCCCCCCTCCCCAGTACATTCGATTGAGATTTTTAATTAGCCATCAGAATTGGTTGCAATGAACCTTGGATGAGAACCGTATTGCGGCCATCACAGGAGATTCCGGAGGAGTCTAATCCTCTACAAGATGAGCATAACAGGCATCCCCTGATTGCGAGCCAGGTGTCTTAGGGGCCCAGTCTCAACCTCAAAGGTCGTACCAAACTCGCCGCAAAAAGTGACTGTTGCCCAGCCTCTTCCACCTTGAAGCGCCTGCGGCGAGGTTCTGTATAAAGACCCGGCCGACTAATCCCTGTACCACTCGTCACGAGATGGGTATCAGTCCCAGAAGATTTGCGTTTTTGTTTGGAGTGGCGCAAACACCATGAGTTCTGCAGGCTCAGCATGCCCTTCTGTAGAATTCACACCTGAAATTTCATCCGAACTCTGCAAATAAATATGGCCCAATATTCTTTTTTTTTTTTTGGGACAGGAATAGTAGGAAACAAAGACATGAACAGAAAGGAACAAAACGACCGCAACAGCGAAACGAGAGCCTAGAACCAAAAAGACTCAACTTGCTCCAAATGAGCTGCTGGAGGCACCATGACCTTCTTTCTCCTTCTAGACCAAGCAACTCCCAGCGCATCAGACAGCAGCAGGGGAATCACTTCCGGCGGAGGCCTGCGATCTTCAACCAGACCAGGTTTGGAGTTCTTGCCAAGTTCCACAACCATGTCCGCACACCTGTTAGCTTCTCTATAGATATGGCATATTTTCGGAACGTGCAGAATGGTTAACTCCCACTTCTCCAGATGTTATGTTTAGGGAGTCACACTCGACCTCTGGATCCTGAAGCTCTTGATCCTTGGCAATTCTTAAGCCCTCCCTCAGCGCCCATAATTCAGCGAGGTCTCTTCCTGCAAACCCCACGTTAGCCCAAAAACCATACAGACCCCACATTAGCCCAAAAACCATACAGTCATTCTCCTCTGCAATCCCTAAAAAGCCCTCCTGCACTAGCCAGCTCACCCGAAATATTAGCTCCCCCATCCACGTTCAACTTGGTTTTGCCTTCTGCAAGCTTAGACCACGCAATCAGAAACTCCTCCTCCTCGTCTGTTTCACTATGAGTTCTATTAGAGATGACTTTGATCAACTCAAGCGTTCTTCTCACAACCTGAAGAGGCCGCTCAAGCTTCTGCTGGAAGATGCCACTGCACCTAGACTTCCATACGGCCCATACTCTCAGCGCAAACCCTGCCCCTTCATTAACTGCTTCTTCCTCGAAGCTAATCTGTTATTTCCTTGTCACACCCTTCTTGAGCCACACCTTTCCCATATCATTCCAAAAGCTCTCTGCAGATTCTATTTTGTGCACCATTTTAACCCAAATATTGGAAGCATGCAGGCAGCCACTCAAGACATGCTCAAGAGACTCCTTCTCCATCCTACAGAGCACACAGACATCATCACTCACTACTCTCCTCCTTTTAAGTGCTGATTTAGTTAATGCTTTGTCCTTAGCTGCCAACCCTACCCCTTCATTAACTGCTTCTTCCTCAAAGCTAATCTGGTATTTCCTTGTCACACCCTTCTTGAGCCACACCTCTCACATATCATTCCAAAAGCTCTCTGCAGATTCTATTTTGTGCACCATTTTATCCCAAATACTGGAAGCATGCGGGCAGTCACTCAAGACATGCTCAAGAGACTCCTCCTTCATCCTATAGAGCACACAGACATCATCACTCACTACTCTCCTCCTTTTAAGTGCTGATTTAGTTAATACTTTGTCCTTAACTGCCAACCACAGGAAGAGTTTGACCCTCTCAAGATTTCTGGACCTCTAAATCCAACTCCAATCATTGCCTGGCAGCTGCTGAGCCCCCCGGTTCTTCTGGATCCAATAAGCCGAAGCCACAGAAAACTCCCCATCCACTCTCTCCTTCCAAACCAGAGAGTCAAGCGTAGTCCTGGGAATGGGCAGAGCCCTTACCTCCTCCACTTTGGATCTGGGAAGCAAGGCGCTCAACTCTTCAACCTTCCACCTACCCTCCTCATCCCAACAATGATTGACTTTAGGTGCCACGGCGCAGTCCACCTGAGGGATAATCGCATCATGCACCAAAGCATCATTCCCAATCCAAGGATCAAACAAGAAGCTAACAGAATTTCCATTGCCAATTCTCCAAGTCAAACCCTGTCTTAGGCACTCTCTACTAGCACAAATTCCTTTCCAAACCACCGAAGATTTGCTTTTCCTATTATGCTCCAAATAAGTTTCTATTAAGTTTCCTATTATGCTTTTCCTGTCCTATCATCATGCAAACCAGAAAGATGGTGATTGACCAAGGCACACCTTCCTACCAGACGAGCCATGCTGTTGGCTAATCATCATGCTAGCATTTTATTCCAGCAAATAATAAATTGTTCACGGCAACCATATCAAAGAATATCAAGGTGCAAATGTTTTTCCATAAAACTCGAGCATCCACATGCACATTTGGATCCAAAGACCTATCACAATTAACAATACAATACTAGAATTATTACAACTCACCAGAAGCATCAATTGCAACAAAAGACAGGACTAGAGCATGTTTGATCGTGGCAGTACAAATGAGGCACAAAACAACCACAATGAAATGTTTCAAAACATAACATTGATATAACATATCCAGAAATTGCATCTAGTAATCCTCTGGTTCCTCCTCCTCATCACCACCTTCTGCTCCAACTTCTTCATAGTCCTTCTCCAGAGCAGCAAGATCCTCACGGGCTTCTGAGAACTCACCCTCCTCCATACCTTCACCAACATACCAGTGAACGAAGGCCCTCTTTGCATACATGAGATCAAATTTGTGGTCAATGCGAGAGAAAACCTCAGCCACTGCTGTGTTGTTGCTTATCATGCAAACTGCACGCTGCACCTTTGCAAGATCACCGCCAGGTACCACAGTAGGAGGTTGGTAGTTAATACCACACTTGAAGCCAGTCGGGCACCTGCAAGTAAAAATTCACAGAATCCATTATACAATGAGGACAGACAATACAATAACATGCCCGAGCAATCGAAACACAGAAACCTTGCTACTTTTAAGTAGAATCCTGTTTTTTTGACTGATGAATGTCCCTTCTTCCCCTCCTGCGTTTTTCTCTTTCCTTTGCTTTTCCATACTTACCAGAAAATGTCACACTTCCCTCTCTTTTAAGTAAAAGGAGGCCAGGTTGTTGCTCTATGTTATCAGGATGTAAACATAAGGAAACAAAATGAACTGTTGTAATGACTACGACCATCCTTAAGAATTAGGTGCCTACAACACTAAATTATTCCCAAATTCATGTCCTATTGACCACAGAATTGGGACAGGCTCTAAACTCAGCAATTAAAGTCAAATTCGTAAGAAGTGAAACAATAAACATAACACGAAGAACAAATGCAGCAAGAACCACAATCCCCCATAATGAAACACACAGAGGTCAGAGACACATAAGAAAATGAAGATATGGCACCTAACCAATACAAACAGATGAGAAAGCATCCTTGATCATGATCACCTCCAACCTTCAAAGCATAGGAAACTACACTATGATCAACTTACTCTAAAGTAAACCGAATGCTCTATGGACCCTAATAAATAATTGTAGCGTGGGTTTCATCTGATAATCTTCAAATTAATAATAAAGGCACGGTCACTCACCAATCAACAAACTGAACCGTGCGCTTTGTCTTAATGGTAGCAACCGCAGCATTGACATCTTTAGGAACAACATCACCACGATACATCAAACAGCATGCCATGTACTTCCCATGCCTTGGGTCACACTTGGCCATCATACTTGATGGTTCAAACACAGCATTTGTAATTTCAGGCACCGACAGCTGCTCATGGTAAGCCTTCTTAGCAGAGATAACCGGGGCATAGGATGAGAGCATGAAGTGGATGCGAGGATATGGTACAAGGTTGGTTTGGAATTCTGTAATATCCACATTAATGGCACCATCAAACCTTAAAGAAGTGGTCAATGAAGAGATGATTTGGGATATTAAACGGTTCAAATTGGTATAAGTGGGCCTCTCAATGTCTATAGACCTCCTGCAGATATCATAGATGGCTTCATTGTCCAAAAGTACAGCGACATCTGTATGCTCAAGGAGGGAATGAGTGGAAAGAACACTGTTGTATGGCTCGACAACAGCTGTAGAAACCTGCAAAATCAACATATAGATTAAGGAAATTACTTTTAGCTTCATGAGAAAGAAGATATGAATACACAGGGGTCAGATTAACTAATAACTACCAATCAAACTCTCTTCAATCTTCGTCCTTAGCATAATTATCCAATTAACAAGTATGATTTAATATCACATAGCTGATAAGACATTCAAGCTCATACTAATATCTTTCGTCATTTCTCCTATTCCAGTTTGGTGTACTGGGGACTGTCAAAGACATCAGATATTTTCAAAACATAAGAGTAAGATAACACAATGGCCAATGCCTCTGAACCTAATGTTTCAGCTAGAAAGGTGATCAAGAATAAGTTACCATGTTCTTCAATGCCAGAGTAGCTTAAATCAAAGAGACCTTTCCAAAAGGTACCTGAGGTGAAGGATAAATTGTAAACCCAAGCTTTGACTTCTTCCCGTAATCCACAGACAAACGTTCAAGAAGCAAAGAACCCAAACCAGAACCAGTTCCACCACCAACAGCATTAAACACCAAAAACCCTTGCAAGCCAGTGCAGTTGTCGGCCAATTTCCTCACTCGGTCAAGGCAGAGATCAACAATCTCCTTCCCCACTGACAGTATACAAAGTAACAAGAAGTTCAGGGTAAATCTGATTCCAACTCATGTTTACAATAGTTTAGTATAACCAGTTGAATAATGCTACCCTACATACCAAAAGTAGTAAATGTGTTCTGATATAGCACAAATTCATTAAGTCATCAAAATAGATTACCATATACTTCATAGTATAATGTGTCAAACAAATGAAAGCATGCTACATGAGACCATCAGATTCGGTATCTGAGTACAAGTATCATTAGTAGAGTTTAGGGTTTACCAGTATAATGTCCACGGGCAAAGTTATTGGCAGCATCTTCCTTGCCTGAAATAAGTTGCTCCGGATGAAAAAGTTGTCGGTAGCTCCCTGTCCTAACTTCATCGATGACAGTGGGCTCCAGATCAACAAATATAGCTCTTGGAACATGCTTGCCGGAACCAGTCTCACTAAAGAAGGTGTTGAAAGCATCATGTTCCGTACCTACTGTGGAGTCACTGCAATGCAACCAAATTCGGAGGGTTGAATCAGATTTAAAATACATAAAAAAATTATAAAAGAAAAAAAAAACCCAAAAACTGAGGAAAGATCCACTCAGATCTCCAGTTCAGCTCCACCTACCTGGTTAGATAAACAATGATACTCAATGAACACATACAATAAATTTCAAGAAGGAAAATAATGTTTAAAATGTAATGAAGCAATATTTAGCGCCTGTCTCTCTCACTCTCTAATTATAGATTCACATTCTGATCCGGAGCATTTGAAAGAGATCTGCGGAAGAATCACTGATTTATATATAAAATTGACAATGAGGAGCAAGAAAACAAGGCCACGGCGCTCCAAGATGCCAAAATATATATATATATATATATATATATATATATATATATATATATATATCAGATCTGATAGTAATCGAAGAATTGAGCAAATCTAAGGAAACTAATGGAAAGACATGAGTAAATCAACCGCCAACTAGCAAGTACAAGTACATTTTCTTCCTGCAAGTAGTCAAACGACGACGAAATTAAAATATCGCCAATTACGTTAAACAGAAGAACAGATCACACCAATTTCAGTCAAAACCGCTAAGCATTCATACATAAAGATCAGATCTAAACTCCGAATGAAGAATGATAAGAAATCTAAGCACGAAAGTTGATGTGAGAGAGAGAGAGAGAGAGAGAATAAGACGTACCTAGGCATGGTTCCATCGGGTTGAATGCCATGTTCGAGACAGTAGAGTTCCCAGCAGGCATTGCCGACTTGAATCCCTGCTTGTCCAATGTGAATGCTTATCACCTCCCTCATTTCTCTCTCTTGTGATACTGACTACGAGGGTGAAGAGCCTCTTGCCGCGACCGCAATGGGATCCAAAGAGAGAAAGGGGGGGAGAGATTGTTTGTGTCCAAATAAATGTTCTCAGGACGGCAAATGTAATGTGAGAGCGGGCGGGGGGAGAAGGAGAGGGGTGGGGGGTGGGTTTGTTTTGTGAATGTGGGGATTTATGATTGAAATTGAATTGGATTTGAGGAATGGTTTTGAGTCCGTAGATGAGACCCCAATCGGCGCTTCCTTAGTTGTGTGTGGCCCACTCACGTCCCCCCCCCGGCCCACAAATTATATGTTCATCACACAGCCCATATCAAAATAATCGAGTTTCCTATTTTAAAAATAATGATCATCGTTAATGCTTTAGATTTAACGCTGCAAATGAATGTGACGTTTTCTAAATATTTAGCATTTGTTTAAACCAAACTATTTAAAAATTTAAATCTTACTCAGTTTATTCCGCTAGATATGCCATCTAAATTTAATATATGTATGACAAGAGAGAGAGAGAGAGAGAGAGAGAGAGAGAGAGTAATGGGGAAGGGAAGCAAATGAATGAAGAGTATAAAGTTTGATTGATACTTGCTCGGTTTTTTTTTTTTTTCTGTTTTTGGTTATACATATTTCAATTCGAATCACCAAATTGAGAGAGTGAGATTGTGATCACTAAACTATAATTTTGAACACTTACATGTTAAGTTACCGACAAAAACATGACAGCGATTACACGGGGAGAAACTAATTTTATGCATTTGAAGAACCTCAAATGGGTGGAGGTGGACCACACTTACACATATCCATACCCACTCTCAACATTACACCAAAAATTAGCACCACAAAAAAACATTACACCAAAATTAATCTACACCTACATCTAAGGCAGGCAGTCGCAACTCATGCAGGCCTAAGCCCACCCCGCCTCGAAGCTGAAGCCTACATATTGTTTCCCATCCTTCCACTAACCATTTTGGGCCCAATTTCGGACAAAAGAGATCAATTAAATCAATCCGATTCTAAAATTATGGGCTAGGCCATGGAGCCACAATCATAAATTGGGCCTAAATAAAAAATATGGACTAAACCCTCTACTTAACATCGAAATGAATAAATGCACATTAGAAATTGCGATAAATATTTTAACTATAATATTTAAATTTACCACGTCCCTCTTTTTAATGAGCCATTATAAATCTCGGATCGAATTAGTCAGATCATAATTTTATATACCGGTTGATATAATACAAAAAAAAAAAAAAAAATCCATTTTGCACTCATGAAAAGCAACAGGTTATCCGCAGGATCCCTCTCATTTAGGAGCATAACACATGTAGCTTCCAAGGAATTGCATCATAGTAAGAGTAATGAACATATATATGTATTGAAGCAGAAGCATGTGCACGCACGTGCTATTCCCAATTGGGGCAAAAAAAAAAAAGACAAAAGGGGGCCGGGCTATATCTTGCAGCGTGGCTTTATGATTATTAGTTTATTATAATTATTTTTCCAATGATTCTATGCTTTTATGGAAAGAATTGATTTTAATTAAGATTTGGAAAGAGACACTTGAG
Source organism: Dillenia suffruticosa (assembly GCA_033439265.1). NCBI lineage: Eukaryota > Viridiplantae > Streptophyta > Magnoliopsida > Dilleniales > Dilleniaceae > Dillenia > Dillenia suffruticosa. The sequence goes on along the minus strand of JAVTVX010000013.1, from coordinate 171,976 downwards.
GAATGAGCGCTGATATTGGCTCAAGCCTCAACGATTGATGGTGGGGAAGCGGCATAGAATATCTTGTTATGGCAGCAAGTGGATAGCATCCTAAATCCTTGATCGGTAGAGTAGGAAGGTGGGAGAAGAAGTTGGGTCGGATCCGAACTCGTCCAATCTTGTCCGACTATTCAAGAAATGGAAGAAATCTCTCTCTCTCTCTCTCTCTCTCCCCCCCCCCCCCCCGATTAAACATTTCATAAATTAAGTGACCAAAAAAAAAAATAAATAAGAACTAATGAGGTGGAGTGCAGATGGAGTGGGATTTGTAAAGAAATAAAAAATTTACCTTAATAAATACAAAATCAAAATCAAAATCTCATCCGGAACACCCGAGACAATGCGGCGTAATTTACCAAGACTTGTCCTTTGTCCCCTTCCATTTTATTTTTCCGAACCGGGCGGTGCTCTGCTTTCCCTAAGCCTTTCCCAAACCGAAAAGTCCAAACTGCCATTAATGGACAGCTTCCATCTTCACGTTATTTTGGTAAATTTGTGGCAACTCAAGTGGCAGTAAAGTTGTAGACCCCTTTTCTTTACTTGTGCGCTCGCACTTTTTTTGAGCAAAACTAAAAGAAAGGGTACAGGAGTTCCCAATTCCACACCTTTTCTTTCTCCTCCTCTGCGCATCGTCTTACCTCTCTCTCTCTCTCTCTCTCTCTCTCTCTCTCTCTCGAATTTGTTTGATCTGAGAAGAAGAAGAAGAAATGGGAGAGGAGAAGGCTAAGCCAGCAACTGCGGGAGTGTGGACCACTGTCAAGCCATTCGTCAATGGCGGAACTTCCGGTATGCTCGCCACCTGTGTCATCCAACCTATCGATATGATCAAGGTTCTCTCTCTCTTCCTCTCTCTCTCTCTCTCTCTCTCTCTCGTTTTTGGAGATCTTGGGGGTTTCATGTTGCTATTGTTTTGCGTTTTTGGCCGCAGGTGAGGATTCAATTAGGCCAGGGATCAGCTGCTCAGGTCACCAGAAATATGCTTCAAAATGAGGGTATTGGTGCCTTCTACAAGGTTTGCTTCTTTCTTTACTTCTATTCTTTTCACCTTTCTAGATCTAGTCTTTTTTTTATTCATGTTTGCTTTTTCTTGATTCGCATGAACAAGGTTGACGGCATCATTTCTCAAATTGTCATTTTTTATCTTAAGGTGAAAAAGATCTTCCGCCCCAAAATTTATGAATTTTCTTAATGCACCCCGATTACTTTCTTCAACTCCTCTGTCCGCCCTACCCGGGTGATTTAATTTTTGCTGATTAATCGTGCCTCATTTCGGGCTTTCTCTCTTTTTTTTTTAGTTATAATTTAAAAAATATTATCCACATTAAACATAGACTAGTAGAGCACCAAGGTGTTGCTAACCCATAAAGCTACAACAACGAGGAATCTATGAAATCTCAACTACCTCAACAAAAGATTCAAATGACTTACAAGTCTACCAAAAAAAGAACTTGCACTTGAGAAAAGTATTCACAAGAACCACCAAAGGTTTCTCCACCCCCACGAATGTTCTTCTTTTGGGAATTCAATTCCTTTTTCCTTTTTACAACTCTTGAGAACATCAATTCATCAACTATTAATGGGTTTCCTTATGCTCAATGGTGGGTTGGGGGCAGGTTCTAGTTGAGGTATAAGTCTCATAATTTAGTGGAGAATTAGTGAAAAAGGAAACCAAAAAAACCCCTTGACCTATGTTGTTGTCTTTTGCAGCCGGACCTTAGATTACTGACTTCTGTCTTACTAGTTTGTAGGAGCTAGGCTTGGAATTCTAGAAAGATATCATTGCTGCCTTGTGTGCATATGTCTCTGCTCTCACAATTAATAGTTTTATGTGGTTTGGGTGTTGCAGCAATCCTGTGCTTTACCATTTCCTTGTTTGGGATGAACTTGGTTTTCCTAAGGTCGGTCATTGGTGTTCTCTCCATTTAAACAAGACCAATGAAATTAATCTTACCAGCATCCAGGGTTCTTGATGTGTCTATTATGAAGTCTCACTCATGTTTCTTGCTTATGTTTTTCCCAATTGCTTTAGTTCAAGGCATATTTTTTCCTTTAAACACTTTGTTCTCTGTCGTTAATTCTGGAATATACATTTCTTGGGGTTCACGGTACATATTTCTTACAGTTTATCATTCTTGACGCTACTAACTTTTAGTCTTTCGAAAAGGAGGCTTTCTCTTTTAATCTATCACTTCTTTTCTATTTTTATTTTTCTTTTTGGGAGGTGGATGGGGGTTGGGGTGGTTTATGGTTTTTGCTGGTTGATATGTTTACCCTCTTTTGTTATTTCATCTAAACTTTGTGTTTCTTTTGTAGGGATTATCTGCTGGATTACTCAGACAGGCTACATATACAACCGCTCGACTTGGATCATTCAAGTGTGTATTCCTTCACTTCCAGTAACTTGTCTTTTAAGTTACTTGTGGTTCTTTTGTCCTTTTTCTCCATCGCTTTCATGTTCTTGGCATAATTGGTAACTAATTCAGGCATTCCACTCTTTTGTGATCGGTGAGTGTCAATCCAATCAAAAATTAAAATACCTATTTCACAAAAGATGAGTCTAGGGTGAGTAGGGTCGTATCCATAGGGAATGGCAGATTTATTTCTTTTAAGGAAAAGAAAAATAAAAATGTAGGGATTTGAGAAATTATCTAAAATTAACAAAATCAATAAAATTAACTAAAATTAGAAAATCAAATACTATCAATTAAAAGATAAAATATCAATGAATAGAAATCCTAGCCAAAGGAATTATTTCCACCTTGATTTCATGCCATTGATCATCGATCTACCAAACGATTTCAATAACCATAGATAAATTGGTAATAGCCGTTAAGTATCATGAAACGATCAATCTCCTTATTTTTTCGGTAATTAAGATACCATCATTAATTACTTCCCTAATCGAAAGACAACCCAAGTGACTCTTATTGGATTTAATGTTTCGACAATATTAAGATCTAGAGAGACCCAATTCTAAGTGACAAACACACAACTGGACTGCTGAGATTAGATTATTCAATTTCATGATATAGATGTCATTCACTACTAAATTAAAACTAAAAACAATTACGGATTTACCGTTTTAATTGATTGTAAATTATTTTAGGACAATTAAATATTTGTCACTATTCGATAAACCCTAGAAAATTATGATCCATGAAGTACATAAATTAAATAAATATCTATGATATATTAAATTAATATACCCAATTAAATCTCATAATCATTGAAAATCAATGATTCAATAAACTTTCGACTAGAAAATTAATTTAAAAACAAAACATAATAAAAGTAAAACTCACAAATGATTTTATTGATGCCAAAGAATGTGAAATGACAAGAGGAATCAAATAATCCCACGGCTGCAGCCTTTTTTTCCTTCTACAAAAGAATGTCTCTCTACCAAGAATAAGAAAGAAGAAAATGTGCTTTTTCTCAAGCAGCCAGCTGCTGCCCCCTTTGGGGCTGCACACCAAAAACAATGTCCCTTGATTAGGAAAATAAACACATATATATACCTAGGGTGCCGGCTGCTATTCCTAAAGGAAGGGAGGAACTTTTTCTATTTTTTTTACCTTAGGGAAAATTATTCAAATTGTTTTCTAAGAGAGGATAAAATTCCCTAAAAGATAATATCCTAGAAATTCAAAATAAAAGTTTCTAAAAGACAAAATAACTTGAGATTTACATCTTCAAAAATTCCTTTTCCTAAATATTAGGAATGGAATAAAAATCTTCAATATCTTCAATTCCATCCCAATTTCCTCTTGAATGTACAATTGGGAAAGGAAATTTTATTGCAATAAATCTTCAAAACTTTTTGCATTGCCTCTTGTAATCAATATGTCCACGTACTAATGAAAGAGTATTGTTGTCCAATTTTTCATTATTTGCATAATTGCTGCAATTTAGTTCATTCTTCTTCACTTTCCTTATCCTCCATCAATCCTAACATGTCAAATGTCATTAGTGTAATATTTATTTAAAAATAAAGTAAAATCAATCATAAATATTATACTCATTTAAGTCCTATGAGTGACTTTGGTTTGGTGTGACACCATATATTCTGATCTGTCCATTGTAAATGGTATTTATAGATAAAATGGGTAAATTACTATAAATATAGATGTGTTTGTCAAGTATGATTTCTCTGGAGTTTGTGGAGTTCTTACATATCTCCTGTTTCAAATTCCTTCTTGTATTAATATCCCATTGCTTGGCCTGTTGTGACATCTCTTTTGGGGGCATCTAGAGGGCAGGCTTCAGTTTAAGCCTTCAATTGTGCCAAATGGCCATGGATTTCCAACTACTTGTGGCTTGTTGTTGAGAATTATTTCATTACTGCCCTATACCAATAAACTAACAATCTAAATGCTGCCCCATACCGACAAACAATCTAAATCATTCATTCCATTGCCCCAAGTTACTTGTAAGGCTAACTCCTGAGTTTGACTCGCTGATTCTTCCTCGAAAATATAAAGGAATGCCATCCTAAGAAATATATACCTTTTACTGTGAGAGAACCAGGTCACTTTGTGTTAGGTTGTTCTGTAAGTTGCACTTAAGTTAAGTAGGTGATATTTTGTTCTTGTTTCAAGCTGGCCATTAATTGGTTGTTATCTCTTAGGCCTATAAAGCAAGCTAGTTGCTACCTTGGGTTTTTGACAAAGTCTGGACCATCTTTTGAATAGGCGAAAACTTTCTTCAATGCCTGATTTATGCTATTCTGAACGTGTTGGATTTCCTTCTCTACATAGTAGAATTTTGGTGCGAAGGAAATGAGAGATGGATGTGCTCCCTTCTTTTTTGTTCAATTAGTGGCTATACATGCTATATCAGACGGCTCTTTGGTGGCAGGCGGTTTACTTTAAATTTTACTTGGAATATGAATGATTGTGTATTGTTTGTTTGATTAGAATCTTGACAAATAAAGCTACTGAAGCCAATGATGGGAAGCCATTACCTCTCTATCAGAAAGCTCTATGCGGTCTAACAGCCGGAGCAATAGGAGCATGTGTTGGTAATCCTGCAGATTTAGCACTCATCCGTATGCAGGCTGATGCAACTCTACCAGCTGCTCAGCGTAGGAACTACACAAATGCATTCCATGCACTCTATCGAATTGTGGCAGATGAAGGTGTTCTAGCACTATGGAAAGGTGCAGGTCCAACTGTAGTGCGAGCAATGGCATTGAATATGGGAATGCTTGCCTCCTATGATCAAACTGCTGAGTTTTTCAAGGATTCCCTTGGTTTAGGTGAAGCTGCTACTGTGCTGGGTAAGTTAGCCTGCTAAATAAAATAAGACAAATGCAAGAGGATTGAAATTTTTGTCTATAGCTTTAAGTTGTAACTCTCTTATTGTGGAAAAGAAAATAGAAGAAAAATTTTATTCATTTATTCGCCCCCACCACTTTGGCTGGTTTATTGATTTGAAGTTAACTTAGTTTTGTCACTGTTCTTTCAGGAGCAAGTGCTGTCTCAGGATTTTTTGCCTCAGCATGCAGTTTGCCATTTGATTATGTTAAAACACAAATACAAAAGATGCAGCCTGATGCAGAAGGGAAGTTACCATACACTGGCTCTTTGGATTGCGCAATGAGAACCATGAAATCTGGGGGGCCTTTCAAGTTCTATACAGGGTTTCCAGTCTACTGTGTTAGGATTGCTCCTCATGTCATGGTATACCTCTCTCTCTCTCTGTCATGCACATTTGCTGGGAGTGCTTTGGAGTCCATCTTTGCAGATTATTTCCAATTGCTAGAAGTAGATGTAAATAAATTTACTCATGCTTTTAAAGTTTGAAAGTAGCATCTATCTGTTATTCTGTATGTTAGCACCGGATCTAGTAATCTATCCAATTTTTAAAATTTTCAGTGATATTCTGAGATTTGGATACATTTAAGGCATATTGCGAATTTGTTGAAAGCGTGTTTGATTTGGTTTTGATATTTGGCTGGACGGTTTTACAGATGACATGGATATTCCTCAACCAAATTCAGAAGTTTGAGAAGTCCGCTGGCTTGTAGACCCCAATAGAAGAAATTCTTCTGGAAAGTTTAGCTTTAAATACCGAAATAAGGGTCAGCATTGAAGTGGTGGCTGATTTTGCAGGACATGGCAGCTTTTAACAAGTTTTTGAACTTTTTGGAGTGTTCCATGAAATAATTCTTTATCTCTTCAAACATGTAACAGATATTGTTATAGTCGATGATTTTTTGGGGGAATAGGTTATGGATTAGTGGGCCTGAGACTTAGGTTTGATGCCACTGGAGATCTTCCCCTGATTTGAATTTTATTCCGAAAAGATGTCGGAGTAAAACTGTTGTCTAAGTTTATCTACCCCACCCACCCCGCTTTCTTTCAATATTGAAAATATGAATACGAGTGGGGGCATATGCATCTTCGAGTCCCACAAGGTTGGGATATTATCTTGTTTGTTGTTAGAGGAGGGTTTCATACTCCTATTTTGACATTTTTTCTTTGTAGGGTTCGGTTTTTATTACTTTACCAGCGAAGTTAGTGGTCGTTGGCATGCATATGCTGGGGGAACAGGCCTCTGTTTAGACCCCCTGATAAGCATGGGAATGCATATGGGTTTTTTGGGTCTTTAGTGTTGTATGTGTTTTTATTTGGTTTTGGTTCAGACGTTGATGCAAAAACAGCAACGATTGTCAAAATTAACTGGTCGATATGGTACTAATTGCATCCACAGCTGCACCAGGTGCATAAATAACTTGCCAGCTTTCTTGAGTTTATTATTATTATTCTTTTCGAATTGAACGAGTGGAAAGGCGGAGTAGCATTAATATAATATTCTCTCTCTACAATTTGTGTCCTTAAAATTGAGGCCACGGCTTTCAAAATTTACATTTAAATGATTTTGGGGTTCTATGGTCTGTTGTAAGTGCTAGTTTACACCTCTCGAATTATTATTATTTGCAAGTCGATATATACATATATATTATGATGTTATAATGGATAAGGTGAAAAATGAAAATGCAAAGACGTGACGTCAGGAGCACCAAAACCGGGGGTCCGCCCTTTGGTTCACCTCTTGTTTTTGTTTTGACGTCCGTCAGATATCATATAATTGATAATGCCCAAGAAATAAGATGGCACAACAAGGGATGGCAACCCTGAAGGCAGTGGCTCTCATCAGCGGTGACCCTCTCATTAGAGGCTCCGTTCACTTTGCTCAGGATCCTTCAGGCTTGCTCCTCTCTCTCTCTATATATATGTGTAGTGACCGAGCAATTGGGTATTGATTGTTTTGTGAATCTGGCAGGGATAACACATGTGACGGGGTGTATATCGGGACTCTCTCCAGGTCTTCATGGCTTCCATATCCACTCTCTTGGCGACACCACCAATGGCTGCAACTCCACAGGTTTCTCTCTCTTTCTCTCTCTCTCTCTCTCTCTCTCTCTCTCTCTCTCTCTCTCTCTCTCTCTCTTCAATTCTCAATTTTCATTCTTTTTTTTTTTTTTTGGTACCAAATATTTTCCTTGTTCTGGGATTTCTTTTCTCTGTCTGATGTGGGGTTTTCTGATTTTTTCCTTCAATTCCATTTTGCTGGGTTGGGTGTTTTGTCATCAGGACCCCACTTCAATCCATCGAAGAAACATCATGGAGCTCCTTCTGATTCGGAGCGTCATGCTGGTGATTTGGGAAACATTCTTGCGGGCCCCGATGGTCTCTTCTCAACTCTTTTTTCCCATTGCTTTCAAAGGTGTTCATCTCTTTCAATTTAAAGCTTATTTATTTTCTCTGTTGCAGGAGTTGCTGAGATTTCAATTACAGATACGCAAGTAAACCAGCCTCTTTTCTTTTTTTACATTTAACTAATTTAAGTTATTACATATTTATACATCTTTAAGGATACAGCTACAATCGTGTCTTCCAAAGCATCCTGCACACTCTATGATGAATTCAGATTATGTAGCAGAATCCTAAGACTAAAGTGGGGGCTGTGTGAAAGGGTGTTCCCCTCTGAATTTTCAGCTCTTTGTTGGCTTTGCGTTGTAGAAGACCTGATTGATTTCTTCTTCTCTACTCTTAATTTTGTAGATTCCGCTAAGTGGTCAACACTCCATATTGGGGAGGGCAGTAGTTGTGCATGCTGACCCTGATGATCTTGGCAGAGGTATCGTGTTACATCTTGATTTCTAACTCCTTTTATGTTATGTGCGTTGTCCGCTGTACATAGCTTCTTTGCCTGTTCATGCACAATTACTTGCTTCCTGACCTTCAGAAACCGTATCGGGTGTTTGTAGATTGAAACTAGAGCAATGAAAATAAGAGTACTCGTGCAATTAGGTTTCGCCAAGCAATCTTGTGGTCTTTCCTCCCTTGTGTCAATTACTATTCTATCACCTCATCAAATTTTGGTATCCATTACCATTACCATTACATGAAATGCAGCTGTGGGACTTGAGATGTTTTACATGGCAAAGGTGTCACTCTTGGAACGCAAAAAGGAGAGTTTTCTTGAGGAGAGCAACATCCATGCCATAGGTGGAGACTTGGGCTGGTTTTTTCTTATTAAAAATTAGTGTATTGTCTTAGAATAGAGAGGAAAAGAAAATATTAAGAAATAAAGTTAGCACCGAATAGAGGTAAATCAAAATAACATGAGATTTCAGGTTTTGTCTTGGTTGAGTTAGGAAACTGAACATTGCCCAGCTCACTAGTGTTGTTGTTTGAGGGGAGGACAAAGCATTCAATTCTTATCTTTCAATCTTCACCATATAAATTCATGTTTTCCAATTATCTAACTGTTGATACTGTTCAACAGGTGGACATGAGTTAAGCAAGACAACTGGAAATGCTGGTGCAAGAGTTGGCTGTGGTAGATGTTGCTCCTCCTCCTACTTCTTACTTTCTATCTTTTTTTTATTCATTTATTTTACTATGGGCCCTATTAACATCTTGTATGAAGTGAATTTGGATTTTGAACACACTTAAGACTAGGGCAACAAATAAGTTAGAACCCTATAGAATGGCCTGGCCTTTGGGACAGCCCTTAGGAAGGAGGTTCCAATGCAAAATCAACCGGCTCCCTTTCTTTGCTTCCTGAGAATCTGCATCGTGTTAGATGCCATCATTAGCAAGTATGACCATTGCCTAGGGCAGTAGCACAAATAGTTAAACTTAGGTGGGTGCGGTAGGCTAAGCCTGGAGGACTCTTAATTTGCCAAGGCTAGAATTACACTCGTCTGACCTTGCCAATGCTCTATTTAGTGGAAATGAAATTTCATCTTGAATCTCATTGCCTTAAATCATATGCCACCATAATGCAAACTGGAAAGCTTCTGTATGTTTAGCACACTTACTGCTTGATATTGTTACGCCTGAGACTCTAAATGGGGCCTTAGTAGGAGCTTTAATTTGACACTAGTTTTCCCCCTTTTCTTGTTGCATTTACCGACATGATTAGCGTTTGTTTTTTGCAGGTATTATCGGACTTAAATCTTCTGTGTAGATCCTGCATCCAAGACATAAACGTACACTTTTTTGTGTCTTTAAAGCTTCAAATTTTATAGAAAGCAGTAGTTTTATGTCTTGTGGAAGATTGTCTATGTCATGCATAAAAGTTGTTGATGTTTCTTTAGACCGGACAAATCAAGAATTATGGAAAATTTCACAGTTGTTTCCAAATTAAAGTTTTATGGATGGTTGCGACAAATAATTATGTGCAGTATCGTGCTTGATGATCCCAGATTGATTGACAAACTTATTGTTCCTCCTAGGAACTTGTCATAGAGGAGAGGTGTATAGTTGAGGCCCAAGGAGTGGAATTCTTGACGGTCATATAGATAAACCTAAAAAGGCTGTGTACATTTACTGTTGAATGGGCAGGCTGTGTGAACCCACGTCACAGCCACTTCCTTTCTTTCAAAACATATCCTCTTCCTCTTAATACTACAGCTCAGATGCGGTAACCATGTTGACCTGGCCAGGGCCATCATCCTTGATCTTGGGAGAGAGAGAGAGAGTCGCAGGCGGAAGCAGAGTTGCAGACACAATTTCACCTCGGATGGTCTTCGGTGGAAGAGCCAAATTACATTTACAATCCGGAGGGTAATGCGTAGTAATTAACAAAATAATAATAATAACTTGATTGGGTTAATACCAAGTAATTAACAAAATTGGATAATTTTAAAATTGTCTAATGATTTATAAAAATCTCTTTTTCTATTATGGCTCCCTCCCATTTATTTACGTCGATATCCCGAGACATAAAATTCATTAACTACTAACATATTAGTACAAACAAACGAGATACCAACACAAAGCTCCACAATCACAATGTTTTTTGTTTTTTTAGTTACATAGAAACTCAAACTTGATATCATTAGGTTGGGAAAAGGGGTTGTGATTATTGGATTGTCCTTGGGACAATCACAATGTGACCCAATGAAATGTATCCATGAATAGAAGTCCTAAACAAATTTATCAATTTAGAAAATGCGGTTTCATACTTATGCTTACGTGGATTGGCTGTAAATTTTGACCAAACAACAATGTCAAGAACCATAGGAAAATTAATTAAACAAATATATAGCTTCTGCAAATTCTTGAAAGACTTGTTAATGGGAAGAAAACAACCTTAAATTTTCCATGATTTGACCGAGTGCGTGGCAGGGAACGGGTTGGTCCAATCGAGGGTGAGTGAGAAGCTAAAGACATCCAAAAGAAAGGATTCTGCAGAACCACATGAGGTATCTCCAAAAAGGATATTACAATGAAAGAGATAAGAAAACAACATGAAATGATCAAGAAAGAAAAATGAATCAAAATACCACTTTTAATGGTCTTCCAGACCATAGCATCTGGCTCAATTGGCATCTCATCAATGAACTTCTGAGCACGGTCCAGATGGCCAGCCCGTCCAAGAACATCAACAACACAAACATATTGTTCGGGTTTTGGCCCTAAGCCATGTTCTTTGCTCATAGAATTGAAGTAGTTAAGCCCCTCATTCACCAAAACCACATGGCTACAAGCAGATAAAACACTGACAAAAGTGACAAGGGTAGGCATCACACCACTTTGCTTCATCTCTTCAAAGAGATTAATTGCTTCAATGCTATGTCCGTGCTGAGAAAAGACTGTAATCATGCCATTCCATGAAACCTCATTTTTCTCATGCATGTCCGAAAATTCTCTCTTTACATCATCAATGCTCCCACACTTGGAATGCAATGTAATTAGTACGTTAGAAGGTTGTTTCCGTGTCATACCCAGTCTTTATCATCCTAGCATGTATCTGTTTTCCTTCTTTAATATTGGCATTATTAGCTGCAGCACTAACGGCAGAGGCAAAAGTGAACAATGAACTTCTATTCCTGCTTGATTCATCCAAGAAAACACCTGCAGTGCTTCTTCACAGTGGCTACTTCGTGCAAATGCTGATATAAGCCCATTCCAAAAAATTTTATCCTTCAAATCATTTCTATCAAATACTAAATATGCTTCATTTACTTTAGCACATCTAGCATAAAGGCTAGCAACTGCATTCCTGATCGAGAGATCCACTGCGTAACATGAGACGACTGATTGAGCATGGATTTGTCATCCTTGATTGAGTCCTTGAATCCCAGTACATGCACTGATTGCATCTCTTCAGAAGTTTGAAGAGCATCTAAACAAATTATGCTTAGCACACCCTGCAATCATTGCTGTCCAAGAGACAACATCTTCCTCAGGAATGCTTCTAAGAATTTCCTTGGAGGTATCCAATCCACCACGCTTGACATCCATATCTATCAGCACGCTAGAGACATCAACATTAGGCTGAAAGCCAGTCTTAATGAATTAGGAGTGGATCTGTTCTCCAAGTTCAAGAGCTCCGAGAGAAGTACAGGTTCTCAATATGCTTGGTTACATATATTGATTAGATCGCCCATTTGCCCAAAGGCCACGAGCATCACATTCCACAAAACAATATTTTTGGTCTCTGTTGCAAGGAAGAATTTGTTGGCAGTTTCAATGTCAGAACACTTCACGTAAAGATCAAGCAGAGAACCTTCAATAATAATATCTGGAAAAAAAATTCACTTTTATTTATAAATTCTTATTATTATTATTATTATTATTTTGCAAAATGATTGACTTTAATTAAAAAAATATGACGAAAAAAAAAAAAAAAAAACAAACTGAACTGTATTAATATTTTCCAAACAGGCCCAAGAAATCCATCTCTATGGTTGTGAAATAATTTGATTGTGCTTTCCTGAAGACATTTGGTTTCTTTCAAATTATCACCATCAGACCATACCACTTTTTTTTTTTTTTGGTGAGTAGACCATACCACTTTGTACATATGTTTTTTCACTTTGCATTGTACTAATAACATGTCATTTCGTTTATCCCACAATATAAACGAATTGAGAAATTCAACCATTTCAAGCAATATTGCTTCTATAGTCCGTAATTATATACGAGTCTTACATAAACATAGGCATAAACGAAATCTTTTTGGGATTAATTGCATCAGAACAAAAAATCTAGTCCAAGCATGTCATCCCACTTCTCCTTCAGTAACGGAAATGGGTCAGTCCCAGGTGTGCCCAAAGGTCAAGCCCAACACTTTAAATTTTGAGCTTCAAAGACAACCGCCACATGTAGCCTTTATCAGATTGGGTAAACCACATAAGATAACAATCACGGCAATGTCTATCTACATTATCTCCAACTAAAGGAGAGCCCCATGACTGGTTGGTTTTCTTAGTAGATTTTTTGCCTACTAATTCGGATGCTTGTTTGCTACATAAATATAGCATAGAGCTCTCATTGACTCACACGGACCATGGGAGCATCGTGTTTTCACATCCAGAAACTAAGGTGCACTACCTATTTGAGATTTCACGTGCAAAAATTTCCACATTGGAGCGTAGAAGCTATCTTGCATGCAAATCAATAATCACCATAAAAGCCAATGAATAATCACCTTGTAATAGGCTCGGTTCGAGTCTCACTATCAACCCCAAAAAAATAATCACCATCGAACTACAAATTAGAGTCACGTAAATGCTCATACTACGAAGAAATTTTCTTTGAGTTTTCCATTTATAAAACTTGAAAACTATTGTGTTACACAAATTATCATGGTCTACTTGATCACCACTTGTCTTGAAGCCCTTTTAAATGCTATTATCATTCCAATGCCTCGTATAGATAAGGGACTTCCATGAATTAATAAGACAGCACTCAATCTTCAAGTAATGTTTGCTCTTCCAGTCATGCCATTATCTGAGCTTGTGCTCACCCTCTCAACCATGTATTCCTATATGACGAGTTATCACGCAAGGAGGCATCATGGGGCTTGTATTCCATAACATAGCTGTGTGGAAGCTTTAGATGCCTCTTAATAGCATCCCTAAGAGCCATTACTGCCTGTTGAAAAGCAAGCGGATGTTAGAATACCAAAAGTTTCACACAATTATGCAAAAGAAAGCAACGATAGAATTTCTATAACAAAAATGGATGACCCACTTGATGATCAGATGCATTGCGATTCCACACGCTGAGTATATCCTCATTGAAGCGGATGCTCAACACAGCACCACAAATGTTATCTCCATAGTCAAGTTGGTCACCTACCAAGGCAAGAACCTGCAGAGGTAATACCACAATTCCATCATGTCAACCCATAGTCTTTAAGTACTAACACTTCAAATATGGAAGCTGTGGTGTATAAAATAGGACTCCTTCACCCAAAAATAGCTTCAACCCCCCCCCCCAAAAAAAAAGGGGGGACCGGGAGGGGGGGAGGAGAACCGATTTGCAAAGTAGCATGCACTGCTTTGCATTTTTTTTTTTTTTTTTTTTTTTTTGCTGATAGAAGCACTGCTTTGCGAAATATATAATTTCCATTTGATCTACTCAAAATATTATGACAGGGTGTTGCAAAGATGAAAAACCAGATAAAAAATACATCATTAATGACATATAACTCAAAAATCATTTAGAAGTAATATTAACAAATTTTAGATTTGTTACTGACGCACTACTTCAGAGCATGGCACATTAGCCTCCAAGTGCTTATCAACCAAATCGTAACATGTGTCAATATGAACACATTCAAAGAGACTAGTTTTTACACAACAGAAAGAAGGGCATGTTGAGTTATGCAAATCTATAAAATTGATCCTTTCAAAAATAGATACCAAGGGGTCATAAATGGCAGATTCAAAAGAAAGAAAATGCAAGGAGGAGTCATTGAAAGTAGTTGCAATTACCATTTTTTTATAGCATGGTACAACCTTGTTGCAATCGAGAATCAATATCAACAATTTTGAGAGTAAGGTCATAGAATCAAATAAAGCTTCTGCATAGATTTTGAATTGGCATCTATAAGATTAAGCCCATAGGATAATACATTTTGGATCAAGACTAACTGTCGAATGCTAAGACTTCAGGATACTTTTAAGTTCAGCAAGAGCCAAGTTATATTTGTTCTTGTCAACAGATGGACGAAGAAAAAGTTTATTGAACCCACAAAATTAGAAGCAGAAACAGAATTTACATTCTTTCACCCTAACATATACAACTTCTTGTGGGTAACATAAACCTCTTTAAATGCAATCCCATGCTTCCAAAACACTTTTGGCTTTAATTTTACCACTCAATTCAAGTAAACATAAACCCAGTTAGTTGGGTTTAGCCACAAAAATTTAAACTGCATTTTCTATTGGACTGCCCTAATTTCCTTGTTAAATTAAAACTACAGCAACAAAACCTTATAGTCATTTTCTCCTGTGAAAGCTACATAAATGGAAATCTTAACATATTTTCAATTAGAGATAAAGCAAAGCTAACTTTTTCTACATGAATGATTTCCTCAAACTATTCTTTCCTTGTCATACCATTCATTCACCTTAGGATACCCGTATTTACAACACTCATTTTCCTTCTTTTTTTTTTCATTTATTATAGAACATTCATTTACTATATATGTTGTATTATTGATTAGCACTCCTTTAATCAAGATTATTTTCAATTCTTTAGTGTTCTATAAAATTTTCTCTTTTATGTTAGCTATAATTTCACAATAATATAGCACATGTTAAAGCACTCCTCCACTTCTCCTTTCAATCTAATCCTATGTACTCTATCATCATATATCTCTGACATAAATGATAATCATCATAGGTCCATCAATCTCATATACTCCATTAATATTATAATTTTTCACTCAATTCAATGTACATTTTAATTCAGCTAATGTGGTAGTGTTGTACTGAGTCTAAAATTACTTTTCAAGATTTCCATTTTCTAGTTCAACCATTTTTCATTTCATGAATTAAGACCTTAGTGTTGTTATATAACTTGTAGCCTAGTGTTACAACTAAGTCGAGTCAAACAAGTCACGAAGCTTAGTTCCTTTCCAAAACAAGTTGAGTTTCATATCCAGACATGACACGCCTAAACATCTTGTTAAAGATTGGCTCATTTAGCTAGCTAAATGAGCCAAGCTGAGCTGAATTTCGTAAGAGTAGCCGGTACAAACAAGAAGAGCAAGCCACAAAAGAAAAAAAAATAAAGAAAGAAAGGAAAACTGACTAAATCAGCTGCACTGAGCTGAACCAGATGAAAATTTACAGTTTTTTACTTCCCAGGTGGCCTGCAGTCTTTAATAACAACAACCAAGACTTTGGCCTCACCTACAGCATTTTTTTTTTGGGGGGGGGGGAACTGAACCAAACCAAGCCAAACGAGTTGGGTTAAAAGTATTAAATATTAATCTCTATTGGTATATAAAAGACCATGTCCTAGAATGTTACCCTTTTTTTCTTTCTTTTTCATGTCTGCACGACTCTACCCGACCTTTGCCCACTGTTGCTCATGTTTCTCTGCCTCCCACTCCAACAAAGCTTCTCTCTCTCCAGAACAGGTCCCTCTCTAGTCCATTTCTCTTTCCTACTTCTCGATCTCTCATCCAGTAAATCCTTGGCAAGTGGATCTGGCATCAGAGATCTCATCAATGACAAGAGAGACACCCAAATGCTCCAAATCACACTATTGAAATGAAATGTAATGACTCCCCTCCTATATCTGGAAAACCTATGGAAGATGTATCCATATTGGCCATGTATAGGCGAATAACTTCCATGAGTCAGACACTCGAAATGGCATATCAAATCAATTTTTTTTTAATTATTTGAAATACCATATACTTGACAGATACTTTGTATCAACATTTTTTGTTTCAATTAGACTCAGTAATGATGCATATAATCCTTTTATGTTACACTGATTATACAATTAGCGAAGCAAGGGAGCAGAATCATGGATTATGGAATAGCTATGAGCAAAATACCATAGCCACCCCTTTTCACTAAACCAGGCTCCCATACCCGAACCATTTTGGGCAGGGCAGGTTTATCTGGTTCAAGCACAATGGCCATCCCTATATACAACATGTGAACAGAGAACAACTATAGTTTAAACTAAACAATCTATGGCAATTAAAACCATATACACTTAACGTAGTCTTTGACTACATGTTTTATACATTTCTGCATCCAGATTCATGCTTCTTACAACAAGAAATTACCTCAAATAAACCAGTCTCTAAAGATGTCATTATAACACCAAAGCTCAAATGATATGGTGTCAGTAATCTAACCACTTAATGAGGGGTTAGTCTCGCAGGCCATGGTCCAAGCTCAAGGAATGGTACTCCCCCCCCCCCAACTCCTATGAATTAAAATTTTCTTTGTTTCTAGACATTTTTCATTTTGGTAGCTATGAAAATCTTTCATCAAATCACCAGCTTTGATTTCTGATTAGTCTAGGACACTTAAAACTCAAAAATAAAAGTTATGCCAGCATCATATAATATGAACCTGAAAACCCATTTCACACTCACAAAAAATGTGCCAAAATGGTGCGTATATTTCAATTTTTGAATGCACAACACTTCTAGGGTAATTTCAAGACAGATTGACCCGCCTAAGGTTTTTGGGTAGGTATTTTTAATATGATCAGAATGGTTGTGCTATGACTTGAGAGAGAAAGACAAGGATATTGGACAATTAGATTCGAGAGAGAGGATAGGATCAATTACAGTAGGCCAAGGCATAAATTCAACCATGACTTAAAAGAGATACTAATTATGGGAAAAATCATTTTCACCATTTGTGGATTGAACCAAAATCAGTTTCCTCCGGTAGTTCAGAAAGTGTCAAAATGCTTTGTCGGATTTACTCCATTATAAATTTCCCCTCCATCTAATTTAGGGAGACAAATGTTACAAAAATAATTAAATAATAAAATGAAAAAAAAATCTTAAGGAAAAAACTGGGTTTGCTCTACCACCACAACAAACACCATATCCTATTTTCTCTCCCATATCATCAATCCACCGTCGTCACTCCCCTTGTTCCAAATCTCAAAATATCCTAATCACATTGGCTTGTTCAAAACAGAGTGAGTTTGATCATATTGGATAAAATCAAAGGTAAGATGATCAATTTTATGGCCATAGATATCAGCGAGTTATGGTGAGAAGAAAGAGAAATTAGAGATTTCTGTGAAAAAGAGGCAATTTAGGAATGAAAGAAGAAGGGAGGCAGAAGAATAGTATCCAACTTTGGTGAGACATTAAGAGCCATAATCATGGACATCACAGAGAATGAGAAGACAAAGAAGAATCATGCTCATGGGGTTGAGAAGAAGTTGGGTGTGTACAAGAGACGTCTTTTTATTTCTTTTTTTCGTTTGTTTACCTAAACTCATCTCTCTTTATATCATTTAAGTTGACACAAAGGTTCTTTTGATTTTATTTATTTATTTATTTTTCACTACTAAACAATTCAATTCTTTTAAACTGAAAGCAACTTGCTATATTTAAAGGACCACTTGCAACTAGCTCTGTACCATATATTAACAGTCAATAAATTTTAAAAAAAAAATTAAAAAAAAAAGTATAAAATAGAGCTTATCAGCAAAAAAGTAGTCAACCGATGCCTCTTGATGATTTAAGACAACTATGTTTCTATGCACATGTATATGTATATGAACAATCCAAATATATTGTGCTTCCCAACATACAAGCTAGAATATGAATTACAAGTCGGAATAGGACCCAACCAAACTCACCCCATTCAAACCGTGAAACACAGAAAGCATCATACCATGGACTTACTGAGTATCACATACTATGGTAAACCATAACCCTGGTAACATTGCAAATTACATGTTATGTGGATCCTCACTCTGACAACTAGATCAATGTTGACATGACGCATTTGCGTAAGCCTCTATTTAGAACCAAATGAGTTCCACAAAAATTGTGTACTGTTACTTAGGAAAAAAATGTGTTCAATTCAAACTCCACAAAAAGTATGGATTTTTAAATCATCAAAAAAAAATGAAAATGAACTCTACCAGAGTTTGCAGCTCATGTAAATTTGGTCTCCAACCTAAATGGATGGAAAACCTTGCTTTTTTCTTAGGAGAAAATCTTTTTTTTTTTCAGGGAAAACGTGTGGCTCCACTTCTCCTATTGTCACCTAAAACCTTAAAATCTGCAAATTTTGAAACATAATCAGCAAAACTTGAGTCATTTTGATCAAATATTGATGATCAGCTATTGCTTTCACGATCTCAAACACGTGAATTGTCAGCGCAAAACAGGTACTGCCTCTTTTGTTCAAGTAATTAAGCTGAGTTCTTAACAAAGCACACACTTCTTGACATGTGAATTGGGGTTTTCTGGGTGAATTATTACAAGCGTGTTTTGCAGATGCGCTTGTTTTAGAACTGGTTTTGGATCAGTGAGTACAGGTTCTCTTCTCGAGGTTGATCTTAAGGCTAAGACAGCCATTTTTAGAGAAAGAAATTATTGTAGGAAATGTTGTGGAATTGAAAGAAAGAAAAGGTAGGGGTGTGGTTGTGGAAGAAAAGGATGGTTCCCACACTTTATGTCTTGGGATTTATTGACTTTGTTTAGATGTTTACATATTTGGGTTTTGTCAGATTTTCTCCTCTTTTTCTTGTTTTCACTTGGTTGCAATAATTTTTCATGTTATATATTTTTAAATGAAGAGTAAAGAATAATTCAGTGAATAGTGATTATCAGAATTGAACCCAGATTGAATTCGCATGTTATTTCAAGCAAAGGAATTCAATTGAGTTTGGCATTTCTACTTTTTGGTTCGAAGTACAAGATTTCATTTGCAAATAATCTCCACAATTCCACAATTCAATTTATTTCAAAAGAAACTGAATTTATTTTTCATTAATTCCAAGCATAATGTTAAGGTAGAAGAAGGAACTTCAAATAAACAGCATCCTCTTTAGAAGTAGTGTCCACTTGGGAATGCAGAAATATCAATCCTCATACCAAAGATCACGAAACAAGTCCCCGATAGTTAGTTATATCAAAACATCCATTCTCTTTCACCGGCAAACCAATTCAAATCTTCTAGACAATCTTTAGTCTTTTTAGACCAGCACGTGTTGCTTTAGGCGAGAAAAAGTGCTGTTGTCAAAGCATCTCAGATTATGTCACTAGAACAAGTTTTCTCAAATTTATCTGCCCTTAGTGATACCACTAAAATTGGAGCAGGAAGCATGAATAATGTCTTCAAGCACCACAAAAGCATATGCAGATGATACAAACAAGAAAAAATTGTTTTAGCTTCCCTTACCAGATCCTCCCAAAAGCGACCTGAGATAGCCTTTTTGAATCGTATTATCCATTTTCCACCATTGCGATTAGCAGAATCCTAATTAGAGAATACACGTAGTAGAAAAAAAGCATTAGTATGATATTCAAATTATCCAGCGCCTGATTGCAAACTTCCTTAAAGTGGGTGTCATCCTTTAACAACCCATACACACTCCCAACCCTATCACAAGCACAATTTCAGCACGCTATAAGTTTTGCGCACATCTAAAAAAGCTTAATATATAAATAAGTAATAACAAGCAAAAGTAGATGCAACTTCAAATGTAAAAGCATCTACCTCCCAAAGTGGACGTATCCCCTCTTTGAAAAGGTGCAAATCAGTTGGACTAGGCAAAGATGGAGCACGAGCCAAATGACAATAACATACCCAAAATCCTTCAACCTACAAAAGAAATCCTAACTTAAAAATCAGCACCACAACTATTATTGAGAGAATTGGCATTTATTCAGGAAGTGTGACTGTTTAATGATTATAGAAAGTCTTACCGTACTAAATTCCACGATTTTCTTAATGTTGTCTTCGTATGACGTTTGTGTTCTAACTCCTGGTGTTCGACGGGTATACCAGAACACAAACTTGTGCTGATAATACATTTCGGGTTAGATGAGCAGCACAAAAACTAATAGCTACTTACAGAAGAAAAAATGTGACATGCACATTACAAGTGAAGACTCAATTTTCAAAAGATGACAGCATGGCAAAGTTGAATTAACATGGGAAGGTTGCCTCCTTTGTAGACACTTTGTTTCTTTAGGTTGTAAGCACTTAAATGCATTTCGTTGCTTCGTTGCTTCGTTGCTTCATTGCTTCTTCTTGACCCCCCCCTCCAGGGCCCAAAGAAAATATTTGCATTCAACACTAGAATTAAGATTTCCGTTCCATATTATCTCAAATTTCAAAGATGTATTAAGGCTGTGCAAAATGTTGTTAACAACAGATAGCTGGTTGGTAATGGGATTGTGGCATTGTACACATTTAAGCACAACTTGGAGACAATTTTTGAATAATTTTCCTTTGACGTACTTGAGAATTTTCCAGCTTGAGTTATAAATGTTAATGATTTTTTTTTCTTTTCACTAAGTAAGAAGCAAAAAGAAGGATTTAAATTCATGAGTTGAAGCAATTTAGTTTAGAGATGCTTGAAAAGAAAAATATCTGTGAACAGTGTGAATGAAATTTTTTCTTAACATGTTACCAGAAAACTCAAGAGACATAGATATTTTGCTCACCACTTCAGAAGCAAAAGTCAACTTGATTCTTGATTCAGAACATGAGTTAACTAATACCTTCATCCAAGAAATCAGTGCTCAGAACTAGAAATGAACAAGGTATCAAGTTTTAAATTCTCTTTAACTTGCTTTACAATTAGTTTAAGCCTCAAAATGCAATCAGCTAGAACCATGGGAGAGTTGGAATGGTAATTTACACATGGCTTGACAATTTGCTGCTCTGCCAAACTGCTTGGGTAGATAGGATCTACTTGTTTCACAGAAGAGACTTCTGTGTGTGATTTTCAAGACAATAAAGATAACTAAAAGAAATCTCATCAAAATGACTTCCACAAAATTGATCCATAAGTTGTTTCTCTGTCTATTTCTAGTGGGCGAATGGACCTTATTTGTATTTTCACATTAATAAATCACCTTCTCATCATTCGATACCTAGGCCTATCCATATATGTGTTCTTTACAGGAAAATGATTATCCATGAAACAAATGTATCCTACGGTGTGGTTAAAACCTCTAGTATCTGCATTCAGTTGTGTTTTGTAATACCCTAAAACACTATGAAGTTTAGGAGAGCTTTTTTTTCTTTTTTTGCAAGAGAGAAATAAATTTGCCCAAAATTAATCCTTAAAATTTTCAAAACAAACCAAGGCAAGCAATTACAGTAATGTGCAAGAACCCTAAATAACGATCCTAACCCATCTAATAATTTTACGCCGAAATGAAACAAAATGAAGCATCGGAAGATATCATCATCAACATAGGAAAGATCGGGAGAGAGAGAAAGAGAGAGACCTTGAGAGGGTGCACACCAGCTTTGAGCTCGCGAGCCTGACGTTCACGATCTTCGGCATCTTTATCGGAAGATGGATCTAAGAGTGGCTGAGTATTGGAAGCCATCTTGTTATCAGTCTCCATCTTCTCTGTTACAACCTCCATTTTCTACTGAACTCTTGAGGAAACCAAACCCTAATTTGTTTCGCGTTCCCCCTCTCTATATCTCTAAATAAAATTATTAAGAAAAAAAAAAACCCCAGTTGAAGTTGGGGAATACAATACAAACACAAGACACTGCTGTCTGATCTTTTCTCTCCGACCACTCTATACCTTTCTTCCAAATCACCACGCATTTAAATTCCCAACTCTCACTCCCTCTCTCTCTCTCTATCTCCCCTCAAGGGTTTTATTTTAAAAGCAATTAAAACATAAAAGGTTCTCAATATTATTATTGTAATTATTTATTTATTTATTTATCTATTATTATTATTTATGGATTTTTATTTGTTAATTGGAAAAAGTAAAAAGTATCCATAAACTTAAGATTAAATACAAAATACCCTTAAATTTTTTAAAAATACAAAAATCTCCCCTCAGTTATGAAAAGAATATAAATTTAATCCTTCCATTTAGGGTCATTAAAGTTAGAGACATGTACAGATATAGACCCAAAAAAAAATTTTTAAATTACTTTCGAAGGAAAATAATTCCTTTTGTGACCCCCATTTATTGTAAGTTAAACCCATGACAAATTGTATCGCGTCTTCAACTCGTGATATGGTTGACATGGGATATGTTGCGTCTTGAAAATGCGACATATCCCCACTCATTTCTTTCTCTTCCCTCGCCCTGCGGCCTTTTCTCTCCCCCCGTGGGGGGAGAGAGAAGAGAAAGAGGGAGAGGAGTGCCATGGGGGAAAGAGAGAGAGAGAGGAGTGTCGTGGGGCCTCAGGGAGGGGGAAGGGGAGGGAGAGGGAGATAGAGAGAGAGGAGTGTCGTGGTGCCCCGGGGGGAGGGAGAGGGAGAGAGGGAGAGGGAGAGAGAGAGAGAGATGAGTGCTGCAGAGCCATAGGGGGAGGAGAGGGAGAGAGAGAGAGAGATGAGTGCTGCAGAGCCACAGGGGGAGGGAGAGGGAGGGAGAGAGAGAGAGACGAGTGCCGCAAGGCCACGGGGGAGGGAGAGGGAGAGAGAGAGAGACGAGTGTCGCGGGAGGGAGAGAGAAGAGTGCCGTGGAGAGTTTTATACGAATCTAAACTAAAAAATAGAAAAAATAAAATAATCTACACAGAAAATTATTTTCGTTTATAACCTTTATATGTTGCGGGTTCAACTCATGACATAGTCCATGTCGCGGGTTCAACTCATGACATAGTCCATGTCGCATCTTGAATCTGCGACATAGTCCATGTCGTGGTGGGCAGAGAGGAGTGTCGCAAGAGAGAGAGAGAGGGGAGTGTCGCGGGGGGAGAGAGGGAGAAGTGTCGCGAGGGGAGAAGAGAGAGAGGAGTGCCGCGGGGGAGGGAGAGAGAAGTGTCGCGGGAGGAGTGTCGCGGGAGAGAGAGAGGAGTCTGCGGGGGAGAGAGATGAAGACGTGACATTCCCCCCACACTCCTCTCCTCTTTCTCTCTCTCCCCTGCGGACTCCTCTCTCTCTCGCTCTCGCTCCTGCGGCAGACGCGACATTCCCCCTTGCACTCCTCCCCTTTCTCTTTTTCTCTCTCCCCCCCGCAGACTCCTCTCTCATCTCGCTCCCGCGACACTCCCCCCACGGCACTCCTCTCTCCCTCCCCCCACGGCACTCCCCTCTCTCTCTCCTCCCCCCACAGCATTCTCCCCTCTCTCTCCTCTCCACGGCACTCCTTTCTCTCTTCTCCCCCCTCGGCACTCTCTCTCTCTCCCCCGTGGCACTCCTCTCTCTCCCACCCCCTACGACATGGACTATGTCGCGGGTTCAAGACGCAATATAATATGTCGTGGTTTAAACGATATATGGGGTTACAAACGGAAATAATTTTTCGCCTAGATTGTTTTAAATTTTTTTATTTTTTAGGTTAGATTCATACAAAGTTCTGCCACGGGGGGAGGGGGAGGGGGAGGGAGTGGGAGGGAGAGAGAATCACAGGGCCGTAGGGAGGAGAGGGCCACGGGGCAGGAGGGAGAGAGAGGGGAGTTGGGACATGTCGCGTTTTCAAGATGTGACATACCCATGTCCCCGTGACATATATACCCAATGCCGCGAGTTTAACTCACGACATACTTTATCACGAGTTCAACCCACAATAAATGAGAATCACAAAAGGAATTATATTCCGTCGGAAATCATTTAAAATTTTTTTTTGTCTAGATCCGTACATATCTTGTTACAGTTATATTTGTGGCATGTGAATATAATAAAAAAATTATTTATTTTACCTTTTAATTTTTAAATTAATTATTTTTAAAAAATATTTGAGTTCTTTCTCTGCACTCTCATTGTCCCCCTCTTTTTGAGAAAAATCAAATCTAATTCCGAATTCTATTCTCTCTCTCTTTTTCTGATGAAGCTCTGCCGCTAAAACAATGTTTAACCTATAATTTCTGGCCAGTCCACCTATCTTCTCGGATAAAATTTTGTCCGACCACCACCCACCACCACCACTAAGAGATAATCAAGTTGAAGTTCAAGGCCTCAAAGCCCAGTTGAAGGATGTGGATATATCTCATGCGGCTGCTGAAATCGATACTATTCAACTCCAAGCCTTCAGTTTAAAACTAGTTGAATAACCAAAAATATGAAACAAAATTTCATCATTCCTTTACAATCATGCGATTGGTGATGATCAGATTGAACAATCAAGCAATGCGGATGATTAGATCGAAGCCCCAAGGAGTTACAATCCTATAGGAAGGGGGTGAACGGAAGGAGAAATACATCTCTACCGCCGTTAAAATTTTCTCTCACGACGTTTAATTTTACAATCTGTTTGTTTTTCTTTCTTTCATTGCTGTTAATTTTCTTTCCTACTCTTTCTTGAGCGGTTGCCCTTTAAATTTCATCTCCGTATTCATCTTCAGCCCACTATGGGTTGCTTTTGTTGGATTTACTAGGTTTTTCACTTCTTCTATGGTTCAATTTCATCAATCCTCTCCCATCTCGTCACCATCTTCTATCATCACCCGAGTTTTAGCCGTGAGTTCTTGCATCTTCAACACCTTCTGCAAATCGTCACTGCCATTCAAATCTGTTGGATTTAATCGCGCATGCGGAAGCGTGAATTAAATAATTCAGAATTTTTTGGGATAAATACCTTGATAGGGCAGTTTCCAAAATCCACCGTATCGCGATGTCCCTCGAACGGATCGCACGGTCGGATGGTGATCACGCAATCGAACCACCACCGCAATTCCACGACGCCTCAAGCCTCATGTCCGGTAAATCACTTGACGATGAGAGATTTTCCTATGCGAAAATCTCATCCCTCACTCCATTTTCTCTCTCTTGAGAAAATGTGCCATCCTTGCCATCTCATGGTTACTGTTCACGTGGGACAAGGAATGAGAGTTCTTTTTCCTTAGATTCCATCAATGAATAATAATAGCATCATTATAGAGGAGTTACCACTTTATTGAGTGGTTAATAGGGTAGTTAAGAATGAGAGTTACCCCATTCCTAAATTATCCAAATGCCCACCTCAATGGGCATATTCCAACATCTCTCACTTGCACATGAGGGCATGTCACTTCTGTCAATCACAAGATCACAACTCATGCGATCTCTCACATCACCCTACTGAATTTTCATACTGGATTGGGCGTCGTACGACCGGCGAGTACACTTGCAAACAAAGATTTCTCGATACACCTGTTAGGATGATCGAGTAGTCACCGTTAGTATAAAAATAACTCGCTATACCCCAAACTCAATGCATTTACATCCATCGAACCACTTTTCTCATCGAAAGTGATCCCCAATCAATTTGCTCGACTATGTATTCATTATTATGTTTGAATCCCAACATAGATTAACATAATAGGTCGACCTATAAATACACAATAATGATATAATATCTATTGGCCTTCTTTTTCCCAAACTCAAATCTATCAGTCTCAATTCAGCTGCTTTCCTAGACCTGCCCCTTAGATCTCAATTTATCTTCCGGGCCATAGGTAAACAAACTAAAGTAGCAACACTAAACCAAGACTTCTAGAGACAGCCGAAAGTAATAAGGGTATAAGAGATCCCACCCAATGGATCTCAGGTCTCACACAGTGGGAACGGAGATCAAGATCAAACTATTGTCTCAAATAATAGCTCCCACTATCCCATGGTCATCTCATCACACGTGGTATGAAACACGTGCCACAGTGTTATTCCCTCATCTCTCAAAGGGCATATGTCAGATTTCTCTAACACTGTACAGGTACATAACTCAGTCTACACATAAGATTTTACCCAGAGATCTCAGAGAGACTATCTCAGAGACAATATCACAAATCGCAGGTAATATCTGAGATCTCAAACCTGGCTACTTACAGGCAACATGGATGTGGGTATTTCCATGTCGGTCATATCGCATATGATCTTATTCTCAATACATATAAGAGCGACTTATGTTCTAATAGGGCTATTTTCAAAGCCTCTTACAACTAAAATCCGTCTCATCTCCACTCACTCAGAGTCGAAGGTGGTCACTTGTGTGAGAGAGTCGATCACACCTGCCTGATACATCTTTTATCACAAGATCACAATATATGACAATAAATAGTGCATGAAATACATATGTGACCCAATAATGCATGCATGTCATATATTTCAATAAGTATCTAAAACAATATATAATAAAAAATGTTAAATTACACTAAACCTAATAATTCCTTATCTCACAAAGGAATCTTTCACAACAGGTTTTCTGAAGGGATCAGCTATCATGCTGTATGTTAAGATGTACTTAGCTGTCACAATACCCTTCTCGGTAATATCTCTCACAAAGTGGTTTTCGGTATCAATGTGTTTGGTTTTATTATAACACGTAGGGTCTCATTTGTTGACAGTATCGGTCTGATTATCACAATAATCATCACTGACCTCCCACTATTTATCACAACCCCAAAGTCTTCCAGAAAATTTCTAAAGCCAACCATTCTCATGAATTGCAATTGAGCATACTACAAATTCAGTTTCTATCGTAAATAAAGATATACAGGTTTTCTTCTTACTGCTCTAAGAAGATAAAATCTTTTGCATTTATTCATATCACTACTCCCAGTCAGTATCTGAATCCCAATGAAAAACGCAAATCTCCTCATCCGTAACACATGGAGAGCTCCGCAGTTCAAATGAGATATTTCAGAATCCTTTTTTATTGCTCTACAGTGATCCCTTCCAGGAATCTATTAATACCTACTCACCAGATCGACCATAAAATAAACGTCTGGTCATGTATGCCTCATCGCATACATCAAACTATATAGCGTACGTGCATACCTCATCGCATACACTAAAAATGTATTTTGCACTGGAATAAGGGATTCTGCTCATTTCCCTTATTTCTTTATAAATTCTAGGGCATGTGTCAAGATTCAGTTCTTTTTACCTTTAGCGATAAGAGTATCTTTTAGGTTGTCATCGCTTTTCTCGAAATGCTCAAGAATCTACCTGATATAAAACTCTTGTTAAATAATTAACACCATTCTCAAGCGATCCCTATGGATCCAAAATCTGAGAATGAACTAAAACCTCATAACCATGTTACAATGGTCATTGAATCCTCTCTGTTGTTCCCGGCCAACAAAATGTCACCTATATATGAGAACATGCTCATAAAGGAGTTATCGGGACGTATCAGACAGATGCAATGATCCTACTCGATCATTACAAAACCATAAGATATCACATTCTCGTAAAATCTCAAACGTCGCTGTCTAGATGATGGCTTAAGGTCGTATTTTGATTTCTAAAATCATCCACCTGATCTACTAGAACGAACCTAGAGGGATGCTCCATGTGATGTGACTCTAGATCCATGTTCGTGATAATCGCTAAATGGATTGAGATAAATTTGATTACGACACCTCAGTAGTCCACCCTTCATTCTAAGTGTAACCCTTGGTTACTAGACGGGTTCTTTACCTCTTTATCAATCCGTTGACATTTATCTTGGCTTTAAGAACCTACTTGTTCCCAATAGTCCTTCCGCCCTCAGGCTAATCAACTAGGTCCCAGACCCCGTTGATTCTCATCAACTCCTTCTCTTCATATATGGCCTTCAATAAGCGGTCTTTTGCATCTTTCTCGAGAGTCTCTTGGACCGTTTTAGATTTCTCATCATCCTATAGAGTCGCAACGAGGGTCTCACCCTCAATTGAAAAACAACGTTTAAATATGCATGCTCGATACTCTTAGGAGGAGAGAAAAAATTTTATCTTTTGACGGATCGCTCCCACTGAAATCAAGATCTATAGTAGATTCTTGTATCCCGCCGCTGGGCTCCCCAAGCCACTAGGCTCATCCATCGCATAAAGGGTAGGGTCCAAATTGATTTCACCTCTCTTAGGGATATCATTTTCAAGAAACATGGTATTACGAGACTCAATCTCGATTATAGTGCTATCCGTGTTCGCCTAAAAACACGTATTTTCTCGCGGGCCTAACTCACCTTGTGAATGCGAGAAATCGTGGCACAACCCCATAACCTCAAGTGGCTAAGGTCAAGCTGTCTCTCTGTCCAAAGCTCAAATGGGAAACTAACTAATAGTCAGTAGTCTCGTAATACTCTTCTTGAAATAGAGCCCCATGTGTAGTTTAGACGAATACTTGCGTTCTCGATCGGTTCTAAGAGTCTTTAATCTCAAATCTAACTGATTCTTAATCTCACTTATGAATCTCCTAAACCAGTCTAATGCCTCAGACTTATGCGAGGTCAGATAGATGAACCGAAACGCAAGCGTCTATAATTATCTATACAACCCCATTTCTGGTTCTCATGCTCATAAGACCACAAAAAAAGAAAAGCTCAATGGTCTAACTGCAATGGAGCCCCAGCTATCATTGCATTGTCAAATGGTTTTTTCGTCATTTTGCCGACTAGGCAAAACTCACATACGGGTAACTCGAATCTGCTCAGCGAGTTTAATAAACCTCTCGCTACTAACCGATTCGTCATCGCTTACCTTATGTGTCTAAGTCTACTATGTCATTCATTTATATCATCATCCACGTAATCAGATGTAAAGACAATAGTAGAACGACAAGAAACCATTACAAGGAGTAGCACCCAGTGCATACAATCCATCATGGATTAAAACCAGAACAATTTAGAAAATTGTCGTATTAAAAAAAAGGAATAATTTCACGCATAATCTAGTCAATTTTAGACAAGATACTAAATTGTAGATCCATCGAATGCCTACAGTATTAAAAACGTCATGACAAGTGTCGTTTCCTCTGACAATGACAAATGCTCTGTCCTTAACGTAAATCCTCCAAACTTAAGGATTCACTTGACGGAACTATATTTACGCACTCTTGTCTCGAGTTACGTGGTCGGTTGCTCCTGATTACAAAGGAGAGAAATCTGCGAGCATTATTGTGAATGAGACAAATCTCAAACCACGTAAAGAAGAAGGATATTAATTTCTGCTCATCACACTCACGAGCGAAATAACCAAATCTACCGCAAACGTAGCAATTTACATTGGTCTAATCAAATTCCTTTTTCTTACGTTCTTGTACCACGTTGTCGGTTTTCTCGGATGATTTTTTTATTACCTGGATCTCACGTCTCGTTTACATGCTTATGCTATTTGCTTAGCGCCGGGGAAGTCCTTACTCGACTCCTCTAAATAAACATGACTCGAGTGTGGCCTACTCGCCTCTAAGTGCTCCTCATCGAGTTCATATTACGTATGCACTTCAACGAAAATACGAATACTTTCGCCAAATGTGAGATAGACTTTCACGGTTTCCCATGAATCAGGTAAAAATATGGATCACATCCAGTACATAAATTCCATCCGAAATTTGCTCGTCCATATATTTTAATTTGGTGATCATACTTGACATTTGCATCATGTATGATCAACACTTTTCTTCTACATCTTCACATTAGGAGCTGAAGAAAGCAACACAATGCTCTTATGGGACGAATCGAATAGACATTTCCATAGGATATGACTCGTATAACGAGATTAAGTCATTGCCATTGATAAGGATTGCCCTAACTTAACAATTCTTTTCCATCATGCATAATAGATCTCTTTATCTTGTATATCCTGAGGCGCGGTATCCACCCTAGAGCCTATCATCTCATGCCTTAGATTGCCGTTAGTTTTTGCCTCTCGAGAATAAACTGAATCTACTGATAAAATCTCACAGATCACATCATTCAGTTTACTCTCCTTGCAAAAATTTAATACGACAGTTCTCAACGCATTAAGAGAAATATTTGTGACTTAGAGATGCATATTATCACATTTTTGTACGCCCTACGAATCATCAAAACCAAAATGACTTGAGTACAGACTCCAAAGTTAGCATATGAGTCAACGGACACCATATACCACAACTCGGAATCGCATCTTACTATTTGGACTTTGATTCGGCACACAAAAACCCACAAAAAGTCATATTTATGGATATAAGACCCCCAAAAAATTGAAAAAATTCGATTTTAAGCGACCTCACGCGCCGCCCGGGGACTACACTCGCCGCCGCACGGGGACTACACTCGCCGCCGCATGCCGGCGGTGCTTTCAACGTGCCGCCAGCAGCTTGCCGCACGCGCCAGACGCGCGGCGCGCTTCACACGCACCGCCACGCGCCTGGAGCTGCTCGGCTCACGCGCGTCCAGTCGCGGCGCGCGGCGCGCGGCTCACGTGCCTTCACACACTGAGCCGCCTTGAGTCGGGTTATACCGTGTCAGTCAACGGGTCAGGGTTGACCCGACCGTCCGGTCAATGGGGTCGGGGTCCGACCCGGTCGGTCGGGTTACGGGTCGATCCGGGTCAGGGTCCGACCCGAACCGCTGCCTACCCGCTTCACGCGCTTGTGTGGCGCGTGCACTACACGCACCTGCCAGACGCGCCTTATAGCGCGTGCGTGTCACGCACCCGTGGGTCTGGGTCGGTTCTTCTTTGCCCGACAGGTCTTGTAACGGGTTTTTCAACCCGATTGCTGGAAAACTCAATTCCAACTGTTTTTTCTCGCATTTTTCGACTAGAAAAAAATTAATGGATATCCTCAAAACATCTTACACTAGATTTTAGGAGGATTCATGTCCAAAAATGGCGAAAACCAACTACCCCAGTCGCGGCCCTCCGCGGCCATTCGGAAATCCCAATTTCCAGTATCCAAAACTTACAATAAAAGACATGAAAATGTAGATTTAGATGCAAGGAACACACTTATAACATTTTTATGCATCGATCCGCCCTCTAAAGCCATAGATCTAAGGTTTTCATGTCCGTACGGCCGTAAACTTTGACCGAACGTTTCATGACCCAAACTTGCTCCAAAAATTAAATAAAAAATAGTTTTGTAATCCCTGGGCCATGGGTATTCTTACGGTGTTCTCAGATTCACGAAATTTATCCGTGATTCGGACCCCAAAATTTTAAAACCCCAAAAAATAATTTCGAAAATCATTTAAATTAAATCCAACGATCGCTCTGATATCAATGTTAGATTTTATCGCGCATGCGGAAGCGTGAATTAAATAGTTCGAAATTTTTTGGGATAAATACCTCGATAGAGCAGTCTCCAAAATCCACCGTATCGCGATGTCCCTCGAACGGATCGCACGGTCGGATGGTGATCACGCAATCGAACTACCACCGTAATTCCATGACGCCTCAAGCCTAATGTCCAGTGAATCGTTTGCCGATGAGAGATTTTTCTACGCGAAAATCTTCATCCCTCATTCCATTTTCTCTCTCTAGAAAAAATGTGCCATCCTTACCATCTCATGGTTACTGTTCACGTGGAACAAGGAAGGAGAGTTCTTTTTCTTTAGATTCCATTAATGAATAATAATAGCATCATTATAGGGGAGTTACCACTTTATTGAGTGGTTAATAGGGTAGTTAAGGATGAGAGTTATCCCATTCCTAAATTACCCAAATACCCACCTCAATGGGCATATTAATTCTCCTCGCTTTCAGTTGTCGAATTCCAATTGCAATCTTCAACAATTCATTGTTGCGGTCTATTTTTTCATCGACATTTTCTATAGGCCTCGGCAAAATTTCACTTTACAATTGTTTGATAAAATTCCCAAACGACAGAAAACATGGGTAGGGATGGTAAAAACAAAATAGTGATTATGGCTACTGGGACTCAATATCCAGTGACGATAAGAGAAGAAGCAGGTTAGAGGATGAAGCACAATACTAGTCATAATCCTGAGGATATGTCGAAAATAGAGCATCCTCAGTGCTAGTGATTGGAGGTGGTTCGACAATTTTTTGCTGAAGAAGAGACGTGATGGTCGGATATTATGGGTTAAGCACCATTACTGTGTCTCCCTCTCTGGATCTGATCTCCCGTGGGCGTGCTTCGCGAGAATGGGTTTCTTCGTTTTTGTTTTTGTTTTGTTTTATTTTATTTTTTTTTTTTGGGTATACTCTCCCATTTTGAGGAAAAAATATATATTAAATATTTTTATGAAAAAATAAAGTTTCCATTATCTTTTTATATTATTTTAATAGTACAAAATAAGCTGAAATAGCCCGAAGGGCCAACTTTGTATTTTTTCATACTTGAGGGGATGGTTTTATATTTGTTGAAAGTTTAGAGGTATTTCTATATTTGGTTCATACTTCTCTGTTTTTAGTTCACGTGATTACTATTATTTCTCCAATAAAGATACATGAGTGTGAGTTGGTTTCTATGTGGTAGGAAGAGAAGAAAGGGAAATATTATTCTCTTAAAATTTTATTTTTTTAAATATGTTGGATAAATAAATTTTCCCTTTAAAATTTAAGATGGGTAATATTGTGGGATAAATGTTACTCTATAAGTACATGGGGGTATGAAAATGGGAGGAAAAGCTAAAAAAATAATAATGATGATGATGATGGTGATGATGGTGATATTAAAATATTTTTATAAAAAAATTATTATAATTTACTCTCTTTTCGGATTACCTCTTCTCTCGTGTCTCTCTTTTTCCCTCTGAAAAGAAGAAATAAGTAAAAGTTACTCTAAAAAAAATTAACAATAATATTGATAGGAATAAATTTTGTGGGAGCAATTTTTATCTTCTAAATGCTGTTATTATCATATAACACATGTCCATGTGAAATTGCATAAGCCATATCTAAATCTTAAAATACTTTTATTACACTTTAATGAGATTAAAATTGCGAACTTATTTTGATTTCTAAAATAAGAACAAGCAATTTTAAAATTCAAGAAATTAGAAAAGCTATCATTTAGAAATAGTGGATAAGTTCTTTTTGTATGCCTCTAAAATGATGATTTTAGATCACAGAGAATGTTTGGATAAATTTATAAATTTTTAAGACATCTTACTAAATGGTTAAAAAAATTTGTAAGCAATAAAATATGTTTGATAATTTTTTTAAAGAGTTTATAAACTACTACAAAAACAATAACAAATAACAAATAATAAATTGAGTTTTAATTTTAATTTGGTTCGTCAGTTTTAAAAATAAATATTAAAAAGAAAAAGAAAAAGTTTTGGTTTAATTTATACAAATTCTCTTACGCAGTTTATTTCTATCCAACATTATCCCCTCCTCTACACCCTTAACTATCATGTTTTTATAGATAATTTGTATCTAAATTTTCAATTGTTTATCTTTTTATTTTACTAAATTTCATATACTTAAGTTCTTGTTTCTCCTAAGCAATATATTTTTGGGTTTTCGTTGCACATATTTGAATCATCTCGGATGACACTCTTACATTTTATTCATAATTGAATTAATTCCCAATTTATTACGAATCTTTTCGTTTTTAATTTTATCTTTTCTAGTTTTACCACACATTTATCTAAATATTATCATTTCTATTACGGGTGTTTACTATTCTTATTATTGTTTAATAGCTCAACACTTAGTGTTATACAATAGTGCGTGCCTTATTACAATTTTATAAAACTTTTCATTCAAATGTTACAGTATTATGCGATCGCAAAGAACTCCAAATATCTTTCTTCATTTCATCAAATCTGCTTGACTCCTATAATTCACATCTCAATCTATACTACTATCATTTTTAATGATAGAATCATGATATCTAAAACGTTTATTTTTTAGAATATTTTCTCATTCTAATCTAATCATTTTTTTCATTATTATGATAATTGTCATTAAATTTATATTTTATATACTCAGTTTTTGATATATTTACTCTAAATTTTATAAATTCCAATATAACTGTCCATAACTCTAATTTAACACTAATGTCTTCTCTGATTTTATCAATCAATACTCTATCATTTATAAAAAATATACACTATGATATTTTACATTACATGTTTTTTGTGATTTCATTTATCACTGTTACAAAAATGAAAGAATTTAATACCGAATTTTAATGGAACCCAATAAAATATTAATAGAGAACTATCACTCAGACCCCCGCAAGTTTTTACATTGATTACAATTCCGTCATATATATATATATATTTCTAATAAAATTAATATAATTCAAAAGGATTTCTTTTTCATTAGCATCCACCACAATATATCACTAAAAATCCTATTATATGCTTTTTTTATATAAATAAATATCATATATAGTTCTCTCTTTTATATTCTATATGTCTCTATTAAATGTCTTAGCAAGTGAATTTTTTTGTTATGAATTTAAATTGATTTTGAGACGTATTTATTTTCGATTTCGACCTATACCCTATCACTCTCTCTCATAGTTTTATTGGTATAATTCATAAGTTTATAGTTGGAGTAATATTATATGTCTAATTTATTCTTATATATTGGTACAAGTGTGCTCTTCCTCTATATTTTGGACATTCTCTTATTTTGTCAAATTTTGTTAAAAAAATCCATTAACATTATTATACAAAATCTATCTAAACATTTCAACATTTCAATGGAAATACTATCAACTTCTATGATTTTATTATTTTTCATTCTTTTTAAGGCGTCCTTAATTTCATGAGAACGAATTGTATGTTTAAAATCTCTATTAATTTTTTTTTACAAATATCTCGATATTTTCTATATTTATTGTATTCTAAACATTAAAAAGATTATTAAAATAGTTCTTTCAACATTTTCTTATGTTTTCATTTTTTATAAATATACTCTTGGTTTCACTCTTAATATACTTAACACTATTTAGATCTTTTTCATTTTTCTCTCTTAATTTGACAATTCTATAGATCTCTTTTTCTCCATTTTTAGTCTTAAGTCTCTTGTACAGTTCATTATACACCTTATACTTTGATTTATGGATAATCTTTTTTATATCTCTTTTATACTTTTATATTTTTCATATGTATCGTTATTGTTATTTTAAGACTCCTATAACACTCTTATTTGGTTTGGATAGTTGTCTATATTTTTTCGTTCCACCACTTTGACTCATTGCTTATTGGGGCTTGATCGTTAGATACACAAAGAATCTTCATATCTATACTCTTAATATTGGAAGACATTTCTTTTTATATTGTTTCTGAATCATTATTAACAGATTAATTTATTATTTGAATTAATTTGTCTCTAAAAGTCGTTATTTTTTCTCTTTTCAGATTCCACTACTTAATTTTTAACTTTACAAATTGATGATATTTCTTTTACTTTTTAGACACACGTATATCTAAAATTAGAAATTTATACTAAATTGTTATACTCTCTTTCGGTATAACCTTACAATTTTTACAGGTTATTCTATCATCTCTTCTACTGAAAAAGAAATTTATTTGACTGGCATTGGATCTATTTTTATATGTAACTATGCGTAACTCTTTTTTCTTGAAAAAGTGTTTACGAGTATAAAATCGAATGTTATAGCAAATTTTAAAATAGTACTTTCTGCCTCGTTCCTACTACCAAATCCTAAGTTTTCATATATAGTTTTGAATTCTTCATTTGTCTCTCTTATATGTTTATTTAGTTCTCCTCCGATAAATAACTTTTCTCCACTAGATATGGTTTATATAAATTTATCTAAATTCTCTCAAAATTGTATTTTACTAACAGCATTTATACTTATTTGGGGCATATGTACACTAATTATATTGATTATAATTTCTCTGTCTACTATCTTAACAAGTATAATTATATCTTAATTTTTTTAATCTCTACTACATTCTCTAATAAATCTTTATATACAATCATTGTTATTTTATTTGTAGTTCTATCTCAATCCGTGTACCAAATCTTATGTTCATAAGGTTCTACCACTTTTACTTTTTTCCACCCACTTAGTTTCTTGAAAACATGTGATATTAATATTTCTTCTACTTATTATTTCTCTCATCTCCCCTAACTTGCCGATTAAGGATTCTATATTTCAAATGATTAGATGAATTCTATTTTCATAAATCATTTTACTTATTTGCACCCTAAGATTTTTTGTTAACTTGTCACTACATTCGGGGATTGATATAACGAAACTCCCCAAAAATTTTTCTATATTTGTCTCTCATTTTTCATTTTGATAAAAGATTTTACACTGACTATTGACCTACGGTAACTCGACTCATTTATCCGAGATTGAGACCAGCCTTGACGAAATTCTTTCAAATAAAAAGAGTTTATAGATTCTTAAAATAAAATATTTCAAGTTCATAAGTTATTTAAAAAATATGGATCAACCCCTTTCTTCCATCTTATCAACAATTTTACTATAACTTTTAACCTAATTAAAACACTGTGCTTGATACTTCATTATCTCATCTTTATCATCGTTCCATGTATCAATAAAGAACAATCTACGTTACAATAGCGCCATTTTCTTTTTACACATTTCAATACTAAAAACAATTTATAATTTCTTATTATTATCAAACACAATAATAATTTATAAAATCACAAAATATATTATAAGTAATTGTTGGGTTTTGTTTTGTTTTTTGTTTTGGGTATAAACACTTTTATTAGAAAATAATCGGATTCTTACCTTAAAAATTAATTGGTTAGGTGGATGAGTCTCATGATTATCTATTATGTTTAAAAAATTAAGTTAATCGATTATAAAACTTTAATTCATTTGATAAATAACCGACTACCTAAAGATACAAGAAGAGAGTGAATACGAAAACTGACATAATATTTAATGTTTCAAAAATCATCTTACAATGACTCAGAGAAAAAAGATTTGTTGATTTAATTGGCTTAATAATTGAGAATTAAGGTGTTAAAAAAAAATCCGGTGAGCCGAATAGAGAAAAAAATTGGTAGCATTTTCTGGGTTGTTTTGGTTCAGATTTGAGAACATTATTAAACCGCATCCCCCTCACCCCCTCCCCCTCCCCCACCCTATTTTCTGCTAAATAATTATCGGATCGGAGGAAAACATTCATTTTATTCGTTTCTTATGCTTAAACTCAATTAAGGAGTTAAGAGCATACAAACAAACACATTTACATTACAAACCAAACGACATCGACGGTTAAGATTAGGATTAGCATTGTCATTGGCATTGGCATTGGCATTGGTTAAAAAACATTAAGGGGCAAAAAATAATAATTTAGAATTAACTCGCAAAAGTTCAGGACCCATCATCTCAGGACATACTGACAATTCGCATTGTGCCGTTGCTGTCGCATTACGGTACATTGCAACCGTTGTGCTTACTTGGTTGGACCATTTGGAACCGACCTGGTAATTGAGGGAAAACGCTAGGGGTATTTATGTCCATTAGGTCCCACCTCTGTGTCCTCCTCTTTCTTCTTTCCCTTTTTCAGTTCCCGATATCCACCCAGAGCATCACCGATCCAAAACGCATAACCCAGAGAGAGAGAGAGAGAGAGCGAGAGAGCGAGAAATAGGAAAGGTTGTTCTGTTTGGGTTGGTGTGGTGCTAACAATAAAAATTAATCAAAATCAAGTCTTTATAGTTTGCTTCTTGCTGCCCGTGCTTTAATGGCCGCATCCTCTGTTTCTATGGTTGTTCCAATTGTGATCGTTTGCGTGGTGGTGACCTCTTCGATCCCAGGTGTCTCATCTTCGCCTTCGTACCCTCATCAATCGGTTTTCTTTCTCAACAATCTGCAATCTCAATGCCCTCGTTTCCTTTCTCCAATTCCTCCTCTTCAGGTACCCCCACCCATTCATTTCCATTTAAATTTTATTTCCTTTTCTTTCAGATTTGTTTAATATATTGACTTTAACATCTCCATCATCCTGTTATTTGTTTCTTGTGTACATTTATTCTTTCTCATTTGCCTTTCTTTGGGGTTTGGGGGCGGGTTGTTCTTTATTATTGCTATAACCTTCTCTGTCTGTTGATCTGATTCTCAAGTATGAGTTAAGAATTATTATTGGGGTTTTCTGCAATTTTTCCAATTCAACATAATTCTCTCCTGATTTTGGTATGTAGGTTTTTTTTTTTTTTTATTTGGAAAATAGAGGATAGGATTAGATGCTGCATACAGAATAACAGAGCCTGATTCAATTCTTTCCATCTCCATAGGTATAGGATTCACAGTGACGCGGGACCAGGTTTATTTGATGGCGGGTTGTTGTCTGAAGCCAGTTCGATGGCTTCTTTTTAATCTTCTGTAGCCATTTGACTCTGCCTTAACCAGAATACAAGACGCAATGGCTTTTCAGATTTTGATAATATACGAGATTTGCATCGAAGTAGAGACAACTTGTTTTCTTTTTCTACCCCTTTCTTTCGTGTCTGTGCATGGAGTAGAGAGTTGGTGGACAGTTTCTTGAGATAAACCGTCAATATTGACTTAATTGCGAATAATTATCCACTAAAAAAAGAGAGCGGGAACAAAAAGATAAAAACCTTTGAGTGCTGATTCCAGTTTCCAGAATCCTGAGAATGGCTGTGGCAGCAGATCATGTTTGA
This sequence comes from Dillenia suffruticosa, assembly GCA_033439265.1. Lineage (NCBI taxonomy): Eukaryota > Viridiplantae > Streptophyta > Magnoliopsida > Dilleniales > Dilleniaceae > Dillenia > Dillenia suffruticosa. Next base: position 133,236 of record JAVTVX010000013.1, on the reverse strand, counting down.
AAATGGGGGATATATCAATTAAATGTCTAGGTGGATGATTAAATATTGTCTTTTGGTTGGCATTCAATGAGTTTGCGCTGGTCAAATTGTCAATAAGTGATCCACCTCCGCTTTTGGGCACAAACCCATTTTTGCAAAATTGTAGTACTGATACACCATTGTCCTAGTTAAAAGTCCATTTATTGTTCTCTGAGTTTTGAAAGGATCACATAGGCAATTGGTTCACAACTATATTTTCACTCGAGTGGCACTAAATGGACAAGTTTATTGGGGTCTGATTGCTTGAGAGCAATCACTGGTATTAAAACTAGGAGTTTAGCTGAAAGAGAACTAAAGCTAACGAAGTGGTGACTGGGATTGGGCATTTGAGGTCAGAAGAGACCTAGGGAAATGGTGCATGGTTTTCCAAGAGGTTTATAGCTGTTGGGCTCGGGGCCATGGCTCTGTTAGAGTGCAAGTGCACTCAAGGCTAAACATTGTTAACCATGGTAAGTTTCAATCTTTGATTACGAAAAAGATTTTAATTTGGAACAATGCTACCTAGTTGGCTGGTTTGCTCCTACTCCCTAGAGTACTGCGATCTGCAACTGGTGGGTCTGTCAGGTGGATCTTGAGCTTTCATAATCCTGATTGAAAGCGAGAAACATACAATATTTCGTGTGGACCCAATTCATGTGTCGAAAACCAGATCAATGTTGTGCAGAGAAACATACGAGATCTCATCAGCAGCCAATTTATGAGTCGAAAACCAGATTGATGTTGTCGACAGAGACAGGAGAGAAATAGGGAACTTCTTAAGTGAGAGGCTTGGAGGTTAGAACGGAGGGTGGGAAACAAGTAGTTTCCTTTTTTTTCCTTTTTCTTTGGACCCATGAAGAGACGTGTTTTTCCTAAAGAGAGAAATGTGAAAAGAAGATTGCGAGAAATGCTCAAAAAAAAAAAGAATGAAAAGGAAGAGCAAGAGATCTTATTGAAGATTGAGTTCTCTCTCCCTCTCTCTCTCATTTAAATGTAAATTACCACAAGGTGGAATTCTTTGTTTATCTAGGAGGCTTTGGGTGATAGCAGAGCCGTAAAGAATCCAATAGTCGAAATCTGCTAAAAAAAATTATATGAAAATCCAATGGCCCAATTCATACTTAATTTAAGAATGAGTAGAAGCATCTAAAATAATCAAATTGTTTAGATCTTTGTGATTAATCTAATGATCCAAGTTTATTATCATAATTTTCATTTGTTTATTATTTATGAAGTAAATTTTCAAACATATTTTCAGATATTTGCTTGCACATAAACAAATCATACATAGTACGTAATTGGCTAAGCCTACCAGTTCAGTAACCATGTCCCAAGAAAAGCATGGCACCACATTCTTAATGCCCTTACCACACTGATAGGGACCAAAGCTCCAACAGTTGATCACCCTTATTTGAGCAGCTTGATTACGATTTTAAGAGTTAGCAATGAAAGGAGTGGTGGTACTTTTCCCTGTAGTGGAATCTTTTCTTTTAGAACTTTATTAGTTTAGTTTCTATTTTTTGTTTGAAATTATTTAGAAAGTTCTTTTAAATTTCGTTATTATTAAAGTTAACTTACAATTTTGTTACGAGTTTTCAGATTTCACTCATGTAGTAGTTTTAATTTTCTTAAAGTTGATTGTCTATCCAAAAACTTATAACTTTATTTTAAAAAGTTAAAATAAGAATTTCAATTTTCCAGAAAATTGCTTTGAGTTCTCTCAAACCCTCGAACATGTGATGCTTTCTTGCCCTTAGATGTGTATGGATCTACAAGTGTGATGTTAATAGATTATCCTCTTTCGTCTCATCTAGTTCTTTTTTTCTTTCAAATTTAGTTGCTGGTTTTTTATTCTGCACAAACCCTATTTGTTTTTCTAACACCAGTCTGTTGGCAAAACCCTAGATACTTTCCCTAAAATCCTCTAGAGGTCATCCTGCATCACGCATGTAATGATGGGAATGGGGATCCACATAACTTTGATTTTGAAAAGAATTAGAAAAAATTTAAAGTAGCACTAAATTGGAGACAAGAGCTAAAGTTGATGAACTGAATTTCAGCCTTGCGAGAAAGGGGCATGCACACCAACCTGCCATTGAAATTTTGATGCTATATGACTCTGCTCTAATATAAAGCCCTCTAATACAGATGGCTTATTATCACTGAAGTAGGAACAAAGAATCATGAGTAGAGGTGATGGATTGGGAATGAGGGGTGTTCCATCTTGATAGAAGGACTGAGATGTGAAAGGAAAATTGAATCTATGAGTATTAGATGACAAAAACAGGTCATGCAAACCTCTTGACTGAAAGCTTCTGCCTCTGCCAACCTGATGTTACTGCCATGTACAATTTTTGCCTGTGCACACCAATTTCCTTAATTGCCTCCATCATCACAATCCCTCTGCAACCGCTAAAAATTGTTGGTTTTCTATGGTGCTATCATCTTTTCCAATAAATTTTTACACTCGGGCACTGTGAAAGTAGGAAAATTAGGAAAATTTTGTGCCATGAAGGAGCCCAAGAATCCAAGTGCAAATTTATTGTCATTTGAACAATTTAGCTATTTTTTATCCTCCGACTCGTGCTTTCAGTACTTGTATTTCTTTGGTGATTTTCATACTGAAATTGCATCTAGTCATTGCTCTTAGAGAAGTATGATTTTTTTTTTTTTAATTCTTTACTTACACTATCAATCACAATCATTTAGTTGTTAATAGACTCATTTATTGGGGGAGAAGGTTTTCTCTTTTTATCCTTCATCAACACTACATGACTTGCAACTCCATGCAAAGTGAATTATGGCCATGGAGCGGCTTGAGGATTTGTAGAATGATGATTAACTTTTTTAGGATAATTCCTCTAGCCATTTTTTGGTTGTTTTGAAGGGAATGTAATATGTGGAATTTTTAGCGATTTGACAAATTCTTGACATTTATTTTCAACTTTTTTTGGGGGGGGGGGGGTGGGAGGAGATCTTGACTTTGGTTTTCTCTTAATATTCTTACTACTTTGTAGATGTTGGTAATTTTGTTTATTTTCTACTTGTGGGGTTCCTTTCGGAGTACTTCCACTTGTGCCCTTTGTTACTATTGTTTCTCACCTATCAGGAAAGAATGTTCTAGTTGTCTCCACCATGGCTGTAAAAGTTTGCTTCAATTAATGGGATTGAAAATCTGCAACTTATGTAATCGATGCTAATCTGTCCGCATTTTAGAAACTGAACAAATTATTTAAATTTAAGTAAGTTTTGTTGTTAAAGGGATCATCCTGCAACAGAATGGTGTTTTCTGTACTTTCTAAAGATGGAGATCATCTATGTAGCAACTGCTTTACGCTGACTGCTTCTTTAATTTTCTTTTTTGCCCTTGATTTCAGGTAAATGGGAGCTTCCTCGACAGATCTTTGAATTTCAAGCAAGGGAATGTATATTTTGCTGTGCTCTTTTATGCTTCCCGGTGCCCATTTTCACACAGCTCCTATAAGTTATTTGAAATCCTCAGCTCCATGTTTCCTAAAATACAGCACTTGGTAATTGAGAAATCTTCTGCTTTGCCAAGGTATGAGTCTTCCACCTACCCTGATTTGCAAAGGATGACTAAGTTATTCCCTCTCATATAAATGAACATAAGTTGTGATTTAATGCTGATAGGCTCCGAAATTATGGTTTCTGAGCCAAAATCATAATTTGAAGCTTGTAATGTGCTGTAAATAATCTGATGCATTCATTCATTATGTTACTAAAATGGCATGTGTGACATTAGAATTTTTGGTTTTCATGATCACATTCTGTTTTATGAAAGACATTTGGAGTGCCTGTTCCATTTTATTAGATATTAAAGCTTGAAATATATTCTCCTCTATAGCCATCTAGCTGGAAGCAACTTCAAGAAGTTACTACCAGGTTTTGTTGATTGGTGTTGTCTTATATGTGGTCTTGTTATAGTTATCTAGCAAAACTTAACATTCCTTGAATGTTGGACTGCTACCTTTGGGGACTACTTCATAAGGCTTTGCAAAAACTGTTAGAAATCTAATAAAGTTAGAAAGTTATATTCAGAGTTATTTGGTTAATATGCTATCGATTACGTTTTTCCTTAATGATGCTACTTTGTTGACATTTTTGGTTATTTATATTGTTTTGTTCCTTTTCGTGCAGTGTGTTCTCTAGATATGGAGTCCATAGCTTGCCCTCAATTTTAATTCTTAACCAGAAGTCAAGGGTGAAATATCATGGTTCAAAAGATCTCCCTTCCCTTACAAAATTTTATGAGAAGGCCACAGGTAAATATCATGGATGAAAACAAGGAACACCTTGATTTGTTTTAAGATTTCTCTGCAATCACATATTAGGTTCGTCCACCATGGTCAAGGGTAGCCCTCTTACTTTGTCTATGTGCATTGCAGGGCTTCAACCAACTCAGTATTTGGCTTGGGATGAATCTCTCAGTTCTGTTAGGATCAAGACACGGCATGGTTCATCACTGAAGGAGAAATTAAATAGGGAACCCTACTTAGCATTGTCGTTCATTTTTCTGATTCTAAGGTTGGTCCTGCTAATACTCCCAAAGGTTCTATCATGCCTCAGAACCTTTTGGAACTCATATGTCCCCCATCTGAACCTAGAAATATTTGGAGAGACAAGCCAAATTTTAGGGCGAGTTCTCCGCATGATTGACATGAAGAGGGTCTGGACCAAGCTTCGGTTACTTAAGACCAGGAACTTGCATGAAAGTGCAAGGAGTGGTCGGGCATGGGCTTCTTCTTGCTTCTGTCTCGTTGGGAGAAAGATCATGGGCAAGAAGGTCAAGTTAACCTCCAATATTTTATGCTCTGATGACTCAGGTTTATTGTGATGGCAGAAAGCCTTCAGTTTGTACATGCCTTGGGAGACACCCCCCCCCCCCCTCCACAAAAAAAAAATATATAATTTTACTTTCTTGTAGTGTTTCCAAGATAGCATGCCTTTTTTGGTTATATTAGTCATAACATTGATAAAGATAACTGAGAGCTGTGAGGACCCCCCTTGCCTTTTTTTTTGGTTCCCCACACGTTTTCTTTTAAGGTGGTTGTCCGCCATTTTTTGGTTAATTGTGTTCATGTTCCGTTGAGAAGGCCCGCCGGGGGGGGGGGGGGTGTTCAGTGATGGGTTGTAAATTTGAGACAGCTTCATTGTGTAGATTATTTACTCCTTGTGGCGTACTCGTGAAATATTGTGAGTTGTGGTGTGGGTTCATCTCGCGCATATTGATGACTGTTGGAATGTATTTCTAGTTACTGACCTTAGGCAGGGGACTTCAGCTTTATGTATCGCCAGTCCGTTCTCAATGCAGCACTGTCCGGGTTTATGTTGTGGCCTCGGCTATTAATCTACTCATAACCTCGGTCCTCTCTCACCAAATGAAACACACCAACTTAGTGACTCATGCATGACCTTTTTTTTTTTTAATTACCTTCCTAAGGTTGTTTTCCCGCTGATACCATTATCCAATAACCATAAAGATTTCAGTTGCTTTCTATTCTATCTATCTCGTTGGTCCTTCGTCTTGCCGTCCCCTTCCTGCTCGCTATGTGCATTTTACATTAGTTTTCGTAGAGGTGCCCAACTAAATAAATATTATAGGGCATCTTGATTAGAAATATTCACGACCACGTGTCATATGAATAATTATTACAAGCTTAATGCTGTTTAAGCTTATTTAGTGATCATTTGTAAATGTATTTATTGAATTAATTTTGGTATCATCTAACCCCTTTATTATAAAATTATTTTTGTAACTCAGAAAGCAATTTCGGGGTATCCTTAGAACTCCACACATGCGGATCCTAATTGACACCCATAACACCATGTCTTGAAATTTGGATTCTCTAACGATAAAAAAAAATACAAAATACAGCTCATGCATTGGGCAACATACGCGGCTAAGACCAGATTCTGTCCCTATTATAAACACGTGTCTGCCATACAATACAAACAAACCTGGAGAGAGAGAGAGAGAGAGAGAGAGTCGGTGTTTGTGTTTTGAGGTAACTTTAAATGTACGTTTAGCAAGTACATAGTATGGAACCTGGTCATGAATCGACATTTTGCTTGGCCGCGCAGGGAAGCTGTATCAGAGTCTCTTCTTGTCATTAAATCAAACAAACAAAAACCAAGTCAGGGTGTTGCCACACTTTTTATTAAAAATTTTGAGAGGTTGGGTTATTTTGCTTTTGCAATAGACCTTATTTTGGTTAATGCTACATATTTTCACGTTATAGTCATGCCCATCTCGAAAATTGAAAAATATAAAAAATAAAATTTAGAAGTTAAAGATTTCACTACTCGAATGCTTTCCTGGCTCGTTGTTATGGCGTAGGTGATTATATTCAAAATGCAAAAGTGTCCCCATCTGTCCTCCCAGCAAACGAAATCAGGCAAATGCACTCCCCTCTTTATTTCTATATATTTTCTATTGTATATGTTACTTTACCTAGTTTTCATGTGTCACGTTCAAATGTTACAAGTGGGAAGGGGGGTAAGCCAGATCATACATAAGATATTCATATATTCAGCTATTGGCCAGACACTCAAAAAAAAAAAAAAATCCCAAGAAAATATACTGGGGGCTTGGCATGGACAGTTGTTGACTTACGAGATGGGGTAGTACAGTCTATTATAAGCCTTTCGCTTTCACCTTCACCTTTTTTCTTTTCCACTCCAACCTTCTCTTCTTCCGCTTCATCATTCTCATTCCAAGCAAACTTCAACAAGCAACCGACACCCAGCCTTTTTCTTCCGATCCCATTTCGGACTCCTACTATTACAAGAATCTCCCCTCCTTTTTTCATAAATAATAATGAAAATGTTAATAATTATTTCTTAAATAATTATCAAATAAATTCACCAAATATATAGGATAATATTCAAGTTACAAACTGGGGGGAAAAAAACGCATGAGCTCGGTTTGAGTAAAGTTTAATCATAATGCTATAGCTCAAAACAAAAAATATGATCCTAATAATTCTAGAAAAAGATACGAACCCTTCTACCGGTAGACCAGTTAAACCACGTTCTCTCGAGAAAGAGTTGGGGGTTGATTCCTTCAAAAAGCAACCGACACCCTTCTTCAATCCCATTTCGGACTCCGACTATTACAAGAATCTCCCCTCCTTTTTTCATAAATAATAATGAAAATTTTAATAATTATTTCTTAAATAATTATCAAGTAAATTAACTCGGTTTGAGTAAAGTTTAATTATAATGCTATTGCTCAAAACAAAAGATATGATCCTAATAATTCTAGAAAACAGATACGAACCATTCTACTGATAGACTAGTAAACCACGTTTTCTCGAGAAAGAGTTGGGGGTTGATTCCTAAATGAGAAATTCCAAAGCAGGGGTCTGCTAGTTTTACCATGTCATCAACCTATGGTTGTATTCGGTGAGTACGCAGTGTTTGTTTTGAATACTAAAACAAAACAAAATGTTTTTAATGGCATAAAGAAATATCAAGGAACCCATCGTTGAGAAGAAGTTTTGCTTTAGGTGGGACCCGGGTGAGGCCACCTCCAAACTGGACCCTTTCGGAAGGATAAGCCTTCCCAACCATATCAAAATCACATCAAGATCGCAATTATATTATTCCTGCATTTGCCCTTTTGCGTCTGCGCCCATCGCTATTAATCTCTTTCCCGATTCAGCTCTCTTGATTGACGAGTTAAGCTAACACAGCACAACAAGACTTATCATGCGTCGTGGCCTCCTTGACAAGTCACACCGAAAACTTCACCACCCATGAAAGCCACCATCTTTGATCTTCATCTACACTCAATTCTAATTTGGATACCTTCCGGTCTGTATTTCAACCTCAACCACCTCTCCTCCCCGTTAGAAGAAGAAGAAAAAGAAAATCAAGTCAACGGACATGGATATTGAGGGGTGGGAATTACTCCCGAAGGATGGGTTGTTCGATTACCATGAAGATGCTGACAAAACTGTTTACTCCTCCAACCCCAACACGAACAAGCAACATGGCTACCAATATCCCAAAACTGTTTTTAACATGAACTACTTCAAAATCGTTGAAACCCCAATTGATCCAAAAGGGGTCTCCGATTCCAATCCCAATTCCAAATCCGATCAAGTGGTTCAATTGCCTTTTGAGTTGGAAACTGCAGTTGGGAAAGGGAAAATCCCAGATGAAGAAGAGGTAGCTGTGGTCAAAGAACTCACACAGGTCCCAATTGAGATCAGGAGGATCGTACCAGCCCCGCCGGCCATCTCTCAACCAGAGAAGGGGGAAGGCGATCAGGACACGGTTTCCCAAGTTTTCTTCAAGAAAATGAAGGATAATGAATTCGTCGACATGAAAATGGATTCCCCCAAATCGGGAAAAAGGGGAATCCTTCCTCAAATTGAGGTGGGTTCTTTCCAATTTGACAAGACTGAAGCCGCCATCATGGAGGACAAGAGCAGTCCCAGGATGATAACCAAAGGTAATTCGGATCATAAGGAAGTGATCACGTGGGAAGAACATGGGGGTGGTTTCAACATATGGAGGTGGAGGTTCACGGGGATCGGTGCTCTTTGCTCCCTCGGTTTTGCTGCCGCCACCATTTGCATTCTCATCTTCGGAAGCCGTCAGACTGACAAACATAATCAGCAGAATCAGAAGCTGCGCTTTCAGATTTACGCAGATGAGAAGGTTTGTTTTGCTGTTTCATACAACGTTGTCAATTGAGAAAGCAAAAGTGCTTTAAAGTACAAATTGAAGTATTAAGTGTGTGTTTCCTGAATTGAACTGTAGCAGAGGGCAATAAGGCAAGTGGTTCAAAGGACAACAAAGCTGAATGAGGCAATATCAGCGGTGAGAGGGGGGCCACTCACCAGAGCTCACATCACCTATGGCGGCTACTGTGATGCTCTTTAAGGGCAGGACAACGTTTGTTAATATTTGGATTATTTTTTTCCCTATATTTTAGTGCAATCATTTCCCACATGGGCTACAAGTTAGCAGGTTCCATCTTCCAATGACAATGTAATTTGCGGGGGCGAGTGGTGGTTTTTCTGCATTTGTGTATGATAGGTCGTATTTACTTGATTTCTGTGTTTGTATGTATGTGCGTATGTTTGTTAAGTAGATGGTTATGACAGAGGAAAGGAGCTGCATCTGTGTGTTGATATACATATATGATTGTGGCATCCCTAGCTTGTGTTGTATGTTTTCAGAAATATTTGAAAACCAAAAATACTATTTTATTGTAATTTATACATGTTATCATGCTTAGCCACTTGGAATCTCAGACTGTCTTCTTTACCTTTTTAATTTTGGTTTTTCACAAAGTCAGCTCCAAGTGAAAGTGAGATTGAAATTACTCATTATTATCATCATCAACCATTGCCACTTGCCTCACATCCTCAACTTGCAAAGCAAAAGTAGAATCATGCTGAAGCTTTCCCCTTTTTCTTTCTTGATAAAATGAAATGAAATGGATTTTGTTTTGGATTTCAGTTACATTACACGTAAAACTTTTTCAACTCTCTCTCCTCTGTCTAAACCCCCCCGGGGGGAGGGTTTCCAAATTTGCTACTCCGCCCCAAAAATTAAAATGAATGCTTAGACACTTGGAAAAAGGAGCAGTAACGTCCGTTGCAAGAGTGCGTCTGCCTCATTTTCTGCGTTCGAGTGGGTATGAGTCATAACCCACATAACATTGTCCACTAATTTCGTCCTCCAAACAGAGCATCTGTTTAAATCCCAAGGATAAGGTAATGGGAAATGATGTAATATTTCCCTCTCCAAAGTCGATATGCATGTTAGGTGCAACCGTGACATAATGAAACCACCCCCCCGGGGGGGGGGGGTTGTTATGCTATGTATTCACCACCCAAGAAGGGAAAAATTGTGATCCTACTTCCATCGATTAATAAATTTTCACGATGGTCGGGTAAAATGAGGTTCAACCTCAAATGTCGACCGTCAGGGCCTTCGTTCATAAGCCATAAAGAGAAATCCTTTATATACTAGAGCAAAGATCAAATACTTTACCCATATAGTCACAGCACAAAATATTGTTCATATTTACATATAATTATATATATCTCCCACAGGACGGAGCAAAATGATTGAAGATCATAGGATGGGATTCCGTTTTGGGGGAAGGGAGAAGCCGGTCTTTTTTTTTTTGTATTATATCAATCAGTATACAGAATCATATTTTGATTAATACAGTTTTAGACTTATAGTGATCTATTTAAAAGGATTACTCTCGCAACGTAATTTTTTTTTATAATCAATGTCACGAATCAAACTTAAAAAATTGATTAAAAAATCTAGCACGATAGACCAACTATGGGTAGAAGTCAGTCTTTTCTCACGTGAGAGACGGGTCAAGTGGACTCATTACGGTGCTAAAAAATTCTCGAGAAGCATTTTTTTCTTTTAATGTGTTTTGGATCGACATGAGAACGAGACTAAACAGCTAGACTAGTGGAGTATAATCTGGAACGAGAAGATATTTGGGGCCTAAAAGGCATAAAAGGCATAGAATTTAAGGGTAAGAAAATGACTGACAAAGACAACCAAACCAAACCCCTATAAACGAGATTTATTCAGACCGAGGAGGGAAACCCCACCACCCAATTCCTTTCACGGGAAGAAAAAGGGTGTCCTTTTTGTATACCCCTAGAGAGAGAGAGAGAGAGAGAGAGAAATAATTTGTATTCGTAGCAGTAGTAGTAGTCTGAAAAAAACTGCAACGGCAACATTGTGTTGGTGTTGATGGATGCCTCCCACCCCTCAATCTGGAGGCATGTGTTGGGCTCCCCGTGCACCCCGTGTCGTTTCTGCTTGCAATGGGAAGCACTCCCAAAATGTCCAAATTAGCTGAAGCTGGTCTCCCCCAAATTACCCCTCCCTCATCTTCTAAACTGAGGGGTTTAGCAAAATCAGACTCTCTAATTTTGTAATTGAACTCATTCAAGCATAACTTTGTCCTATTAACCAAACAAAGGGAACCCATATCCTTTCAGCAAGTCTCAACCCTCTTAGAATAATTGTACGAACACACATACGCACACGTATGTATGTTACTTGTACAAGTATTGGCTTAAAAACGCGAAAAAAAAGGAGCTGCCAGGTGCAAAAAGTAATTGATTATATTGGGTTTGATAGCTCAAGATCGTACAATCCACGACTGCAAGAACCCAAATTCTATTAGATTTACTAGATTATAGTTAAGCCAGGAAAAAACCGAATTACCTTTCAGCGCCTCGATCTCTCAATCCTTACCAAGCGGACCCCTGTAATGCAATGAATCTTATTTGTAATTATTTGATAAAGAAATAAATCTTCTGATTATTCAAATCTTCACGAATCTCAATCTTAACGAAAACGTTCATAAATATGAGGGTCTGATACTTTCAGTGGGAGTCGAATCTCGGTCATAGGGTACTCAATGCTACATTCAGTGGAACCAAACCACGTTAATATAGACACATCTTTACGATCTCCGTTTCTTAAAATTTTATCCTAGCTCTCTTATACAAATACTAATTAAAGTACATTAATAAACGATCAGTTAATTTAGTGAGATGAAACGTTATGTACCTTAATCAAAATTCAAAATTCGACTCACAATTTGGATATGAAGCATATTATATTGGGAGGGTAACTCCCTTAATGAGTCATTGTAAGTCTCGAACGAAATTAGTTAAACTATAACTTCAGATACCAGTTGGTATAATACAAAAAAAAAAAAATTAAAGTACATAGCATATCGAAATATAAAGTCATTGCATGATATTTTGGGTAATGAGAAATGCTAGCTAATTAAAGTGGTCATATTTCGACTAATTCAATTCAGAACTTACATAGACCTATTTAAGAAAAATACCATCCTAACGTAGTTTTTTTCATGTCCAACCCACGAGTTAAACTCGGAAACTTGGTTAAGGAATTTAACACCACATGTTATTAAATTAACTGTCGGTAACATATATATATATATATATTGTTAGATGTTGCATGAAGATTATGGAATTAAACATATTTATTTCGGAGAAATAGATTACTATTTTGGTAATGAGAAAATATTTTGTTAGATGTTGCATGAAGAATATGGAATTAAATATATTTATTTCGGAGAAATAGATTACTATTTTGGTAATGAGAAATTTCCTAGTATGATGAAAGAAGCATTTTGATATTCCATATTAGTGTTTTTTGTAATTCCCGATGGTTGGTTGGATAAAGTTAATATGAATGCGTGAGTAATAAGAGAGATTGCACCACATGTGACATGAGTAGAAATGATTTTGGTTTTATATCTGGAACTGGATATCTCATTTTACAAAATATTATTCAAACTTGTAAAAAGAAAAAGGCATCGTTCAAACACAGAATTTAGGAAATATTATTAGTCAGCAAAAAAAAAAGAAAGACAAATCGTAAGTGGCACCCTGGCACCCTGGCACCCTGGCACCCAACCCAACCAAGTAGACAGATGGAATAGCAGAGAGTTGAGGAGCGCGGTCAATAGCATTTGCACTTTGCGCAGTTCTGAATCATGTATCAGGATTCGCTTCTCAACACCTTTCCATCTCAGTTTGCATTTCCACAATATATACATATACAAAAACATATACACATACATATATATATATATATAACCAAACGAATCCTCAATATATTATGAACAATGACGATGATCCACCAGTAGTAAGAATCTGCTTATTTGAGATACCCAAAGTAACTAAAAAGAAAAAAACAAGGCTGAAGCTAAAGAATGGTCAATCCCTTTTCTTTCTCAACCTCATCCCTTCACATGACGACCACCCCATGACATACATTTTATAGAAATCCACCGAGTCATCAAAAAGCGACATAGAGAAACAAAGAAAGAGAAAGAGAGCGAGCAAGCGAATCAAACGATCTCTACAGAAGCAGTATGAAGAAATCCAAATTCAGAAGATGAAGATCTAAATGTGTGGAGACGGAGAATTGAGAATATGGTTTAATTGAGAAAATGAAGATCTAAATGTGTCTCAGGAAAAATAATGCACCTTCCTATTTGCAAGGATATGCTTGCTTCCAAGTTTTAGTAATGATACGCGATTATGGGAGATTCCTTTGTCATTACTCAACATTAAGAGAGAGGGAGAGAGAGAGAGAGAGAGAGAGAAGGTAAGCATGCCATCCCTCTCCCCTTCAGTCAAGCACATGCAATATCCTTTTCATATCAAAGATGGACAGCAAAACATATATAAAATAATCATGTAATTTGGAAACACAAGGGTCCATTAACGCCGTTGTTGTAAACCTTTTAGAAAGACATAATCGATTTATTAATCAATCGCCATACAGAAAAGTACCACGATTGCATTCCTTGTTGAATTAAAATTTCAAATATCCGCAGCAAAACACCGCCACCACTTTGGGTCCCCTCCCTAACATGGTTACATGGTTCACTCATTTCGTTTTAAATCTCACCACAACGCCATCTCCTTAACACTTCTTCAACATGCTTGTTAAGGTTACAAGGACAGGACCCACCCAAAACCTTCAAATTCAAAACCCACTTTGGCTCCCTTTCTTTTTGTCTCAATGCCAATCTTCCTTTCTTTTCTTGATGTGCTATGGTTATTCCAGTAGCCAGCTGAAATTGCATACGGTAATATTGGTGGGTTTTATGTCTGCCCAGTAATTTCCTACTTTGAAGCCTTTTTAGCGCATAAACAGTCTCTCCTTTGAGAATTCACTGGTTATCAATCCAGAACCATGACAACAACATTCACTTCATGGCAAAAAAATAAAAAAAAAAAGACAGTGCAACCCAGAATCATCCACAGCAATCCCTATTCCCAATTGAAAGAAACAACCTAAACTATCACACAAGCATGCAATAGGCAAGAATCTAAAACCCCATCTCTTCTAAACCTGTTTGACTAATGCTTATGCTCCCTTATTAGCTAATAAATCAGCATGTTTTATGGCTTCCCTAAATTGTGAGTCAGCCTGCACTTCTGTTGTTCCTACCAATTAGCTCTCCGCTATCCAACACCAGACAAACCTCTGGTTTGTCTGAGCTTCCTTTTGGTAAGTTCAGCATCAGCAACCACACAAGTAAGCTTGAGCATAACTACTCCCAACCCAAAAGGACATAATACGTGAGGCATCTGCGGACTCACCAATTCCCTAGAGAAACCAACAATAACTTCAGCCAACCTTTTAACCTTCCCAGAATATCAACAGGATACCGGGGAAGAATGATACCTCTAGGGCTGCAATTAAATGGCACAAAGTTAGAAATAGATTCCAAATCTTTATCAGATGGCCAGGCCTAGACAACCGGTCCACTTGCAAGAAGCTCCATCCACATACATTCCACAAAAAAAAAAAAATAATAATAATAATGAATCTCAGAAAATATTAACACCAAACATATCCGGCCACATGACCCTCACATGTGAAGAGTAGGCAAATTTTTTACAAAGAAAACCAAAGCTAGAAGAAATTACAAGTAGAACCGTAGAAGCATCTGATTTTCCACCAATCAGTAATTTAGGTGAATATAATCTGGCAAAAAATTTTCCTTGCTTCATTCAAGACTTCCAACGCAATGGCAGTAAGAATGAAATTCTACAGATCTTCATTGCACTCACCAAAATTACAAGAATCGTTAGCTCACACACTGGAGAAAACGCAGGATCTTTGTTGAATGGTGAAAACCAGACCTTAACTGGTATCAAAGTACATGATGTTCAAAGTTGTATAAGAGGGAACGTCCTTGAAACTATCTTCCAAGAACCACGAGTTGATAATACTTGCAGATGGATCATACTGAACTCTTTCGGGCCATTTGTCAACTAGTCTAAAACCAAACCTAGCTGCAGTAGAAAGTATAGATGGCTCATCTACCTGCCGAAAGACATGGCAAAGAATTAATGAAGGAACATAATCCTGTTTCACTCTTCTAGTCAAAATAAGCTCTCCCGCCGTTGCAAACAAGGGTGAGATGGCTTCAGGAACATAAGTCACGTCAGTTCCTATGATGACTTCATACCCTCCGTTGGCCAATTCCCTGATGGCTTCTATATCAGCCGCATTTCCCCACTCCAGCCTTCTTGTAACAAGTTTGGTATTCGCAGGTGCACCAAGATTTGAAGCAACATTTTCTTTTAGTAAATCAAGAGCTTTAGTATCCCCATCAGTTGCAACAACGAGATCAGCAGATTTTGCAGCAACCATAGAGCAAATGCCTCCACAGCCACAGCCCAACTCCAATACCCTTTTCCCTAGAACAATAGATGGATTCACTTCCAGAACTGAAGCCATTAGCCGGGCCGATTCCCACAGCATCAAACCAGTTGACTTGCAGGTGTGCTGATACTCTTTTCGAAGTACATTAATCTTGAAGTTTGACTTTCGCAGATTGACCTCTATGATCTTTGAAAAGCCAACAAGAGAAGAGCATTAAAATGGTTGTCTAGACAGGCAGAATGGCTCACATCAGCAATACCATCACTTTGGAAATAGGCTACATCAACTATACACGTAAAATCTACAGAACTGATTAGCTAGTTTATATATGAGATGGTTTAAGATCAGCAAAAGAGTCAAGGTTAAGCACTTGATAATCCATTGACAAAATATTCCTTTACCTCATTATTTGCAGGTGAAATACCAAACATTTCAGTTGCAAGACCCTCAGAAAGGTCAACTTCATCATCATTTTTAGGGCCCTCTTGAGCACCCTCATTAAGCTTAGGCTCAATAATATCCTGATTGTTGAGGCCTTCACAAACAGCTTCTGTAGGAGAAGTCATCTCCATATTTGAAAAGCGAAATACAGCTTGGATCCATCTCCTGAAATTGCAGACATGTAAGAATCAAGATAGAAGGGGAAAAATGCTTCTTGAAACAACAAGCTTCTGTCACAAAATAATCGATAGGACTTCAAATCTGTTGTGTACTTCCTGAACAACTGATGCACATGACGAAACATTTAGTTATGCACTTTATTCTTTCATTTCTTTCTAGGATTATGGACTACAAACTAGATGCAACATGCCCAGCAGCTCTCGAATGCTATATTATACTTTACTTTTATCGCTTACCGATTCATCAGTATTTCCCTTGACCGGTTCTCTACTTGCTTGCAACACAAACCGAGTTCCTCAGTCTCAAATCCATTTTCTTTAAACAAATTGGCCAAGAACTCCTCCGAGAAATAGAAGGCACGCTGAAAAGTGAAGAAGATATATCAAAGTAAACCGATTGAGAGTAAAAGACAAGCAGAAACAATGGCTGGATTAAGAAAACTCACAGTTCCATCACCCCTAACATAAAAGTTTTCACTAATTTGTTGATCCTTGCAGTCGAACCTTTCCTGAAATACATTATTGTGCGAAATAGGACAAATTAGCAACCAGATTTTCCTTCTCATGAGCAAAAACCTGGGAAAACAGTGTAACATGATTGGAATGATAAATTGAGCCATGGGGCTTACTTTATATGTAGGTCATAAAAATATAAATAATAAAATATATTTGGCTCTACAATGATTACTACGTAATAGTTATTTGGATGTAAGAAAATGACTTCTTGGGTTCTTATTTTTTGGATGGAGGAAGTAATTTAATAAGCCCAGGGAATCCAATCTGGTTATCCATTAACAAAGCCCAGAATCGGAGAGAGCTAGACATGACCCAAGACCACACAAAAAGGGAGATTTGAAACTGAAAGGCTTTACTATTTGAGGTAGCTATGGCTACCTTTTTTCATTTTTCATAGGCACACAAAAACAGGTAAATCTTCTTTAATTGAGTAAAAAAAAATGGTGTTTTCAAGCAACTCAATTTGGTGGGAGAAACATTTATTTATGAAGAACAAAGGCCACAATCAGTTTAACACCTCTATGAGGGTGCATCAAACCATAAATAGTATAGAAAACATCATGAACCAGAGTACCAAATGAGGACATTTCTGCCATACAAGTCCAACATGAAGGAAAATATAGAAGCATATACAAACTTGTTGAAAATACAGCATAGGTAGTGCACCTGAGCAAGATCACCAAGCGCATAGTCACGAAGCAGCACATAACCATTTGGCTGTAAAAGAAACGTCAAAACCAAAAGGTTTGTCATGCTTGAAGGATTTCAAGCTATTCACATAACAAGAATTCATGAGTTCCAAGTAAGCTAATGAAATTCACCTTGAGAACTTTTCTGACATTTTGTATCACAACAGGCATCTTCTCAGGGGATACTGCAGATAACACAAAAATCTGCTTAAATGGGTCAGCTAGTTAACTGAGAAACGAAAAGTAGCATATCCAAGCATCAAAAAATGCTTGAAGTTTTGAACAAAGCCATCTAAAAAAGTACAGAATAATGCAGTCTACAAACAAAGTGTGAAATTGTGAGTCTTATCAGAAATACCATGGTTACAATATCCACCGAGGATGGAGAAATATGCTTGGTTAAATCATCAGCTGTCAGGTCACAGACAAATGCACAAACTCGAGCCTCTGTGAATTCTTTATGTGTCTGCAATAGTCAAAGGAGATGCAGTCACACAACAAACAAACAGAAGCAAGGCATCAGGACAATTGCACAAGATGCATTAAAAAATTTTATGATAGACGAATCTGATAACTTCTAACTTAACAAGTAACATGGCTTTTAATGTAGCGTATGCAAAATACAGATTCATGTAGCAGTCACAACTAAGTTGGGATCAAATCATAGTTGAGTTAAAGTATGTATTGATCAAGAAAAACGAAAAAGGCATAGACGTACAAAGCTTATCTTAACAATTTTCCAGATTATTCCTCCAATGACAGTGAAATAAGTCAAGTATCAAATCACTCATTGAGTTACTAGAAAGAAATGAAAATTTGAAATGTCTGTAAGACTCATTTTTCTCGTACTGAAAACAGAATAAACTACTTCAGAAACTGCAGAAATTTAAATGTCAAGTGAAAGCACTACAAGGAAGTTGTATCAAATTCCCAAACAATATGATATTTTGACCACATCTTGTATGCCTCCTTTAAATTATGATTAAGCTCAGATGACTTCACATTGCAACTAGAATCACCATTCATAATCATATCTATCTTGCCAATCCACTCTTCCACCTGAACATCTTTATTGACAAAATGCTCACGTTCATGCACCAGACACCATATTCCAGATCATTTCCGATTCTTACAATACAAAGAAGTAAATGCTAAAAGAAGCTATCATTGTTTAGCTAAATTAGAAAAAATGTCAAGCAGAATGCAATAAGCTTTAATGAACAAACATAATTAAGTCCAGTTTGTCTGTGGGAGCTTCCTTAGATGGGGTTGACACAGATTACCCCATGATAAGATATGAGAGGAACAAGAAAGAGCAAGAAAGTTCCCCATAGCAATAGAATGTTTCCAGAGAGTCAGAATTAAGTGGAAAAATTTACAGAGATTTTAGGTTAATATTGAGTTTCTTCTGGTTAATATTGAGGTTTCTTCTTTCTTTTTTCCCCCTTATGTATAAAAGAAGGGAAAAAAAAACTTTTCATTTGCAGTGCTACTATTGCCAACACAAAAGGGGTAAGCATTGATCCTCTTTACCAGAAGAATAAGAGATGCCCACGGAGAATTTCATTTTGGTATAGTACACATGATGATCAAAGGTTTTATACCCAATATTTCGAAAGTTTTAGACGAGTATTTAGCATTTTACGCAAGAACATATCTGATAAAATGTATCACAGTCATGGATGGAACAAACAGCAGACAGAGAATCAGATGTGAAGATGGCCAACAGCAAGGGCCTAATATTTATCATTTAAGGAAGGCACTATGAAACTCAACCCACATAAGCTATTCATATAAAGTTCTAACCTTAGATGTTTATACCTATGACACAATCTTAAGGTGCATGGCATGATGGATATGATTTTCAGCATTCAGTTGGTACCACTTAAAGATTTCTATGATATAAATTAAGCATCTCAAGCACGGTTGCGATGGATCTTATAGGAAAACTAAGTATACGAACCTTAACCAGGTCAACAGCACGAGGTGAGAAATCGCATCCGTAAACAAAAATATGAGGAAATGTCGCCAAAAGCGGAAAGATAGTATTTCCAGCTCCACAGCCTACCTGAATACGACAACATATTCAGCAGCTCAGAAGAGATTAAAACTCTGGCACTTGAAAAAGAGAATGCCCAAGATGAAGAGATAGAGAGAGGTCTTACTTCAAGAATGATGCTACGGGCTGCTCCCTGAAAGGGAAAAGTGAGGGAAAACGTAGAACAAATGTCACAAAGATATCAAGAATCATAGAACTATGATTAAGTGTGATGTAGAAAAGGGGACGATGGGAAAGTAAAGGGGAACTGACAGAGAAGTAATGACCCCATTCTTTGTCCAAGTAATGCCGGTCCTTAAAGAACTATGTTTCAACAAATAAAAAGAACAAGATCATAAGTTAAAAGCATTTACTGGAAATTGGGGGGGGGGGGGGGGGGGAGAGAAGGGGCACTTTACTTTATCTTGGTGGCGCTTGTAGAAGATGTCCCAATACTTCTTAGCATCCCTCTCATACTTGTCTGCTCCACTCCCACAACAATAACAATATTTTCTAACAATGAGAAATCGGGAAATATGCTGTTTCCCTCCTAAACTAAAAAGTTTCCACCATGAGAGAGAGAGAGAGAGAGAGAGAGAGAGAGAGAACATTACCTCTCCAAAAAGGGGAGACTCCAGAGTTAAAGGTGGTGGAGTATAGCTGTAGTTTTGGGGGTTGATCCTTGTTGGACGCCATTTCCTGCTGCACCTCTGAAATACTAGTGCCACCTACAATACCATCATACCCATATATGTATGTGTGTGTGTGTGTGTGTGTGTGTGTGTGTGTGTGTGTGTGTAGAGAGAGAGAGAGAGAGAGAGATCGCTCTGCGTCGGCGGCGTCGGAAATTGCGAGAGAAGGTATTGTGAATGTAGGAGCGGGGGAAGGGCTTTATCAATCTTCCCCTTTTTTTTCATTAATAATAATAAAAAAGGCAATTCGAAACCCTTAACCTCGTTGTAGTTGTCGGAGAGATGAGAAACGGAGGAGAACCACAACGACGTCGTTTCAAGGTGCAACTACCAACTCGGTCAAGTTGATGAGTTGGTTTAGACGCACCGTTTTCTAGTTTATTTGGAAACAATGAAGTCTGGCCTCCCCGGTACCAGGAGGTGATCTTATCCATCTGTCATGCCAATAGCACAGCCGCCGAATATGTTTTTTCCTTCGGTTAAGGTTGTTTGATGTATTAATAAATAAAGTTAGTATACATAAAATAAACATACAGGACATCCTTTTACATCTATATTTTTTTATTTTTGAGTTTGTTGGAAGAGGAATCTGTTATTCCCCCGGGGCGAAGCGGATCATTAAAAGGGTGACCTGCCTGTCGGGTGGGGCAAGTAGAAAAGAAAATAGGGTCTGCTTATGGTCTTGGAGTCATCCTGAGCCGTCCATCTGGAGGTTCAATCCTACGGTTAAGATCAAAACGGACAGGGAGACAATGTTTTCTTCCTTTGTGTTTTTCTTTCCCCTCTCATCTCCTCTCTTATGACTCGACTCCTAAGTAAACAAGACTCTCCCCAACCCAAAGGTAAAACAAGACTAGAGCACCCCAATCCACAGCACAGGAGAGGAAGATAGGGAGAAACCAAACTCCGCCAAGTAAAGGCGAGAGAGAGAGAGAGAGAGAGAGAGAGAGAGAGTTACAAGAGAGGGAGCCGATTCCATTTTTCCTGTTCCTAGAGCAACACATAACATAAATATAGACACAGCCCATCATTTAATTAACAATCTCATCCGTCCCCAGTCCTCCCCTTGCAATACCTGTGCTTGCTCCCACCTATTCCCTCCTCCTTCACTATATTCCCATAATTCCTTTCGCTTGCACTTGCAGTCTCCCTTTGTAGGCAGGCACAGCTGTAGCAGTGATTCATCATATATTTCAGATTATCTCTCCCTCCTCCTCCCCCCCCCAACCAAGATTAGACCTTTAGGGTGGTCCTCCTCAACCTCGAGACCGCAGTGCAGATCTTGAGGTGAGACAATCTTTCATTTCTTTCTGCCCTTTAAACTTACTCGATTGGAGGGGGTTGATTTGAGAGACCACCCCTTTCTCTAAAAATAGGTTCTTTTTGAAACTCAAAGGAGAGATTTTTATTTGATCATCAATTTTTTCTTGTGTCTGATAAGAGCAGATTCAGATGGAGAAGGAAGACAAGAAGACCCACGGAGAGTTGTTATTACAGTGGGGGAACAGGAAGAGACTGAGGTGCGTCAGGGGTCGAGACTCCGGTCATGCTAATTCCTCCGACAGATCCAACCCTTGTTCTTCTGCTGCTGCTCGCAAGTCTCGTGCCAATGGATGCATTCTCCCCACATCCGACAAACATCGTCCTCAACAAAACCCTCATCTTCAAACCAACAGGTAACGAAACATGACCAAGAATATCAGCCAAATGAGGTTTTGTGAAAGGGAGGGTTCTCATGTGGGTTTCTTTCTGTTGGTATTAGGAATGGTTGTGAAACAACGACGGCGACCATGAGAGGAGGAGAGAGGGAGAATAGGAAGTCGGCGTCGCCAGAAAAGGAAGATCTTCGGTACTACACAACGAGAGGGTCAGTGGGGTTGGAGGAGAATGGGGGAGGGAAGATAAGCCTGCTCGATGGGGTAGGCTTTGAGGATAGAGGGATCGTGTGGCCGAAGCTGTACATATCATTATCCAGCAAAGAGAAAGAAGAGGATTTCATGGCGATGAAGGGTTGCAAGCTTCCTCAGCGTCCCAAGAAGCGTGCCAAACTCATTCAGCGAACTTTGTTGGTCTGTCTTCTTTTCTCTATCTCTCAATTGATTGGTTGATGGTTCTTGTTTTGCATTAAAAAAATTTAAAAAAAATTAAAAATTGAGATCTAGGTTGGGGCTTGTTGCAGCTGGTGAGTCCAGGGGCATGGTTATCGGACATGTGCCAAGAGAGATATGAAGTTAGGGAGAAGAAGATCTCTAAGAAGGTATCCTACTCTCTCTCTCTCTCTCTCTCTCTCACACACACACACACACACACACACACGGACACACGCACACACGAGGAGAAAGGGGGGTTGGAAGGGATTGAGTTTTTCTGTTTTCTTGATGGTTTTGAATCCAATTTTGACCCCCATTCTTTTTCCAATTATATTTAGATCTCCGTTTATGTGCCTTTATTTATGGGGTTGTATTGAGTTAGTGAAGTAACGTAACATGGGTGGCGGGGGTGCAGAGGCCTAGAGGTTTGAAGGCAATGGGAGGAAGCATGGAAAGTGATTCTGAATGAGAAGAAGCGACAGAAAGTACCAAAGCTTGATGATGATGATTTTTGAATCCAGAAGCATTTACATTTCAAGCAACACGAGGTGTATAACAGCAAGGACGCCCAAAAGAGGTTTTTTCTCTTAAAAAAAAAATATATATATATATATATATATATATATATATATTTCAGTTTCAGGGTCAGTGGAGTGGTTTAGGAAAGCGTTTTGATTTGATTGTAGGGAATGGAGAAGCGTTCATGTTAGTTAGCCCTCCCATTCACTTTTTTTTTTCTTTTTCTTTTTCTTTTTCTTTTTCTTTTTCTTTTTCTTTTTCTTCTACAAAGTACAAATTCCAATTTTAATGACTAAACAACAAGAGTTCCCTGCTCTCTCTCTCTCTCTCTCTCTCTCTTTCTCTCTCTCATGTTGGGAGGGTGTTAAGAGGGAAATGGAAGTGCTATTCAGGGGGTATTCTCTAAGAAACGGCATAACCCTTTTGCCTCCCGCTGGGCAGTGATCAACTGGTCTCCCCAGAAAACCAAGCTGATAATATTGGAATTGAACTAACCATGGAAAAAATGCCTTTATCGGGGGTATACATTTTTAGTATAATTAAAAATGGGTTATACTTGGAGGAACTTTATGTTCTAATCTAACTGTGAGGTAAGTAGTGCCTGTAGCTGTAGCAGGTACATGAGCTTGATGGTTTTGTATATGATTATGCTTTGCCAGAATTTACTAAAAGTAGTCCTTAATACACGAGTAACATTGAGCAGCTCGGCCTATTGGATTTCTTGGTTTCCTGGGACTACTAGATATCATCGTTATTATCTATTGGTGTCACCTTCCTCTTGCTGTTATTTGCCCAATGCACTTTTCTTATAATAATGCATTTTCATGGTTGCATTATGCTTCAAATTAGGAGGTTAGAAATTATCAAAAGTCAATATTTTGTCTCCAGAAATGGCTATCTCTTCTTTGTGAGAGCACCTGCATTTGATGGCCTCGCTGTATTCCTCTGCTCAACACCACGAGTCAATGGTACTGGTGCCGTGTCTAGCTTCTGGGGCTACCTACACTAAGCATTACGTTTATGCCTGACATAAGTAATTGCCCTCCCAGCAAATTCAAACCTTGAAAACCAAACAAAGCACGGTAACTAACCATCATCACCAAAGGGAAAAAGGGGAAGGAAAACACCCACAAGGGAACAACTTCATAATCACAATAAAGTAGATTAAATCTGTGGGAGCTTCTCCGCTGCAACCACAGCCAAACCCTTGATAACTATAGTAAATTTATTACAGAATTTTCAGAAAATAAGCTTTTTCATTGAAACCCTATATCACACATGTATAGCAGAAAAAGATAGCGTGGTACATTAAATCTAATTAAACCAATGCCAAACACAACTCTTCTGTGGCTGCAGTTCCATTTCTCATCTTCTATTTGGTTCCCATGCTGCTTTCATCTTTATAAAAGAGCCATATTTTTTATATATACAATGTTCATTGTTTACAATAAATAAATGCTTCTCCTTTTCACAAAATGAACAAGACTAAACTGAAAAGACTGGATGGCCGAGGGAACAGATATAGCCGCCCATCTGTTTCTGCGGCATCACAAGCATAAAGCTTCTGCGGATTTGCATCCGTCAGCAGTTCTCCATTCCTGTTAATGCCCATAAACAACATATAATCTGACGTAAGCAGCATCAATCGTGCATGTACAGGTCACCCATTTAATACGTCACAAGTTCCTCGACCATGTTCTTCATCCTACAATTGGCTTAAAATATTATAAATGACAACCAAAAACGCCATAGCGTGGTCAGAAATAATGAATTTTGCTTTTATTGCTCCATTTGGTCAGAAAGGAGCTCAAGAATTTTCAATACTTGTTTCTGCCCAGTTCATTTTGGTCAGAGACGCAACCATATTTTGAAATGCTTGCAATCATTGACAAGTTCTTGCTTCTTAAAGTCCTTTTTTTTTGGGCAAAAAGCAAACATAAAATTTATATTCAATTATTATTATTATTCACTAAAATACTTTTTATTCTTTACGTTTATATTATAATGTGAAATTTTAAAACAAAATCTTTACATGCTTGTAATTTATTCAAAAACTGAAAATTTTGAAATTTATCAAATCAACGTTAAAATTTTCAACTCAAATTTCAAGTCAAAAGGATTTATGTAAAAATGCTAAACAAAGTTTATAATACTACAATTGTTTTCTCATCTTTAAGAGCAACATGCTGAATTTAAGTCATCATTAAATCTCCAAAAAAAAAAAAAAGGCCCAAATTCTTGAAATCACAACCAGCCGATGCAATCTAAATAAACGGATCATATAAATACCGAATTCATTGCCTGATTTCATCACCTCCTTTCTCTTAAAAAAAAAAAAGAGAGAGAGAAAACCCATCCCATCAATCTCCAACACCCGCATCTAAGTGTCAAATTCTTTTTTTTTTTTTTTTTTGTTTTGGTTTCGAAAGAACACTCCAAACCCGAAATTGCAATTGGAAAGAGAGATAGAAAACCTCTTCTCCAAGAGACTCGTGTCCTGGCTTCTATACCATACAGCGGTTTATTTTGATCAACTTTTTAGGCCAATGTTCCAACTCCGAGTGAAACTCTGTTACAAGAGGGAGATTTCCACTAATAATTCATGTCAACAAGGTTGCCTACATCCTGTGTGTCAATCAAAACTAACATGTGGGAAACATAGTTCATCTGGTTATGGGATTGCATTTACTCAGACCAATCATCTGTATGTGAAGTCATTGAAGTAGTCTGAATGGAAGTTTGTTTTCTGGCCAAAAGGAAGTGCAATACCTTTTAAGTTTGTAATTCAATCAAACATCAGCAATATGCATGTCTGATAGTTTCCTGTGGCCAAAGATCTAATTCAAACAGGAGACACAGGTATAATAATCTTCCCAAGCATCCAAAATATTTGAAAATTTGTATAAAATATTGTTTTACCATAATCCTTGTTACACAGAAGCTGCATCCAAAGACCAGTCCCAGGTCTAGCAGGCCTCATGACTCAAAAAGGTTTCAACAATAGTTTCCAGATACTAGCAGGACAACTTGAAAGAACCCAACTCCCCCTCAGGATATTACATTATGTCACACTATTCAGGAAATCTTTCTCAAACATGGTCGTCTACTAGGAACTTCGGACCAAATCCTCAAATTTCTAAGTCGGCTCCTTCAGCATGGAAGCATCTTTCTCTGCCACATCAACCGAATCTTCAATAGAAAAAGTAAAACAGAAATTCACATTATGGAACGGAAAACATCACCCATCCGAATAAAAATCTAGTGAGATTAATGTGTGTGGTGCAGTTGTCGAATGTAGTTAAGGGGTTGGTGAGACAAGTGTATGTGGTATGTGGATGCGCATCCATGAAATTGTAGGGAAGATGGCATATTTTGTAATGATATTGATGGCCCAGAAACTAGTAGATATGTTTTCAGCATTAAACAAGTTTGCTACATAAGAAAAACCAACCATCACAGGGGTCCCAACAAAAAAAAAAAAAAAACCCACACAAAGCTCGAGTTTTTATTATTGATGGATGACAGTACAGTTTTTCTAAACCCTGGAGCTGGAGCTGGACAAACCACCCTGATGCCCCCACTATCCCTCCCTATTTGTTCACAACCACGTAAGATAAATGTATGTTCTTTAGGATCTAACTTAAGCTGACAATTTTCCCCAAAAAAAAGGAACAAAAAAGAAAAAAAAAAAACATTAACACTTACTGGGCATGGCAATTGGCATCATCGGCACAGCACACAGAGATAGATGAATGGAATTCATCAATTGGATAGAGAGAGAAATGACTGAAGAAATGAAAAGAGTACCACAATAAATAGGGGGGAACGCTTGATGTGTTTGCAGAGGTAAACAGTAAAATGAAATAGAGAAAGAGAGGAAAATAAGAGATAGTATACACAGAAATACAATAGAGAGGGAGAGAGAGGGAGAGATCTCAGTCGGAATGAGAGTGGTAACCAGAGGAAGAGGATGAATCGTCGGAATAGAGATCGGGAGAAGGAGGAGAGAAGCAGAAGTAGGTCCATAGAAAGAGGGAGAGACGGCGGAGGTGTTGAAGAGGTAAGCAGAAGATGAGATCCAACACCTGGTCGCTCCTCAGCCTTTCCGGATTGCACGCTATGTATTGGCACAGGTCCGCCGATACATGCGCCACCCTCAGCACCACCGGGCTATTCATCACCATCTCTCCTCCCCCTATTGATGTTTGACTTGATCTGTTCGGTTGCCTTTGTATTTGGAGGAACGTTGACCTGTACGTGACCAAACCATGCTCATCTCGCCTCGTCGGCCATGGCGTCTCCTCTATTGTTGGTATTCTCTGATCACAAGAAAATTCCCAAGTACTCCCCGTCTCATCCGCATTCCCCCTTTTTTTTTTTAAAAAAAAAAATCATAATAATCACGTGCAATCGAATTAAATCTGAAAAATTCTCTTCATACTTATTTTCTCATTTTTCAATTTTAATAATTTTATCTTCCTTCAATTTTATATTCGAATGTAGTATTCCAAACTCAATTATTTTATTACCAATTGTCTATAAATTATATCCTTCATTTTTTACAAGCTTTACATCTTTTGGAGAGTATTAGAAATAAAAAAAAAATAAAAATAAAACTAAAAACTAATACATTTAGAGTGATAAAATTTAATATGATTTGAAATCAAATATTAGTTTTAGAGAAAAAATTTTAATTTAATTTTTTAGAGAGAAAAAAAATTAAAAATCAATATATCTCAAAGAAAAAAATTAAAATGATTTATTTTTTTAGAGAAAATTAAATAAGTGCTTAATTTTTTAGAGACAAAAATTATATTTGGATTTTATTAGTTAGAGAAAATTCAAAATAAATATATTTAAAAAGAAAAAATTAAATTCAATTTTTATGGAGAGAAAACTTAAATTGATGTGTTTAAAAAGAGAATTCATTTTCTAGATTCAGAAATTTTGTATAGAGAGAGAGAGAGAGAAAAAATAAATTATATTGATTTTTTTAAATTATAATCGGTGATGATTAATTTGAAGAATAAATAGATTAATTATCTATTTTTGCTATTTACAGAATTCAAACCAAATAACTTGTTTAAGGGGTACGAGTGCCTAACTACCGGACCAACTAGGCATTGATAGCTCCACCCTTGTAAATATTAAAAACTACTAATATCTTGTTGATGTGGTGACAAAACACTATATCTTTTTAATCAATATTTTGAATTTGAGTTTTAAGAATTAAAAATTTTCGAAGAGTTTACCCTATGATGGATTCTCAAACCAGATTATTAGGGACTAATAAATTAATTATTAGAAATCGATGAGTCAAGTACAAAAAATATATATATGTTAAAAGTCCAATATCAATTTTTTAAACAAAATAATGAGGTCTCAACTCGGAATCATTAAATAACAACATTGCATTTGTTGCTAATCGCAAATTAATTGGCTAAAATAGTGCACATCTCAGTATTATGTTCTCTCACAACTAGAACACATATGGGGCACCTCCTTAGGACCCCACAATCCCTTGAATTCTTCTACAAAAGTGGGACAACTCTGGCGGAGGGGAGTCTAAACCCACTGTGCCAAGAGATACAATCCAGGCAGTCGAAGCTAATAGGTAATCACATTGGTTTGCCGCTAAAAATATACCATATCTTCCAAGAGACACGTTTAGAGAGGATCAATTCACATAGACTAACCAGGTTACAAGCAGATTGCCCGACGAATGATTATTCAACTTTATTACGGCGATCTTGGAATCCATCTCAATCTTCAGATTAGTAACCCCAAGGAATCAGCCAGTCATAGCCCTGCCACGAGCCCATTACTCTGCATTAGGTACCAAAGTGCTAACTAGATTCGCCATAAGCCCCCAACTCAGCCGGCCTCATCACTTATAATTACGCCTCCTGTAGTCGCCACACCGTACCTAAGACCTCCCATTCACATTAAGTTTAAACCATAGTGGCTGAGGGCGACACCAGGAGATGAGAATTGTCTCTTTCATAACAAAAACTATACCCACTTGCCTCCGACTATCTTATCTCCGATTGTGACCTGCTTGAAACATTCATAAAATCCCAATCTTTCTGCGCAAAAATAAAATTGCCTTGTTCCTTCTCTCCCAAATGTTCCCCAGAGTATGACCAAAATTTCCCTTACCAGGTATCTCCCTCAGTCAGATTCTTTAAAAACCACTAACACAAGTTTAGTTCAGAAATCCAATTAGAGAAGGGGGATGGCATTTTAATCAACCATATCATGTAACAAGGACTCACCTGTCTTACGGCACAAAGACCAAAGATCAGACTCGACAATCACCTTAACTTCCTTTCTTCATTCTTCAAGTTACCCCCGTTAAGTGAAGATTTGCACTACGGTTGAACTTTGGTCTTCCAAATGATGTCCCAAAATTTTAATTTGGGATTCTGCTACATTCTGAAGAGCAAATAAGCCTTTCTCACACTGTGCTTTGAACATTAATAAGAATTAGGAATGGTACTCATCCCTTCTTCTGCTATGATTTATTTCCATGCCTCCCCCAGTTTGATTGTTTCATACTTAATCAGAATCACTTTGTTAAGCACTGGGAAATCTTCGAATGAAAAAGCAGAAGGTAAACCGAAAAAGAGCTATCCACTTCCCTTCCTAGTGTCAGACAATTCAACTGGACCCACAAAACTAAAATCTCTGCATTGCATTTTCATGCCTCGGTTGCTGCAAAAGTGAAAAATCTATCTTCAATCAGGGTGTTATAAAACTCAGGTCGAGTCGGGTAGTGTTGATGGCTGAGCTCGGCTCGAATGTTCGATAGGTGAGCTCGGGCTCGAATGTTCGATAGGTGAGCTCGAGCTCGAAATATCATAGAGTAGTATCACTTAATTAATCGATCTCGGATAATATATTCAAAAGAATATATCTATAAATGTAATTTCACATATAAAAATTATTTTAAAAATATATAATTAATTGAGTTCGTTGAGCTTTCAAACTCGATATAGTTGGGCTCAGGCTCGAGCTCGAGCTCAATAGGGTTGGGCTTGAACTCGAGCTTGATACCAAACTACCTGAGCTGGAGCTCACTTGAGCTCAGTTTGGGTTTGTGACACTCCCCGAGTGTCATAACAGCCATAATCTTCAATGCCGCTCCAAACAATTATTTCCTTGGGTTACTCCTTTTGATTTATCTTTTTATTTTTTATGATAACTGTTCTTTACGATCGCATGATACTATTACATTTGAAGGGAAAGTTTTATAGAATCGCGATTAGACTTATACTATTATATGGTCTGAGTGTTGAGCTATTAAATAATAATAAAAACAAAATATGGTTATAACAGAAATGAAAATGTTTAGGTGAATGTATAGAAAAACAAAAAGAGATAGAATTAGAAATGAAAAAATTTGTAACAAGTTGAGAGTTAATTCAATTGTAGATAAAATGTGAGAGTGTCATTTTAGGTGGTTCGGGCATATGCAAAGAAGACCCAAAAATGCACCGGTTTGGAGAACCGAGAACTTAAATATAAGAGATTTAATAAAGTTATCTGTAAAGATATGAAAATTAAGATTTTAGAAGAGAAAATGATTTTGGATAAAAATGAATGACGTAGAAGAATCCACATAAATTAAAGTAATATATTTTAAATATTTATTTATTGATTTATTTATTTATTTTTCTCTCTCTCTTTCTTTTTATCTTCTTTTTATTTTTATTTTTACAGATATATTTTTTATTATTTCATTTTTCTTTTCTCTATCTTTTTTAAATTTATCTCTCAAATAACCAATCTCAAATATTGGAATTAAGACTCAATTTATTGTTGTTGTTCTGCAAAATTAAATAAGCCTATTTTTGTGCTATTAAGTTGTCAATATAAATGATAGAAATACCATGGAACAACACATATTAGTGGTGCATCCTAGAATTGAATCAGTGAACTTTCAAAATTTTAAAATAGAATACTGGTTGAAATCTACCGAGCTTAAACTATAAAATATTATTGCCTAGGGGAACCAAAACAGTACAGAAAGAAAAAGAAAACAAAGGTGTGGAAAGGGAAACCCACCATCCCGTATGAATCAAACAGAACCGGGAGTAATAAAATTCAAGGCATGGATGTGGAGCCCCATGCTCAAAAAACAGTTTCACCTGTAGGGTCGCAGAGCAAAAATTACTTATTCCAAGCAGCCACGATCAACAGTGGCCTCTATGGATAATAGGAGTTTCTTGGTTGAATTCTTATCACCTACAAGGGAAGAGGAAATCAAAGCAGCAAGCATTGGAATTACTCATCTCGCAGATATCCTTTGTCCTCCAAGTATGAGGTCACCTGCCCAGCCATCTCATATGCTGTAGGGCAAACTCCATCTTTCTGTCTGATCTCAATCTGGAAGAAAGAAGGAAAACCAACAAAAGTATACTTAATAATTACTCATGAGACAAATAAATTCCAAGTGAATGCTAATAAGATGACTTATTTTAGGAAATAGCCGCTTTCAGCTACAGGGGCATGAGTGGAAAAGACAATGTCCCCCCTGAATATAAACAAATTCCTCTAATATCACACGGAGGCTTTCATTCACCCTTTGAAATGATTCACTAATACTTGATTGAAGAAATGGTTCTAGCATCACCATTGGCCATGCACTACAAAATTAATGCCATTCAGCATGAGAAATGCATCCATCACTACAATGGATACCTCACAATTCAATGGCGGTTCATAAGGATCATCAATCCCAGTAAAACCTGCAATGCAAATGACACCTTGAAATGGTTAACGGGTATGAAAGTAGAACATCCATCTGCATAATCCCAAATACTATGAGAATGATATTGAACACTAAAAATATAATCTAACCTTAATACGCAGAAAGAAAAAGAAAATTAAATCACAGACACTAAATGGATCATCTTGATGGCAAAATTTCCTTTCAAGTCATTACATAAGAACTATTACAACATTTCTACCAGTTCATTTTAGGCTCTGCCTGTACCCAGTTGCTAATAAACAGTAAACAACTTGGTCCATAAAGTACGTGTCTCAGAAGCGTACCTTTAATCTTTCCAGCCCGAGCAAGTTTGTAAAGTCCTTTTGCATCTCTTTCCTCACAGACTGCTAATGGCATGTTCATGAAAACCTGCATTATGTATATGGTCTCCATTTTATCTCCACTTTTGAAGCAAATCTACTACTAAACCGCTTAGGAAAATTCTGACCTCAATAAAGTTTCCATCAGTTAACATTGCACGACATGCATCACGGTCTTTTCTGTAGGGAGATATCAGGCTTGCAATACAAATTAAACCGGCATCTGCAAAAAGCTTCGCTACTTCCCCTAGAATGGATGAGATAAACTCAGCAATAATTGGATAAAGAATAAATAGAAGATGCAATATGTAATGCAGTATCAATTCCTTCATCATGCTACTGATACATTGAATAGTCCTGCTCCAGCTAGAAGCAGAATGTAAAATGAACATATAATCATGTCTCTCATTCAGGTGAGTGCAAGCTTGTTTTACATGATGACATAGACTTCAGATGCTAAAGTACCAACTCCAAAGATCCAATTGTACAATATAGTATATGAATGTTTACTAACCAACCCTCCGTATGTTTTCAGTTCGATCTTCTGCCTTGAAACCAAGATCCTTGTTCAGCCCATGCCGAAGATTGTCTCCATCAAGGATGTATGACAGTTTTCCCCACGAATGCAATTCTTGACCAAGCGAGCATGCCAGCGTGCTTTTTCCTGAGTATATATGGAAGAAATTTGGCACACAAGTGAAAAACATTATTATACTGTTTATGAGACGAAACTATTTGGGAGTAATGTAAAATTAACAAAAAACAAAAAAGAATTTTGAGAAGAATAAGGTTCCAGTTCATAATCCAAAGGAAAAAGGGTTCAAGCAATTTATCACCTACGAGACAAAACACCTTTCAGATGACTGAGAGAAAGAAGTGAAAAATGAAAATAAAGAATACGAAAATCTCAAAAATCCAGTTTACAGAAACAAACCTGATCCACTGAGGCCTGTTATCCATACAACACATCCCTTTTGATTAAGTAGTCTCTGCCTGTCAAGCTTCCCAACTGGACACTCATGCCAGAATATAGTTGTTGTATTTGCAACAGTTGCCATGACAACTCCGATTTCCTTTATCTCTATTCTTAATTCACATAAGAAAACCAATTATTACTACATTTGTGCAAGGAATAACATCACCAGTACCCTACCTCTTCCAGTCCACCGGTTCCTTTCTCAAAAGGAATTTAGATAAAAGATTTAAACGTCAACTATATCAATGTTGAGAAGAATATCACAGAGGCAAGCAGACAACTTAGTACAGAGAAGAATCTAAAGAGTTTACCAGTGAGACATTCGAAGCCATTTTGAAGTTGAAGGTGCATGTCGGCAAGTTTGATAATTTAAGTTAGAGATCCATGGTTAGATCCCCTCAGGCAGTGGCAGAGAGGGGGGAGTGCCCCCCCCCCCCCGAAATTTATTTTTAAAATTTTAGTGCATAAATTCTAAAAATTGTAAATTTATGTAGCATTCGCCCCCT
Source organism: Dillenia suffruticosa (assembly GCA_033439265.1). Lineage (NCBI taxonomy): Eukaryota > Viridiplantae > Streptophyta > Magnoliopsida > Dilleniales > Dilleniaceae > Dillenia > Dillenia suffruticosa. The sequence goes on along the minus strand of JAVTVX010000013.1, from coordinate 100,236 downwards.
AAAAATATGATCCGCCCCTAGAAATTATATTTGCCTTCCTGAAATTTCAAGAAAAAAAGTTTGCCACCTAAATATTTTTAAGAATAAATTTTAAATGTTATTTGCCTCCAAAAAGTTAATATAGCAGATTTTGATGAAATATGTTGATCTATTTATTTATATATTTTTGTGCTTGTAAACATAGAAATATGTTGATCAATATTTCAAAGATAGTGAACGGTTGTACAAATTTGAAGGCAAGCTAAGATTGAAAATTGGTTGATTTTATTAGGAATGTCACCAAAAAAAATAGTAACATTTCAAAGAGAGAACGCTCAAAATCGTCAAATTTGAAAAATCACAAGGCAAGTTACTAGACAATGCATTGCTGCTTAAGGTGTAGAGGTGCCGAGGATCAAGCAAAAGGACTTTTAACATATTTCAAGCAGGTGTACTCTGCTCCTAAAAATAATTTCTGACTCCACCACAGCCTTCAAGGCTTCATAAGGCCGGACAGCTATTACAGAGAATTCTACTATGATAACTAAGTTATAGAAGTCATTGCATTTTTTCCTGCCTACAATCAACTGCACAGATGTGATGAAAACTAAAGCACTAGGTATAAAAAAGGAGTCCAATCAATTGCCTGAATACAACTTTAACTTCCAAAATTCATCTAATCACCACAAAATTGAGAACTTTTCCAGATGATATGTGTCATGTCATAGAATTCACTGCTCTCTTTTAACCATTCCACATCTCAATATCTCAAAACTTTTCTACTGGAACTAAGCTAGAGAGGACAGATAAGAATGAACAAATCAGTCTCCATTTGTTAAAGGAAAAAATTTATACTGAGGTTTTAAGAATGATCATGAGCTCAATTAATTTTCCAGGAAACCAAAACTTGAGAAATCTTTGGATTGAAATAAAGCATCTTATATAAAGCCCTGAGCAGATAACCATCCTTTTTCTCCAACCTTTAGGTCATCCATGGAAATTTATGTTCTGAGCGGAAATAATAGTTTCTATCCTTGTCTTTGGACAGTCGCTCTCACTTTAGGTTTAAAATGACTTATGTCCGATATACTAAGCTGATTTCCAGACTAATGGAGCCATATAAAATCTAATGAATAACCCTATTTGCTAGAGTGGAAGATCGAACTAAAGGGAGAAAAAGGACCTGATAAGCGGCAACAAGTGAGGTATCAGCCAATCACCACCCAACTAAAAGTCACGGTAAACTTTGCATTCTCAAAGCTACTTAAACTTCATGTCTCAATGACAAACTCAAAAATATCAGAATTTTTTTTCCATGTCGAGAGCAACAAAAAACAGACCAACTATTAAAACACCTCAGCATGCAAATGAGCACAGAAAATAAATATATTCATAAAAGATTTCTGGATTATAAACATTAATGGACGCCCGCCCCCCCCCCCCCAAAAAAAAAAGAAAAAAGAAAAATAAACCACCCAATTGAACCCTAGAGAGAGTTTGGCCACATGAACTGCTTAATTGTGGAAAAGATCCAACATTTCTAGCTACAAGAGCTTCCATATCTTTCCTTATCCTTGAGTTTGCTCAATTAAAAAAAAAAAAAATTAAATACAGAACGTCAGGTAAAAATTACAAAACAGCAACACAGATGCAAGATGTGAAGTTAATATTGAAGGAACAGCAGCACTGCTGATAATACCCCTCCCATGTTAAGAGGAAGGATAGGGTTGTGACTGTGGTGAACAACATAGGGCAAGTTTTGATGATAGAATATTTTTTTAAAGGGTTGATAAACTATAAAATGAGAAATCATAAAATGCCTTTGGAATTCGTCTTTTTTTTTTCAGATTGTAGTGCTAAACGGTTTGGTTAGGTTGGGGTTGCTATTACAATGATGATAAAATCTGAACAGAGTATAATACAAGTATATAATTTAGAGAGAGAGAGAGAGAGAGTGTGTGTGTGTGTGTGTGTGTGAGAGAGATCTTGATAGGATGGCTATTAAACGTGAGCATACATGTGAATTTTAACGCAAACGGCTTGAGATTCATTCAACATTGGCAATCAAAAATAAAACAATCTGAGACGAGAGAGAGAGATGAGGGGATTCGCATACCAGTATGTATCATCAAAGCTCCGGTGGTCTGACGGAGAGAGAGAGTGGGGGGTTGAATTTTTATCGAAATTTATACATGAAACGGGCGAGAGGGGGAGTGAGGAGTGAATGCTGAAGAGATGAAAATGAATAATGCCAGAAAAACGGATGGCAGTGAGAATGGACCGTTCGGTTAATGAAAGCCTGAAAGCACTTAAATGTCTCTTGGTCCCTCCCTCCTTATTTACTTTGACCAAGTGGGTGGGGGTATCCATTGGTCACGTGTTTGGTCAATAATTTCCCTCAATATTTATGATTTACAAAAACTAAAAACATGCTATTTCGACAAACCATATATTAATTTTTTTTTTTAAAATGCACTTCCTTCTTGTTATTGTTCCTATTACCCATAAAATAAATGGGTTCAGGAGCCTCCCATAGCCCTATTTGTTAGTTTGAAAGCATAACAGAGGTATGCGCATGGCATGACATGGCATACCGTTTTGTATTTTATATCAAACTTAATTAAAGCTTGATTCCACAAATTCAAATGTTTAACCTTAATATACATTAACTTGAGTTAAAACAAAAGGCTTATTTTTTTTTCAAATCATAATTTTGTCCAACGAGGTAACCCTCTCTTTTGCTTTTCTAATTAACAAAATGTGTGATTACATGTCAAATGTTTGACTGACACCATACAAGTTACATAATTTTCATTAAAAAAAAAGTAAATAAATATGAGAATGGAAAAACAGAAACAGTCGATACAAAATTTTGCCATTGCCTATCAATGTCTCGTTCCAGTTACACAAGTACTATGTTTCTTTTAAAAAATTCAAATTTTAAGAATAAAAAAAAAATTATGAATAGAGCTAATATGTTAATAAGTTATACATTTAGTTAAAATTGAATTAATCGAAATTAATAAAAATGGGTCAATAAAAATAAAAAATAAAAAATAAAAAACATGTTTGTAGACTATCTCGTACGATCCGCAACATTGGCATGGGAAACGGTTCTAAAATAATGAGTACCCCTAGCATCAGAATACGATAGCCCAGCCACTCTTGCACGAGGGCGATCTAAGATAACAATATCATTACGACATGAAAACTAACTTAGCGAGGCCACTTGTGCAGCTGTTGTTCCCTCGATAAACATGATTCCACCTGCACCTCTTAGACCCAACAGCAACTCTCAAGCCGCTCCTTGAACATGCAATCATTAATCAAATTCAAAAATTTGTGACTAACAAATTCGGTGTTTATCAAATGTATGACAACCTTGGAATCCAATCGAATGATTTAACTTCCTGATTCTCAAAAAAGCAGCCAAACCCGCAATTTCAATGTCACATCCTCGCAAAGGGACATGATAAATTACAAACAGAAAACACTGAAATAGCATTCTATGTAACTGGGAAGGAAAAATGGTATGAAATTTAAACTTGTATGCCTTCTAAATTTTCTGAAAAATCAGTTAAGACTCCCCTCGTAAAATGGTCAATCCAGCCATTGTACAAACAACATAAGAAACCAATAACACTACTATATAACTCACAAGATCAACAGACTCAGTAGCCTGCCTACCAACAACAACCATAACATAACCATATCAACATATCTCAGAAGACATAACATTAAAGCATCATAGTCTAATCTCTAGAGCTTCAAGCCCTAACATACACAGCTGGCCTTGTCATGGTGTGAATCTACTCAAGAATACATCAATCCATAAAAGTACACGCCACATATACACCACAAAACATAGGATGGGCACTAGACCACATACATCAAGCCAAACCAAAGCAAAAAGAATAACAAATGGGCCAAATAAGCACAAGAGGGTGGGAACTACCGTCACTCGACTCAGAAATTCACTAGAGCTAGCTAAGGCACCACTCTTTGGTTTCACAAAACCTAAAATGATAAGGAAAAGGTTCTGCAAACCACAAATGAGCAAATATCCCCTTTCAAAGTACACATCACATACGCTAAGCAAAAGGCAAATAAATATGCATGGAGGAGGATTGGTGCAATGACATTTAACTTAGGAACATTGGAGATTGGTAATGGAAAAAGGCAAGACATTATATAAAGAGTGTAAAGAATCTATTTCTTCATTTCTTCATAACTTTGCCTATTTCTCGTTAATTATCTTTGTGTCAGAAAGGAGGACTTGAATTGGAAACCTAGCTAGTCAGAGAGGGCCTGGAAATCAGGCGCCTCAATCCCTATGCCTAGTTCTCGCATCCATCCTCAGAGGAAGAAAAGAATATCCTAACATTTTCTCCATGCCACTTTCCCTTCCCCTTACTTTATCTTGTATCTTCTCCTGGCTATGTGCGAGTAGCGCCACTATGTTAACTTCGGAGAAGTGTTCTTGTTCTGAGTCCTAAAATTTCACAATTGAATTCTACTGGTGGAGAATGGAAATCCCTTCCAAAGCCCGGAGAGGAGGAGCAGATGGCATTCTCTTATCCACCAAGGAAGTTTCCATTTTATTTTATTTTATTTTTCATTAATTGTCTTTGCATGAGAGTGAATGCCACACACCTGCATATACAAGAATAAACATTATGAAGAGAAAAGGCATATTAACATATAGGGATGTGTGCATTTATCTCGAGAGTTGGCATTTAACTCCTAACATAAACTCTAGCATTCTAGATTGTAAGGTCACTCCTCCAAAGGTTAAAACACACCCTTCTAGCATAGCCTGCACATGTAAGAACTTAGAGAAAACCGTCTTTAATCAAAGTGCTTTCCTGCAGGCATATGAGCATGCTTAAAACTTATTACAATGTCTATGAAAAAGGCACAGTTTGCCCTCCAAAACTAATCTATGCACTTAGGGAAAAATGGGTCGATCTCTAACCACTTCTCCTAGCCCTTTTCTGCTCCAACAAAGCATGAACTACGTCTCGTTTTTCCTCAATTCAAAGCCATTTACCATACCATACTAAGCTTATCAGGAGACCAAAAGTGAGAGATTTAACACTAAAAAAACCATCATGAACCTTGAGCTTGAGAACTAAACTTGTGCAAGAACATCAAACATATGCCCTAGGAAACTAAATACCACACAAGCATGCAAGATACTTGCGTTAGGGTCTTGAGGACACTTGGATTGTGAGCACAAACTCCAAACTTGAGCTTTACCCATAAAATACCCAACCTTAACATATCAAACTTTAATTTCTTAAGCCAAACTTAACATCAAGCTAGGAGATCATCACACACAAGTCTCAAAATTTGTATGCCAAGAGAACATTACAAAAGCTTAAAAAAAAAAAAAAAATCATCCCCAAACCTAGGGTATGCCACGGCCATAAGAGAGAGTGGGAGGAGCTTGCTTGTGTTCTTGAAGGATTTGATCCAAAAAAAAAAAAAAAAGCATGAGAAACCCTCCTTAAGCATGAAGGAATATTGGGCTTTATTTAATTTTTGGAAAGTATTAGAGACTTTAGGTTGGATTTTTGAAACTTACCTCCCTTGGAAAGAGAAGAGCAAGCTGGAATTTGTTGAGAAATGGGTTTGGAGGTAACTTTATTGCTCTGATTAATCTGCCAAATCATGCAAACTTAAGTGGGATCAAACCTTGTTATTAATTTAAGGATAGGGCTTCAAAGAGTGTGAGGTACAGAGGAGAAGAGAGGTGGAATATGTGCCGGTCGAATTTGGATGAGGAAGACGCCGGTTTACTCCGCCACTCCCGGAGCAACTAAGGTACACCCTTAAAGTTTTGTGCCGACGGATGTGGATGACAGGACTCATCGTCAGACTACGCATGGAACTTCCAGCATCGGCTCACTGTGTTGCTAGCAGCTTGAATTTCTGTAGTGTGGCCATTTCAAGAAAACAAACCCTAAGAGCTTTTATAAAAGAGGTTTTCTCTTTCCAATTTCTTTGTCTTTTTTAGATTACTTGGTGGAGAGAGAAAGTGAGCTATGAAGTTGTAGAGTCCATTCTCAATAGGAGGGAGAGAGAGAGAGAGAGAGAGAGAGAGAGAGAGAGAGAGAGAGAGCATTTAAGTTTTAATTTTTGAAGTGTGTGGAGCTTGACTATTTACCAATGTTATCAGAATCGTACCGTGTATTGACCCGTAAAATTCAAAAATATGGTTGAACCGATTGGACCGTGGATTAATATGATCGAACCGCTGATTTTTTAATAATAATTAAATATATATATATATAATCAATAATTATTTTTAAAACTTATATTGATAATTAAGAACTAAATAATTAAATTATAAAGTCATATATAATATAAATTAAAATCATAATATCAAAAATTGATAGTTTCACATCTCATAGAAATTTAAAAAAATAAAAAAAATCTTAAAAAAATATTTTTTAGGTTTTAACCCTAAACTGTGGTTTTTTAAAACCGATGGTTCAACCTCGGTTCACGGTTGAACCACGGTTCAACCGCGGTTCAGTCCGGTTCAATTGTAAAACGGTATTTTTATTTAACCGAACCGCAAAATTGTTAAAAGAAGGGTTGAACCGGTTGAACCGGCGGTTCGGTCCGGTTTTAATAACACTACTATTTGCCACTTGTGAGCCTGAGAGAAAGAGAGAAAGAGAGAAAAGGAAAATACAGAGAACAAATACATCTATTTGGTACAGACAACAGACATTTGAATCTTGACCTTGATTATTTTTTGTTTCTGAATTCCATTTTTCGGGCTTTATACGGAAAATGATCCTCAAATTAAAAAAATTCGAGATCTAACATTCATTTGTTACTAGTTAAACTCGTGACAAGTTATGTCCCGTGTTCAATCTATGACACCACGACATGACAATACCCAGGTGACCGAAAGCTACGCTCGAACATGTATTATATCTTCAAGACGCGACACAACTTATCACATCTTCAAGACGCGATATCCCCCTCCCCCTACAGCCCTCGACCACTCCCGTGCCTGCCCGCGACTCTGTCTCCCTCCCCTACCCACGGCTCTCTCTCTCTCCTCTCAAAACCCGTGGCGCTCCTCTCTCCCTCCCTCCCCCATCCACGGCTCTCTCTCTCTCCCTCGCCTGCAACTCTCTCTCTCTCCCCCTACCGCCCCTAGTGCTCCTCTCTCCCTCCTTCCCCCGCTGCTATCTCTCTCTCTCTCCCCTCGAGAGAGGAGTGCCGAGAGAGAGACAATAGCAGGTGAGAGAGGGAGAGAGAGAGAGCTGTGGGGAGGGAGGGAGAGAGAGAGTCGCGAAGAGAGGGAGGAAGAGAGGAGTGCAGCAGGCGACAGGGGGAGAGAGAGAGACTGTGGGAGGGGAGGGAGGGAGGAATGCCATAGGTGGAGGGGGAGAGAGAGAGAGGTACGGGCGGGGGAGGGAGAGAGAGAGCCGCGGGCGGGGGAGGAAGGTAGAGAGGGAGGAGCGCCACGGGTTGTGGGGGGAGAGAGAGAGTCGTGGGCGAGAGAGAGAGGGGTCACGGGAGTGCTGTGAGCAGTAGGGGAGGAGAAATATCGCGTCTTGAAGACGCGACACGTGTGCCTTAAGCCATCCAGGTTTGTCACATCGTAGTGTCGCAGGTTCAATTCACGACATAATTTATCGCAAATTCAATTCGCGACAAATGAGGGTCAGATCCTGAATTTTTTACCTTGAGGTCATTTAATTTTTTTTTTTTAGAATTAATTCCGTACAAAGCTTCCATTTTCCACTTCAAAGTCGATGACATCACACAAATTTTTTTTCTCTATTTCCGAACAACTTTTGAAGCGTAAATTTTTAAAATATCAACTTTATTATTTTCATAATTCAAATAAAATTATTAATACTTTTAAATTTCTTTTTATTTAAGAGTAAGGTGTTTGTTGGGAATTTTCTTTTTTTTCCTTCTTTGGATAACAAGGTGAGAAGGAAAAATGATGATAGAGAAAGAAAACTAGCAGGGAGAATAAAGGAGAAAATTGAGAAAGAGGAGAGAAAAAGAATAGGGAGGGGTGAGGAGAGAGTGGGAGAGGAAAATATTTGTCAGATAATGTCCAAAAGATGGAGAAACAATCGCAGTTTTAGATAAAAAATTTGACTAACATCTCCAAATTAAATATGGTTCACAAATAACTTAAATCATCATCTTCCCTGGACATTAATTCCGCCTTCTGTATTGAGAGTGCCTCGGCTCAGAGATCAGATCACGCGGGGAAGGCAGCACCAGGCTTACGCTCATCTCTTATTGGCGCCCTCCCCCTCCACCACCTTGGACGGCAGTGGGGTTAGCGGATTCAAGATGGGAGGCCTTCTAGGTGGATCGAGCTTTCACCTACGCCATTGGATCCCCACCAGCACTCCTACTGGGACGCGACGGCTCCGGCGGGGCTCAGTCGCGGCATCGGCAACCATCCGCGGCGACCAGAACAACTACACAGTGCTCGGCGTTTCGCCTTGTGCTTCCTCCGCTGACATCAAGAGGGCTTATCGTCTACTCGCTCTCAAGGTATAGCTATGGCACCCTCTCACCTTATTTCCGAATCTGAACTCCAATTTCATTTCTTCGTTTACCACTATGCTCCTACCCTACTTTTACTCTTACCCTTGTCGTCCGTTAGATTTATGTTGGGGGGAGATTGGTTACATGAATTTGAAAAGTTGTCTTCTGTTGTGCGCGCGCGTGCCAGTCCCCCGTCCCAGTTAGCTATATTTCTAGTGGCATAACACCTATTAAATTTAAAAGCCTTTTCCGACATGTTTTATTCCTTGGATGCCCCCTCCCACCCGACCTCCCTAAGCCGTCCCAAGTTTACTATTCTCTGATCCCCCATTTTTCTTCTGAATTTCTGTTAGAGGGGAAATGCTGACAAATATCACTGGGTAGCATCCTGAATAGCCCGGGACTAACTAAAACCTCCTAGCACGAATTACTAAATCATTTCACTTTATATTTGTATCTGCGCATACTATTATTAAGTAAGAACACAATGACCCATTTCTTGGTGTTTCTCTTCATCTTCTATGGCTATGGAACACCCGCTATATAAACAGCTCTTGTCCTTCTATTATATTTCACCTTGTCAACTCAGTGCATTTCGAGAGTGGATATGGCTTAATAAAGACCACCAAAAATACTTACATTGAGCGATCTCCACATGGTATTTAGGTTGCCTTTTAATCCTTGCCGTGCACAAAACCTTTGAAAGTTCGCCCTATCCCCGATTCACCTTTTTTAATGAGACTGGGAAATAGTAACACCTCCATTTGCAGTCTTGGGCAAAATTAATTTCATGCTTGACCTCACTACGATTCAACCTCACGTGTGTATGCCTAAATCCCATTTGCAGCAATGAGCCAAGCTTATGGAATTATAAAATGCCAAATCAGCAATCAAAGAGGATTCTTTGTTGATATGAGGACAAAATTGAAGGAGTGAAACCCTTATTAATTACTGAAGTTAGTAGCAATTGTCAGAGTATAACCCACTTCTTTTTAGGATTGGTGTTATTTGGTTGCCTTCTCCATGGAAGAGGCCTATAGTGCATAATCAACATCCTTTCTTTTTGAAGATTTTCTATATAATCAAAATCTCGCAAACTAAAAAAAAAAAAAAAAAAAAAAAAATCCCTTGAAAAATAAATTGTAGTGAGAAAAAGCTTCTGTCATATTTGTATAAAGCCCCAGTAGTTAGGAAAATATGTGAATGAAGACCAAGGTTTTTTGTCCCCCTTATTTTCATCCTTTAACAAAAACCAGTTTTGACTGGCAAATGAACACCATGCAGGTTATTTGTTGAGACATTAGTAGAGTTTTCAGTCCTAGTTTCAGTGCAGATATGGGATATTGCTAATGGACTCTTTTTCATTTTTTGTCCTTTTTTTTTAATCTAAAGAAAAAAGATAGGAGAGAGCTAAATATTCTTTAGTTGCACAGAATGGAAAGAGAGTTAAAAGAAAGCATCAATAAGAGATATTTGTAATGTTTCTAAACAATAATTATAACTGTTAGATATAGAACTAATATAAGGTTAAGAAACAATGTAAAAGTCTTAGTTAACCTACACCTGTAAACGAATGCCTCCTCATACACAAACACACATCTTAACTTGAAAGTATATTTGGTGAAATAACAAAATTGAATGATAGCCTATTACTAGGCAAAAGAATTCCAACCCCAAACATGGTTATCTGTGAGAGATCTAGGAGATCCATCCACTCCTGGCCCCAAGTTTCTCACCATGCAGGATTCATGGACAACTTAAAGATCTTTCTCTAAATCTGTGTACCTGGAAATATGAGCTTTCGTGAGCACACATGCAAGGCTTTGTAAGTGAAGTGGATCATTTTGATCTTTCCAACAATTGGCAAGTCTCAAAGACTTACAAGACTAATTTATAAAGGAAAAATACGTATGGTTACACGTAGGAATGAAGATTCTCTTATAAGTACCTCCTTAATTTGAAATGGTCACCAAGCCCAACTTGCCTAAGAAAGTGAGCAATGAAGTTGGTCTCATCCACAAGCCTTTTGAGGGAAGATCTATAACTTGTTGCATGGTAGGCATTGATTAAATTGAGTTTATATGGTATGGCTAGAAGATGTTTGTACAGAAAGTTAAAAGTTCACTCTCTATATGCTTCACACAAGCATGAAAAACAAGATTATAGGCAATCTGGACGGTGGCCCGATTCTCACAACAGAGGTGTGCGGGATTGAAATGTAAAGTTCCACTTTTAAGCCATAATGGTTAGTGTGGGATTGGGAAACAATAGGTTGTTTCTTTGTTGTCCTAGATAGCTGTTTTGACCCAAGCAAGGTCCATATCACGGTAGAATTGTGGGTCATTGGACAGCTTGATAACTAGAATTGCTGTATGCTCAGATAGAAAATCATTAGTGGAAGGAAAAAGAATACAAACCATGCCTAGGACATGATAACAGATAATGCAAGATAACCATCCACTTCTGGATCTTCTTGTTTATGATCCTGCATGATTTAATAAAAAGCACATGAACATGATAGGTAATTTCTGGCCTTGTAATAGTTGGTTAGATGAGATGACCAACTGGTCCCCAGTCGTGAATTGGTGTAAGACAGCTTTTGTTGCATGGCAAAAAGCTCATCCTCCTTGTTGCATATTGCAAATCCATACCATGTTTCTGTTGTATAATAGATATGCTAGAAGAAGATTGTGCCACTTCTAACCTAGGACAGAATTACAATGGTTTGAAATCTTGAATGAGAAAATGAACTTAAACAAGAGATGTGTTCTGGACAAGATTTTAGTGAATTACAATCTACACATCTTGAGAACGAGGATTGCAGGGATGATGTGAATAAGGAAAGTAAGGAATGATGCGCTTATGGCTTCCTGAGGCCAAACTCTCATAATGCTAAGGAATTTTCTTAAATAATTTTCAAGTGCCTAGTGATGAATTTGCAAATAGCAGCCTTGTTTTTCCTTGTTTGTAGAAACTGGCGATGGACAGTTGCAATACTACAATGAGGATATATCCTCCCTCCATGTCACTTCTTAACAAATCTGACATAGCTTAGCGAATAGTTCTTTTAAAGCCATTGCTTCAATCTAGTGTATTTTGTACATAACCGTTTGTATTGAGAGGCACTTCTTTTAGGTCTCACTTAGGAGCATTTTCTTTGTCCATGGGAGTTTTCTTGAACCTCATGTATCCAAGGTTTCAGATGAATTGCCCACGCAGATGGTGCAAAATTCCACTTTCTCATGCTAAATGGAATTTTTAAGACAGTAATAGGCCCCAGGGATGCTTTCATTTTTGCTGCTTTCCTGGTTGGAAGGTCTTTGTGGTTAATTCATAGCTGCACTCCCCTACAAAAATAATAATAATTATAATTATAATTATTATTATTATTTTGCAATTCTTGTATCGCTAATGCAGTATTATCCAGATGTTTGCGAGGATTCTAAAGCTGGTGAGGTATTCCAAAGCATCCATCTTGCATATATTGTAAGAAAAAATAACAAGCAGATTTCTTTGTTTTTGATATTCTGTCTGCAGGAAATACCAGATGCATACCCTGTTCATTTGGAAAAATTATCAAAAACAAATTAAGAATTCTTATGATCCTTGCTTTTTATATGCTCGCCATCTGGTTAGTAGTGAACAGAATTCTGAACAACCTTAGCACTAAAAATGTTTGTGGATGAAAGATAGATGTTGGAGGAGAAATTTTTTGGGAGTCTTTTCATAATCTATGTAAGCAAGAAAGACTTTTTATTTGACAGCTGATTTGCAGTTGTTATAAGACTAAACTACAACATCTTTTTGACCTTCCTTGAAATTGTTTTTGTCAATCGGAATTTAAGCCTTTTAACCATGTAAGCCTTTTTGAACTGATTACATAGATGCTCTAAAGGAGGTCTGAAAGCTGCACTAAATTGTGGTTATAATAATATTAATTACAGCAAACCTGGTTTGATAGGGAGAAATATCATGTTTAACGTACTTGTTGATTTAGGTCCTGTTATTTGGGTTGGAAGGAAGGAGGCCTGTGTGGTTTGAAATTGTAATTTTGCCTAGAAGCATGAAATCAAATATTGTCTCCTTAAACAGACACTATCCAATGAAGCGACAAGATCTGAGTATGATGAGGCACTCAAATTCCAACATGATGCCAGCAGGCCATGGAGAGGAAGCACAGATATAACTCAGACTATGATGGGTTGAGGATCTACAAGTGGGCTGACTTGAGATGGAAAATGCAACGTGAAAGATATTGGGAGTGATACAATGTCTATGAGGATGATTTTTCTTTCCATGGAGGAGTATACGGAGAATTTCTGGAAGAGCCTGCTGATGAAGTTAGGGGCTCCTTCATTGAAGTGCTCAACTCTGCCTTCCTCTCTTTTTTCCTGATGCAGACTGTTGGGTCTCGATTATCTCATGCATTTAGTAGCTTGATGGCTTTGGTTGATAAGAAACTGGTTGCTGGATATAAGGTGGGATGTATACTTGCGGGGTTTTTTTTTTTGGGGGGGGGGGTGGAAGAGGTGGCATTTTGCTTACCCTGTGTCTGTCGTTTGCAAGCTGGGTATGTAGCAAAACCAGCAGCAGTGTGGTTGTAGCCATGTGGGTAGTTTCAAATGAATGAAGTTTTGTGAGAGGAGGTCATATGTTGCATTGCATTGCATTTCTATGTTGGAACCAGGAATTTGATTTAAGAAGCCAGGTCTGTGTTGTACATAAATGATGGGCATGGCATTAATCGCTGTGATAATCTAAGCTAACGGGCAAGTGTTCAGTTACATTACATGGCATTTGTTTGTTTACAAAATAAAGAAACCCGTAATGGCAGGGGCCAAGGTCGGGCAACACCCTCCATCACCATCACCATCACCATCACCACGAGGGAACCGGAAAGAAGCCAATAATTAGCTTAGTAGCTCTTTCGAATTGTTGAGGTTCTTCATCTTCATGTCTCTCAGGTTCCTCCATAGATACCTGCCGCTGGCCATGTCAAGGAAAACCCAGAAGCCGTCTCGAATCATCTGCGAAGAAGACTGGCATTGGATTGACAACTGAAAAAAAAAAGATGCGGTGGGCGGGGAGGAGGGAGTACCTGTTTGTATCTGAAGGGAGGTCGAGCATCTGAGTTAGTATCATCAATATCTACGTCTGTGGCAGGAGAAGAGGGAGCGACGGTTCTCCAGGCAAAATAACCAGCCAAAGCCGCCGAAAGGAACACCAAAATAAACCGCAAAGGACACATCTCTCTCGTGGTCGTGCAAAAGAAGAAGAAAAAACGAAAGAGGGGACCGTCTATGGCTGATGGAGGGGAAGGAAAAGCAAAAGCAGAATCAGAAGCAGAAGCCGGGATGCTAATTCTATTCGCGTTGAGGTTGACTGATTGGGTAAAGCTCCCTTTCTTTTTTTTTTTTTTTTGATAAGAGTAAAGCTCCCTTTCTATTATAATGTGGGGTGGGCGGATTATAGGGGGGGAAAAAACGCGTTTTGGGTAGGAAATTGAATCGGTGAATTGCTATTTCTTTATTGTTATTGTTCGCATCGCGGAGTCAACAAAATTAGAAAAAAAAAAAAGAAATGATTTTTGCATTACCGACTCCTTCCATTTCACATTACATATACCGCTAGGCGCTAAACAAAAGGTCAATGTGATGCGTGAGAATGCGATTCTGTCAAACAGATTACCGGTTCCATTCTGTCCCATTTCTGATCATGTCCAAGAAGCCCCCACGTTCTGGTTTTCGTTTTAGCGACGACCGTTCCAACTAAAGCATATGGGGCCGGAGCATATGCGTTAAACCCAACCCAACCCAACCTTCTATTTTTTTTTTTTTTTTTTTGGTTGTACCCAACCTTCTATATACGCTACCTTTGCTTATAATTACCTCAAATCACGTCACGAATTACAAATTGTGGTAAAGAGTTCCCGTCTCTCGCTGCATTGCAATTATCATCTTGTTGTATCATGTGTGCCCCTGGGGTGCAACTTCCAAGATGTGCTCCTACTCTTAGCCCGCAACAACTCCCGTGGTGACTTTTTTTTTTTTTTATTTTTTTAAGTTACGCGCATTACACTAGGCCTAAGCACGGATAATGCTAGGTCTATCTATAAAGGAAATGCCGCAACGTTCATGGGATAGACAACGTAGTGATTCTTTAATCGTATAGGTGCTTTCTTAAAATTCAATTCATCCGAACGACAATGGAATCAAACATTATACGGCCACCACCAAACCCCTTTGCTGGGTTGGGTTAGTAGTCGTGTAGCGCAGTGGGTACAATATTAAAGATTCTGATTTGGATTTCCATCACAAGATTCCCTTGGGGAATTCTTTTCATGTTTACTTCATTGTTCTTCCCTCTATTTCAACTAGCAGTGAACATAAGGTTTTATAACCATAAAAGTGAAATTAACACTCATATATTATAAAATGCTTCTAATTTCAATTGAATATAATATCAATTTTCTAGAAAGGACGTATGGCATCATAATCTTCCCCTCCCCCACCCACATGTTCCACCCGAATGACGGGATTCTTATGCCATATGGCGTCATAATCATAATCCTCGAGGAAGTGGAACCTATTTTCCTCCACCCCCTAAGGTATGGGAACCAAACTGTCATTGCTTCTTGTCTCAACGGTAACAACCATTTCTCAAATATTTTCAAATTTTTTTCTCACATCATGTAAAATTTTATTCAAATTCAAGTCGTTTAACATTTAATAATGATTTAAAGCAGACTAAATATTATGTTAAACAAGTCAGGAATCAAAGTATTTACAAACTTGTGGGGTTGACGGAGGTTGTGGGGGTTGATTTACAGCTCTAATGATTTTTTTAAGAAATCAAAAATAGATATATATATATATATATATATAGATATAGATATACATACTTACATTTATAAGTAAGACCAACCAACTTACAACTTCTAAGTAATTATTTATTAAAAAACTGAAGTTAATGGGGAACAATTCAAATTCATTTCTTTCCTGATCTTCCTCTTCTTCATTATCCTTTTTGTCTTTTTTCCGTTTCATGTGTTGGCCGGTTTAGGTTACATTTTACTGACCTCCTTTTTTTTAAAAAAAATAAAAATAAATAACTTTAGTTATTCTTTTATTTTATTTATAATATTTCTCAACAATGATTAAAAGTTTTTATTTAAAAATATCTCTACTCACAAGAGTAACATGGTCTGTTATACCCAAAAAAAAAAAAAAAAAAAAATTATAGTATTAAAGAAATGAAAAGTAGAGGAGAGGATACCAGGACGGTCCCTAAGGCGTGACCCACCTACCCTACCCAGGGGAGAGAGCTTTAGTTGCTTGAATTGTGTGAAGACAAAATTTACTAATCCAAGTTTTATAAATTTCATAAATCTTCTGGTCGAAAATCACTATTTTGTTTGGGAATGGGAGTGTAGAAATATATGGAATCTTTTAGTATTTAGCAATTGTGACCATATAGTGAATGTCTGAAGCATATTGAAGTAAGTTGAAAAAATTCAAAACAAGACCTTTAAAGGGCTAATATCTGTTTGGAACCCGGACATTCTTGCCTTCTGAGCTTACCAATTGGTTAGTTTGTGATATGGTATTTTAAAAGTTGAAATGGTTGTAAAGAAGGGCGCTGAGAAGTTCCTTCGTTCTCTGATCCTCACCATAACCCTCTGTACAAGTTAAGCATCTCTCCAACCCAGAGTAACTACGACCTGCTCTGCTCTATGGGAGTGCATTAATCTTTTTCTCTGGTCTGGACTAAACCATACGAGGGCTTATATAGTTTAATAATACTTTTAAAAAAAACCCATTTTACTGGGCGTTAATTCATGGGCAGAGCCATGGATAGATGAATCCCGTGCGTTTGTTCTGCAAATCTTGTTTCATTGAATAGGTCAATCACTTTCACTTTATTAATAAAGTGATTTTCGATAACTTTTTCACCATAATAAAGATGCCACCTTTGAAATATATATATATATATATATTTGAAAATTTACTACTATATTTTTTCTATGAAAAGGCATGGCATGATAATTTCCTACTTTGAAACCAAGGAATTTTGATGGTATTAGGTTTAGGATGTATGGTTCTGATTTTGTCGGGATCGAAAACGATGGATTGCGGTCCTCGCGGATGTACTGAAGTAACTATTTATAGGATTTTATTTTGTGTTTCATTAGGAGAAGACTTCTCGTTCGATGCAAATCAAATCCTAAACCATCGATGATCCCCCAAATATCCTTTATAAATAGAGAGAGAGAGAGAGAGAGAGAGAGAGAGAGAGAGAGAGAGAGTCTACTGTTACCTACCGAAGTACTGACCACTGGGCGAGGATGATAGCTATAAAGTAGTGCAGAGGAGGCATGAAATAGGTACTAAAAATCACAGAATAGAGAGAAAAGACTCACCAAATCTCTAGAGAGCTTTGAAAAGGCCAGGCCAGCGGGACAACAGTAGAGAAACAAATCCAATGCCTTTTTACTGAGACAACTCCCTGGACTAGAGAGACAGGCAGAAGAGGTTTCAGCAAGCATTTCAGGAATGCATCATTGATTGTGCTTGTGCTGTTCGCGTCGTATTCACGAACTTCTTCTTCAATTTGCCTTTTTACCCACGTTTGATTATTCCTTTCTTTTTTTAACACAGATATTTGAACTCGGGTATCCCGAACGGTGGAGGCGATTCTGACCTATCCTCTTGGCACACTATTCTCTCTCTGTCGCACGCTCGCGTTTTACTGGAACTTGTATTGAAATTCGTCGGATTTAGTAGGGACCTCACACTACGCAAGTTACAATGACACTAGCATCCGCATCATATTCATCTTCTTTTGCAGACAAATTTTCTTTTTCCTCTTTTTCTTTCCGATGTCCATTTCCATTTTGCATTCATTTCATATCTTATGATATGTATACATACATACATGCATACACATAGCCCTCTCCTAGTCCTAGAATAGGAGATTTTTGTTGATGGATAGATTCTTGAATTGATTCTGATTCTCTTCTTGTTCTTCTATATAGATTCGAGGTTGAGAGACTGGGATTCAAATTCACTCACCCCCCTGAAGGCTAACTCACGATTATACCCATCCATCGTCCTCCTTTTTTTGTGGTATGTTTCTGTTTATCTTCTAACTTACCCAAATTAATCAGACTCTTTACTTGTGTCGTGTTTTGATTACATAAGCAAGCCAGGTTAACTGTAACTTCATCTATTCTATATCTCTTCTCCGGGGAAGAGCCAATTTTTTTCCTTTTTTGGGAGCTACGAACCTTTTTCCTGTTTTGTCTTTTTAGGAGACTATTTTCTTTGAAGTGGGTACATCATTTTTAAAGTCCTTTCTAAGCTGTCCCCGATTTCAAACAACATGAGATTTTTGGTGCGGGTGCGGGTGCGGGTGCGGGTGCGGGTGCCCTTCTCTTTTGCTCTTGGGACATTGACCTTTCTTGACCTACTGGGTGTTTCTTTAATGTTATTCCTTTCTTATCAAAACTTCGGTGTTTAGGATTGGGCGGGGGTGCTTCAGTTTATTTTATTTTTCCCTGATGCTCCCATCCCATGACTTCTTATCAGTGGGCTCTAGCTGTTTCTTCCTCGTAGAAAGCAGACCAGATGCACCCTCCGAGATGCGTTTTAGGGTTGTGCCACCTTTATAACGAGATTATAAAATGTCGTTCTTTTATTTAAGGCCTTCTTTATCATGTTACCCATAGATCCGGCTATTGGCCTACCACTCGGTCACACGATTTAACGAGTCCTCTTTTCTGGTATCCCCTAAACCCTATTCCATTTTCGGTGTTTACTTTAGAGATAAACATGCACATGTGTAGTTCAATCACGCTATTATTAATTCATATTGCTATGTTTAGGTTGGGCACGAGTGACCTGGTCCATTACTTCTATAATAAAGACCACCCAGAGACTCAGCCTTAAAAAAACTTGAGCCAATAGTGTTAATAAAAACTTGGCCCAGCACCAAACTTCTTTAGGATGAGTGCAGAGAAGGCTAGAAACTGGATTGGTAAAAGTGATTAATTAAGTTATGATCCTTGATTAATAACCTTCTTAATTATTGGATTGATATTGATTTTTTTTGAGGGGGGGTTATCAATGGCATCAAAGTGAATTTTATTAGTCAATGCAATGCTAGAGATACTAATTTTTTTTATTACACAAAAATTTAAATCTTGGACCATAAAGTTGGAGAAGGAGGATCGTGACCATCCGCTTGCCTTGGACCCGAGATACTATGGTATACCAGCAGAAAATATATAACTTTGCTTGTGTTCCCAAGATAACTTATGCATATCCTGATAAGCCAATCTGTATAAATTGGGTAGGACTCGAGGTTTTTGCTTGACCCTACTTTGGGTTTAAAATAAGTTATTTATTTATTTATTTATTTATTTCTTTATTATTATTTTTTTGGTTGGGGGGAGTGGGTGGTTGTAATTTGAAATCACAAACTTGAAGAGCCTAAGTAGTTACTTGTGCAGTGTCACTAACTGGCAGTCGAAGTTTTCGGGAGCTAATAACTGACCCATTATAATGCTAGCTTGTGGTGTGCCCTCATTTTAACTTACTTGTGCATAGCACTTGGTTCTTAGTACGTAGCATTCTACATTTTTCTTTTGAACTTAAGGTGAATGTCTTATCTCTTTTCGTAAAATTCACAGAAAACATCTGATAACTTATATTTGGTCTCAACTGCCATTTTTGCAATTTAGCCATGTAACAAACGCATTTTTCTAAGACATCTTGTAATAAGTATTAGGTCAATTTAAACATCAAATAATTAGTAGTTTGTTTAATTTTCTGCAATTATCCGCCTACATATGGTCTTAACCTTAAGAGATGTCCCGAACAACTCAAACTTCTTGGATAATCGTTTCTCTATTACTGTCACTTACGTTTGAAGAATTTTACATTATATAACAAGCTCATATTTAGCGCTTTGGCTACTACCAATGACCTCATCAATTTGTTTCTGATGATACATGGCCCAAACTGTATGGGGACCCAGATGTCAGTCACGCCCGCAACCCATCAATAGACCCCTCATCGGTACACGTCAAGCACATCTCTCAACGGTCGCTTGCTTGGTACTTCAGTTGGTCGATTCCTAGACCCCCCTAGTGCTTGGTACGAGTTATTATGTCAAGAGCCGTGATATTCTCTCTCTCTAAAAAGATAGAGAAAATCCTATGTAAATAGGAAGGAAATCTACGGCTATAGCCACTAAGGAAAAGAATCTTAGTAACAATTTGGACTTTTCAAAATCGATAAGATCTGCAATCTTGGAGAGTCTTACAATATGGTTTTCTGAAAATGTCTGGTTTATCACCCCACTTGAACATGGTTCTTATGCCTGAAAACTATATAAGCTCCAATATGCCTATTGTCCAAGTAAGTCCTCTTAACCTATGCAAAGCATACAAGTACATAGAGCCTCTCGCTCTCTTGGGCTATCGGTCTGTTTCCATTCTTTCAAAAATTTCTCTCTAAGTTGAACGTTCGAGCCTCCCCCGCCGGAGCACCTTTCAGTGGTCTTTTTGCAGGTTTCATCGATCAAGATAACCAGATAACCAAGTAATCTCGTTCAAGTTAATAGAGCCATCATCTGTGGAACAAAACCCACTCCAACAGATTGACACCATCCATGGGAAATACTAATTTCTCAACTCAATTAGTCCTTACTACTATCTTTTCTCTCCATCATGACATCAGTCAAAAGATTGAGACCAACAATTGATTTTGATGATAATGATTTGATAGGAGTTAATGCCCACAAAAGCGATCCGCTAATCATTACAGTAAGAATTGACTCTTATCTCATCAAGAGAACCTTTGTGGATCAAGTAGTAAAATGTGACATTCTCTTCAGGGGCGCCTTCCAACAGATAGGTTTCATTCCATTTCAACTTCAATTCTCTTATCAGCCCATTAGAGGGCTCGCCAGCAAATGCATATAGCCATAAGACATCATTTTGCTTGCCATATCACTAGAAACACCTCCTTATCACGCTGCTACTCAGACCACTTTTTACGTGGTAAAACTTCTGTCCCCCTTACAATGCCATACTGGGTCGTCCCAAGCTAAACGGTCTCGAAACACTGTCGATCACTAAACACATGAAGGTCAAGTTCAAAACGCCCTTGGGGATCGCGACACTTCACGGTGACCTTGATCTATTAATCGCCCCCATGGTAGAAAGAGAAGGAGAAATCTTAGCAATAGATACTATGAAACTCCGAGACGACACTGAAAAACAATTAAAACCTCAACCTGGAGAAGGGGTCATTGAGGTTTCCATCACTGACACACCCGGTCAAACCATCCAAGTCGGTGCCCACTTACTGACATCTCTTCAGAAGACAATCATGAATTGTTTGCGATGTTGTTCTAAAGTCTTCACATGGTACGCCAAGGAAATGACCGACATTTACCCGTTGGTCATAGTCCACAAGTCGACTGTGAACGCCAGTCACAAGCCCGTCATGCAAAAGAAAAGGGTCTTCGCACTAGAACGCCAATGTGTGATACAAGAAGAGGTCTGAAAGCTTTTGACAATAAGGTTCATCCGAGAAGTGAAATATTCCGAGTGGTTGGCCAACGTGGTCATAATGAAGAAAGCGAATAGAAAGTTGAGAATGTATGTAGATTTCACCGATCTTAACAAGGTGTACCCTAAAGATGGCTATCCACTTCCCAACATCAACAAATTGATTGACAATTCGTCTGGTCACCAACTCCTGAGTCTCATGGACGCGTACTTAGGTTACAATCAGATATGCATGGCCCTCGACGATGAAGAAAAAACCAGTTTCACTACGGAGTTTGGTACCTATTGTTATAAAGTTATACCATTCGCCCTCAAGAATGCTGGACCAACCTTTCAATACTTGGTTAATAAAGTTTTCAATGAACAACTTGATAGGAATGTGGAATCCTATGTTGACAACATGCTCATCAAAAGCCTAATGCCAAGGACCACGTTGCAGATCTCGAAAAGACATTCCAAATACTAGAACGGTACAACATGAGATTGAACTCTGCCAAGTACACCTTCAGGATCACATCAGGGAAGTTACTAGGCTTCTTTATTATCCACTGAGGAATTGAGGCGAATCTAGAAAAGATTCAAGTTATCTTAGACATGACACCGTCGAGAACAGTGAAAGATGACGGACAGGATTGCAATCCTAAACTGATTCATGTTGAAGGTGGGAGAAAAGTATAAACCCTTTTACGATACCCTAAAGAGGTCTCAGAAGTTCACTTGGACGCCTGAATGCTAGACTGCATTCGAAAGGCTCAAGGAACATCTCATGTTGCCCCTACTTTTCTCCCGACTGGTCCTAGGTAAGAAACTCTATCTCTACCTCTATCTCTGACCAAACGCTTTGCTTTACTTTGTCCTTGTGAGGCAGGAATCCACCGTACAAAGGCTAGTATACTATGTCAGCCGCATATTCCACGAGTCAAAAATAAACTACAAACCCATCAAGAAGACAGCTTTCGTATATGCTGTCACCGCAAGGCGCTTTTGGTTATACTTTCAAGCCCACACTATTGTGGTCCTGACCAACCAGTCATTGAAGTATATCTTATAGAAGAATGATACCTCAGGTAAACTCATTACGTGGAGTATCGAACTAAGCGAGTTCAATATTGAATATTAGCCGAGATCGCCCATCAAAGGCCAACCCCTTGCAAACTTTATTCTCGAGTGCACATTTCCCAGCGTCCATCGAGCAGCCTCTTGTCGATGACCAAGAAGAACGGTTGCAGCCTGTGTGGACCCTCCATATCGATGGGTCATCTAACTCCTTAGGAAGCAGAAGCGGGCTCATCTTAGTAGGACCGGACGATTTTAAGGCAGCCTCCGTACCCAAACATCGAGGAGCCTAAACCAATCTTATCGGTGAACAGTTCGCTAGTGTGAAAAGACCCCATAGAAGCCTATCTGAAGTATGAGCAACTACCGAGCTCACCCGCCAAAGCCAATAGGTAGAGGTACAAGACTGCTCATTACACCATCATCAATGACGACATTTACAAGAAATCCTACACACCCTTTTATCTAAAGTACTTGACGCTCAAAGAAGGAGACTACGTTCTCAGAGAAATCCATGAGGGAATATGTGACAATTACTTAGACGCCGGCGAATAAAGCCCTTTGATAAGGGTACTACTGTCTGACATGAAAGTTGATGTGAACGATTATGTCAAAAGATGTGACCGGTGTCAACGCTTATCATCGGTGTCACGCCGACACTCCGTTGAGCTCTGCCCGATAGTCAGTCCGTGGCTATTCGTCCAGTGGGGAATGGATATTCTAGGACCGCTCCCCCAGCAACTGAACAACGAAAGTTCTTAATTGTGGCCGTAAATTATTTCACGAAATGAGTGGAAACCAAACTATTGGCCCAAATCTCCCCAGATAAGATACAACACCTCATGTGAACATCTATCATCACCCGATTTGATGTACTTAACGTCCTAATCACGGACAATCGTAAGCAATTCGACGACAAAAGTTTCCGAGACTTATGTAGTAGGTTGGAGATCCAACACCGCTTCACTTTTGTCGCCCACCCGCAAGCCAATAGTCTCGCAAAGATAGCCAATCGAATGATCCTACAAGGGCTGAAAGGCCGCGCTAGACGAGGTCAAAAGCCGTTGGGTTGATGATCTCTATAGCATTCTACGGGCTTATTGGACGACACCTCGAATGGGTCAGCGCCACCCAATCCTCCCGAACGGAGTATATCATTGGGATTTATCTCTCTGAATGTGTCATTGTCGCCTAGTCCTTCCGAATGGAGTTTATCGTTGGGATCTATCTCTCTAAACAGGTCAGTGTCTCCCGGTCCTCCCAAACGGAGTCTATCATTAGGATCTATTTCCCCGAATGATTTAGTGTTGCCCAGTTCTCTCGAACAGAGCTTGTCGATGGGATCTATCTCCCCCGAATGGGTCAACTTCTCCCTATCCTACTGATAGGGATTTATCTCCCCAAACAGGGCAATGCTGCCCAATCCTCTTGAATGAGATCTATCACCAGTGATTTGTCTCTAAGGACCAGCGGATATAGCCCGAATGGAGGTACTCCTCCCGAATGCACATACAAGCCCCCCTCATCCAACTAAACTCTTGAACACACAAGAGGGTTAAGGACTCTTTACTCAAGCAAAGCTCACACTCTATGGGCCATGCGGTGAACAAAAGTGCAATGGCGCCCACGTCAGAATGTTGACCACTCATGGGGACCTCACCCACCAGCAGACTACAAACAACTAGATGGTCATTTGGAAGAAAGCCAATCGGTTAGGAAACCTTCTATTGGACAGATCCTAGCAGTCAAGCCCTATCGGTTAAATTATTTGTTCAACGTTTCAGTGATTATCATTCACATTAGTATACTACCAACGACGAGATGATTATTCAAAAAAAAGTATGGCAAGTAAGTAACAAATGTTTTTCTTTTATTTCAATACGATGAACACATGTTAAAATACAGAGCGAGATACAACGTGAAGAGAATCTATAAGTCCCTAAGTCGGATCGGATTACATCGAAAGACATACGTAAGGAATCTACAACCCAAGACAAGAAGATTACAGAAGCCTCTGAAACCCATCAAGTTACCCGTAGCGGTGGAATTGAGGAGGGTAAAACTACCATCCCTTCCAGTAGAAGCTGGTAAGGACTTTGTAAAGGAGTCTAGAAGGGTATGAAAGAGACTATGAGGATGCATCGGGTTTCAAACCCTCTGCCATGCCCAACCTCTCACCTCCTCCCGACTCCTCTTATCTCCCGACCGAAGGAAATACCAAGTAAAATACCCTAGCTGTCTATTGCACCTTACATCAGGTGACAATTCTGACCTTGAGACAAGAGCTTCCATTGTGGATTGTCTCATCCTCCTCAAGGTTGAGAACTCTGATAAGACCCATAACAGATTCCACCATGGAGTTCAAACACCGAGCGACATGATGGAACCTCGCATCAGTAGTCCCATCCGTGACAAAATCTTGCATCAGTAGAAACTTCCTACACTATGGATCTTTGTGGTTCAAAACCTATCATCAAGAAATTCCTCAGAAGAACAGACTCTCAGCAAAAGAACTTCGTAGAACCAAAAGCACACAAATCCTTTCTGAGGTGATACTGGGTCATACGGCCCCTATTTACAGTTGAAAAAACGTGATCTTTGCATTCTGGGGCAGACGAAACGGTTCAATGAAAAACGTGCACAATGAATGAGGAGCTTAAATCTCTCCAACTTTCCACGGAGCATTTTCTCTGGGATTATTCCCTCGAGAGTTGAATGCATTTACGTTCTCATGGCCTTCCATGTACCAAGCTCTTGACTTACTCCTTACATCTCTCCTTTGAGGTAACATAAGGAGTAGGGGACAAATGATGATATATGGCTCAAATTGTATAGGGCCTAGAGGTTAGTCACACCCGTAGCCTATTGACAGTCTCAACGGTTGCTTGCTCGATACTTTAGTTGGTCGATTCCTAGAGTCCCTCAATGCTCAGTACGAATCATTCGGTGAAGCACCGTGATATTCGCTCTCCCTAAAAAGACAGAGAAAATCCTATGTAAATATGAAGGAAATCTACGGCTATAGCCACTGAGAAAAAGAATCTTATTGACAATCTAGACTTTCTAAAACCGATAAGATCTACAATTTTGAGAGTACTATGACATGATTCCCCGAAGATCTCGGGATACTCTCATAAGAAACTGGGGTTTTATCACCCTGCTTGCACATGGCTGTTACGCCTGAAAGCTATATAAGCTCCAACATGCCTACTACCCAGATGAGTCCTCCTGACCTACACAAAGCACACAAGTACATAGAGCCCCTTGCTCTCTTGGGCTATCTGTCCATTTCCTTTCTTTTGAAAACTGCTCTCTAATTTAAGCGTCGGAGTTTCCCCCGCCAAACACCCTCCGGCTGTCTTTTTGCAGGTCTCATTGATCGAGATAACCAAATGACCAAGCAATCCCATTCGAGTTAGTAGACCCTTCATCTGTGAAGCCAAACCCACCTCCAATAGTTTCCGTGCCAATAGCAACCATATTTGTGTATAATAAATCATGATATCATGTGCTAATTTATATTTAGGTATTTGACCCTGCCTTGACCACCTTCCTTACATGGACAATTGGCATAGTCCTTATATCTGTTGCTGTGCATTTGTGCTCATTCTGATTGAGTCGAGTAGCTCTCATTGACTTGTTTTCTGCATTTTTAACTCCTAAACTAAAAAGAGATCTTATGTTGTGGGTTTGCCTTTGTAGATAGTTAACCAGCAAAAATGAATGCATTAGTGGCCGCCAACAGAAATTTTAAGTTGGCAGCACGTCTTTTGGGATTGGACTCAAAGCTTGAAAGAAGTTTACTCATTCCATTCAGGGAAATCAAGTTACACCTTCCTTTCCTCCTCCCACCATCATTCTCAATATTCCTTTCATATCAATTCATGCAACTTTCCATGTGTCTTCAAGTGGTATGGATAAATAGCATTTAAAACGAAGAAAGAAAGAAAATTCAGGGTCTTGTTCTCTTGCCAATTTAAATTGACAGGATGACATAGCATAGAACTCATCAAAGCAAATTGTGCAATGCCATTCCATGGTCCGGTATATTAGGACACAAGTGTCCCTCATTTTATTGATTCCCACTTGCTCTTTCTCAGGAAAATTAGTAAAAACAATCTAATCCAAGTAACCTATTAATTTTATTTTAAAGAGTTTAAGCTAAGTGACCTCTGAGTCTGATATTCTTAATTAAAAGCTATTAGCACCAATGAAGCATCGAGTAATCTATTCTTGATTACTTTTGGCATCACCAAGGCCTTTGCAATATTGACGATTGCCATTTACTTAAACCTGCTCTTTTGGTTTATTTTGTGTAATAATTTCAGGTTGAATGCACCATACCTAAGGATGATGGCACTTTGGCTTCTTTTGTTGGATTTAGGGTTCAGCATGATAATGCAAGAGGACCCATGAAGGGAGGGATCAGATATCATCCTGAGGTTTTGTATTTCTACTCCTTGTGATTTTCATCAACAAGAGATTTAATAGGGGGCTTTGTTGTTGTGGGGCTCAATAGCATTATCTTGACATGAAAATACATGTATACGATTTTCATTTTCAAATTTATTTCGTCTTATGCTACAACTACCGTCAGATATTCCATTCAGTTTCCCAACTTTCTCTCTTTCCTTTTCTTCTTTCTTAAACAATTGTCATTAATGGGGTCATCCATATCACGTTTCTACTGAACGATCAATACGAAACACAAGTGATCAACTTATCCTTATTATGCATTCATCCAAAAAAAGAAAAAAAAAATAAAGAGAGAGAGAGAAAGGGGGTCATGGTGTATTACTGCCACTTTTTCATTTTCAATTTAGTGAATTTATTGCATATTTCAGGTTGACCCAGATGAGGTGAATGCTCTTGCACAACTGATGACATGGAAGACAGCTGTGGCAAATATTCCCTATGGTGGGGCCAAAGGAGGAATAGGATGTGATCCCAGAGAAATAAGCATCTCTGAGCAAGAGCGACTTACCAGGGTTTTCACACAAAAGATACATGATCTAATCGGCATCCACACTGATGTTCCGGCACCAGATATGGGAACTAATCCACAGGTTATATATGGCTGATTTTCTCCACTCTTCCATTCTTTTGGAACTTGAAACCACTTAGTTTTAAGGTTCTTTACAGTCTAAAGGAAACGAATTTGTTGCATTTTGCATTGTTTGGCTGAACATAATACAGGACCTCTACTAGGAAACTCCAAATCTGGCACTTACTACTATTAGCTTTATTTTTATACATACAATGGCTTGGATTCTGGATGAGTACTCGAAGTTTCATGGCTACTCACCTGCAGTAGTGACTGGAATACCTATTGTAAGTGTGGTCCTTTAATTATGTAAGGTCGCCTTGAGATGTTTATAATTATGCTTTGGTTCCACATACGCCTTGGTTTGAGGGGCTATTTTAGAGCTTTCCTAGTTTTCTTACAAGCATAACAGTTTTATGCTCCGACTGTTTGATAGAATATATCATGCCTTGCTTAGGAAAATGTCATGATGCCCTGACTGTTTTGAGTCAAAGAATGAAGTCTGCCGTATATATGTGTCATTATATTGGTTAAAAGGCATCTGCTTGTTTCTCTAACTTAACCAGCCTCATATTCTTCTATTTAGGATCTTGGTGGACCTCTGGGTAGAGATGCTGCCACTGGTAGGGGAGTACTCTTTGCAACAGTGGCCTTGGTCAATGAATATGGAAAAAGTATCTCAGGTCAACGGCTTGTGATACAAGTGCGCCTCTCTTTTCTTTGTTTTATTACCCATTTAGTCTATTGGTCCAACTCCCGCAGTTGGAAATAGAAATTTAAAGTAGCTTATACACTTTTAGCTGTGAATAAGATATTGGGACATTTTGTAGCCCTTGCAAACCAGTGCTATGTCTTCCAGCAATGGCCCATAAATCAGCTCCTAGCAAACTGGACTACTCTTTGCATCTTCTTGAATTTTATGTTGCATGTAGACTTCTCTTTGCCCATCTGTATTTGTATTGACAGTACATGACAAGGGTGTGAGGGTGGGAGAGCCAAACACTTCATTTTAGTGGAATGTCAACATGAAGCACATCCCTACGTCCTGCATGTGCCTGTATCATTGTCCTGGTCCATATAAGATAGTTGAAGTGATTTGCAGGAAATCTTTTTGAAGACGGGAATTTCTAGTTTCAAAAAACCAACATTTCTGTACTACAAAGTTGTGCTAAGATGGTGGAATAGTTGATATTCCCTTTCCACTCATCTAGAGTTTCTCTGAATTAGAGCTATATTCTGTCATGGATCAATAAAAAGATGTTTTTTTAACAAAAGGAGTAAAAAATAAAAAAAGAAAAAAGAAAGACCCCGCAAAAACAATTTCCTTTTTGATCTTTAGGAGTTGACGGATTGGATCTTCTTATCATCTCAGGGATTTGGAAATGTTGGTTCCTGGGCTGCCCAACTGAATAGTGAAAATGGTGGGAAAATTGTTGCTATAAGTGACATTACTGGAGCCATAAAGAGCGGCAAAGGGATTGATATTCCAGGCCTACTTAAGCATGCAAAAGAAAATCGTGGAATAAAAGGTTTCCATGGTGGGGACGCCATAGATCCAAAATCAATACTGGTGGAGGAATGTGATGTTCTTATCCCAGCGGCCCTTGGTGGTGTGATTAACAGGTTCTTGTCATTTGCATCTCCGCTGTTGCATCATTCTTTAGATCTTTATGCGTTTGATAAGAATATAAAATCTTTTATAGATGAGGTGAAAATGTTCCCACTAATAATTGCGGAAGCTGGGTAAACCAAGCATCCAAATAATTTTCTTTTGCTTCTTCAAAATGCTTCTGCTTTTTCTACTCTTGTCCTGGGTTGCACTGATCTGCCAAATAATTTTCTTCACTTCTTGTCCGTTTGTCACCAAATTTTATTAACATTGTTTACAGTCAAGTTTTGTTATTCAAGGTTATTGACACCTATTGCATGTGCATAATGCAACAATCATGTGTCTTAAGAATGTCTTTATCACCATATGAGCAGAATTTTATAATTCAGATGCTTATCCACTCAATATTTTTCATTCCTTGTAGGGAAAATGCAAATGATATCGAAGCCAAATTTATTATTGAGGCTGCTAACCATCCAACTGACCCGGAGGCTGATGAGGTCTGTGCATACTTAATATTTTCACCCAGAACTAATTGACTTGGAATGCCTTGATTCTATTTTGGTCTTCTGTAGATCTTGTCAAAGAAAGGTGTTGTTATTCTTCCAGACATATATGCCAACTCGGGTGGAGTTACTGTCAGTTATTTTGAGTGGATTCAGGTATTAACCTGTTTCATATTTCATCCTGGAAAGATAATTGTTATTTTCCTTTATATCTTTTAACTTTTATTTTATTGACACTTCGAAGCATATTAAATCCAACTTTTGCAATATAATATTCACTTTTCATATGCTTTGTGTTCCCTTGTTTTGTACAAAATCAGTTACACTCCATCATTATATTAATAACTACTAATTTTCCTGCTTGAAAGATGAGAAAGAGGGAATATTGCCTTGAGCAGTATATTTGGCTTCGTGATGTTTCTATATCCAAATTTATGTGGAATAGTTATAACTAAGTCTCGGGTATGCATTGCTAAAAAGTCTCCAAATTTTCTGAAACAATTCTTCTTGGTTTTCCACATCTTTTTTACTAAGCTTGTGGTGGTTCTTACATATGATGTTTACGAATTTAAGTGGAAAAATATCACATGGTGGTGCAGAGCAGGCATAAGCTCTCCTGGCAATTTATTTTCATCTAGAGTCTTTAGCTGAGATGCTCTACTCCTGTAAGTAAATCGAGAATACCCATAACATGGAATAGGAATCACGCAATTCCCAATTTCGACTGCTATAATTCCACCATAAGTAGAATAGTAGTGAAGGATTGGGAGAATGCTCCTCTTTTCTAACTGCATCCTTTTCTTTTACGTTTTTATCGTCGTCAAGAAGGACAGCAGAGCAGAGATTGCTAAGAGTCTTTATGTGGTGTCATACCTACTTCAAAGGATGACTATGAAAATTCATTGACCAAAGTCATTATGGGTGGATAATTGAGAAGAAGACATGAATGCTCAAGCATTCTACTCAGCAATCAGATCTTGCTCCAAACGTGTAATATTGGCATGTTAATGAAATGAATTGCTGGTGATAAAATTTTAGATCAAAATACTGTTTCTGCATTTGATAAGTTTTCTGTATTCTTGTTAGGCATGAATCATTGATATAAGGTGCCAAAGATCAAAACAAATCTTATCTCACCAGTAGCATGTTTTTATGCTTTATGCATACAGAATATTCAAGGCTTCATGTGGGATCTGGAGAAAGTGAACAGTGAGCTGAAAACTTATATGACTAGAGGTTTCAAAGACATAAAAGAGATGTGCAAGACCCATAATTGTGATCTACGAATGGGAGCCTTCACCCTTGGAGTTAATCATGTTGCTCGGGCTACTGTTCTCAGAGGTTGGGAAGCCTAAGGGCTCTGGCTGCTCAAATAAGACAAAGATTTTGACGTGGCTCTTCTCATATTCATATGTCTAATCTTTTTGGGACCATCCCGTGCATGAAAATCTCATGACTGGGGCATGGTCTTTAATTTCTTTAATGTAATGCGGTACCCTTGTTTTTAAGCAGACTGAGTTGTGTGAGTTTTGGCGCCCCCTTTTGTTTTATTTGCTTAAGGGATTCGCCATATAATAAAAGAATTGGTTGGAGTAGATTGGTCCTATTTAAGCACTCATAGAAAGTACCAATTTTTCAGCTCATGGTGTACATTTTAAAGGTTTGCAATGTGAGGATGCATATGAAGATCTCCTTGCAGACCTGTGAATGACTTCAAATGGGGCTGCTGCGGATGCAAACAGTTGTTTCTTATAATGAAAACCTCACATTTACCCCCTACAAATCAATTACCTCGACCATCTGTTGTGTGCTTATAGTTTATTCAAGCTCTTTTCCTTGTTTTTTCTTTTGCAGGTATTCAGAAGATGAAGGCTTCCTTTGCAGGTCCCTCGTGACTTGGTAAAATATTTGCATTTTTTCTTGAGATTAGTGAAACTAGGTAATGTCTCATGGGTGGACTAATTACTTTGACATGCATCCTTTTTTCTGTTTAGCTTGTCTAATTAAAGCTTTTTGAGGGCAATCTCGATATTTGATTTCCTGCATACTCTTCTGCGAATTTGATTTCTTTGGGCCAGGCCACCTCACCATTATCATGATTTGATCGGCCTCTTGTGGTTAAACAGCTGATGTTTCTTTTTTTTTTTTTCCTGCATATATAGAGACTTGAACTCGAATATATTATATGGAGAGGGGAAAGATGTCATTTGAGACGAAGCTCCTTGGCAGCAGCTGATTTTTCTTCTGTAAATGAAAGAGGATCGCTGCTACCTTTTGTTTTCTAAATTCATGGCTTTCTTATTCTTTTTCAGAAACTTTGATTATTTAAATGAAGCTAATTAATATTAACCAGACGCCCAAACACTATTTTTTGGCACGCTGTAAGACTAAATGCAATAGTCTTCGTCAACATCTAAACAGTAAATGATGTGGATGACGTGTTGTCTCTGGAACTTTGAAAGTTTTCTATAGTTATAATGTGGACTG
Organism: Dillenia suffruticosa; assembly: GCA_033439265.1. Classification (NCBI taxonomy): domain Eukaryota; kingdom Viridiplantae; phylum Streptophyta; class Magnoliopsida; order Dilleniales; family Dilleniaceae; genus Dillenia; species Dillenia suffruticosa. The sequence continues at coordinate 68,437 of JAVTVX010000013.1, read as the reverse complement.
CCCCTACCAGCATGAAAGGAAAAAAAAAATGGAAACCCCACACCAGTTGGTACAAGCTTTTATTGGTCTCTTGAGGCTGAAAGACCGTGACAGGTACCTGGTTCTCACCGTACTCGAAAGCTTTCATTAGTTGTATTGAAATTTCTCTTACCCTTAGTAGAATTGTTTCTATTCCCTATCAGCCTAATTGAGTCTCTCATCCACTCGATGTGAGCGATCAGGCCAGCCTAAGCTTATCTCTCACTCCCGCCCCTAAATCCAACAGACTCGATCAATCTCACTAAACAAAAACGAATTACCTGTTAAAAAGACCCTAAAGCACTTTGCCACAATACCGAAGCACAAGTTACTAGACCACAATGCAAATCCCTACGCCCCACATCTGCCACCACAATTATCCCGCAATCCTCCTACCCAAAGCAGAACAACTCTAGTTGAGAATGGCTTAAACAGTAGCTTCCACAACTGAAGCGGAACCTCTTCCCCAACTGAAGCTAAACCTGAAAACGACTTAGGTAGTTGCAACCTGAGTCTTATCTCCTAACCCCCCCCCCCCCAAAGAAAAAAGGTTGCAGCCCAAGGAAGAGAATAAATTATACCCAAAAAAATAAATCGTGCTAAATTAAAATATAGAAACCAAAATTAGAATCCGAAATATGTTTCATTAAGTTGCAATCGAGTCCAACATGCAATATTCTACTCAATGGTCTATGACCTTCCTCTTCCCCTGAAGCCATCACCACAACCACCTCTTGGATGACCACCTCTACACCCCTTGGAGCACCTCTACCACGGAAAACCCCATGACCACCACCCCTACGGCCACCTCTTCCTCCACTCCAACCTCCTCTAGCAGCAGCTTGAGATTGCCCCCTGCAATCAAAGGGAATTTGTTGACACTATCTATAAAAACGTGAAATAAGTAGGACAATTTTACACAAAGAAATTGTAAAAGCGAGTCCAGAGAATGTAAGCACAGCTTCAAATAATTTTTCTTACCAATTTAGCTCATCTACTTTAATTTGATAAACCGAAAACTTGCTAAGTTAACTAGTAAGCAATTTTACATATCCTAGATATTCAAACATTGTCCAATATACACCTAACTGGTCTATTATTTGATGTTTGGCAAGATATTTGTCTCTCTCTCTCTCTCTCTCACGTACACACACACACACACACGTACATATATAAAGCAGCAGCAATTATCACTCCAAGGTTTCTTTATTACTCCAGTGGGAAAGCAAGGACTTGTTTTTCTATCCTGTAGCACATCTAGTCAAGAAGTTAACAATATGGGGAACTCACAAGTTTTAGAACCAGATCCCCACAAAAAATAAATAAATAAACAAAACGATGAAGTTGGCCGTTTAACGGTTCAAGCTCCCATAAGAGTACAGGAACCCTATGTTCAACACATTAATGATGTGAAGCAATTTGAAAACAAGTATTTCATTCATTTCATAATTGGAGAAATGTCACAACTTAATTTCATTAAGCATTGTCTATATTAATTCTGCGGTCAGCCCTCCTTGGGGTAAAACTTAAGACAAATAGATTACCGATATCATGAGTATCATTAAAAGGACATCCAGATTTTCTTCATTTGTTTATAGACATGTATTGAAAATTGCAACTCTTAGAGGTAGAGATGCATATGAACAAGCTAAGTAAATACCTGTTTTCTAGCTTGCCTTCTTTATTGAATAGGTATCCAGTGTTTGGTTTGCCTTTTCCATTGTTGAAGGCGAAAAATATATGCTTAAAACTTGGTTTTGCTTAATAAAGGAACATGGCAAATGTAAGCCTGAATGTGATCCATCCAGGAAAAAAGTTTCAAATTAAATGACGTTATAAGTGTGGACACTATGTAATTTGCCGCTAGAAGAGATAAGCTAAATGGTGGGAGATTGATGATAATTTATAAGTGAGGAAGGATTCCACCTCTTGGATAGGGCGAAAATCAGAATCCAGTCTGATGTCACAAAAATAGTTGCTTCACATTTTGTTTTCCAACAAATCGAGGAAATCGAACAACTTTGTTATGTGCCCCTCATTCAAAAAGGGGACGAAGAACCTCTATCAATACAACTTGTCACTGGTACAACAAACTAACTCCTTGACATTGGCAGCACATTAATGCTTCTAAATACAAAATAAGGAATTCTTGCAAGACTCATTATATTCAACTGCCTATAGAAATAACATATATTACTAAATCTCATAACACGAAACAATGCCTTTAAAATCATGTAAAATTCAACTAGGTTGATGATCGTAGAAATTCTACATGAGTGGAGTCGAGATTGGATAGAAACAAAAGTTCAAACGCATGAAAGACCAACGAAGCATACAATGGGATAACTTAATGAAATCCTTGAAAAGTGTGTGGAGAAGGTTATGCCAAGAGAATTGTGTGGGGGGGGGGGACCTCCAATCCCAAAACCCAATTAAATAAATGATGGCCAAAAAAACACCTAGAGAATTAAATTGAATAGAGAGAAAAAGAAGGAAGAAGCATATACTTGGGTTGACAAAGAAAGCAAGCAAGGGGCAAGAGCTTCGCCGGGTCAATGTAGAACTTATCACTAGCTGAGTATGATGTTGCTATTATTCCCTCCATCATTTTAATAGAAAAATACTGCAACATGCAATATAGAAAATTGAAAAAATTACATTCCTTATATATATACAGAGAGAGAGAGAGAGAGAGAGAGAGAAAGTGAGAGGGAATAAGGGGAAGGGGAAGGGGGGATGAGGAGGGGGAGGCAAGTGTACAGATTCGTTGATGGAGCCAAAAATCTCATCAACCTTGCCAATCTGGGTCTTGTTGTGGTGATGGATGGGAGCATTGAAGTGGGGTATCTTCTCGCTGGTGAGCTTCATCACTGCATCTCCCTCACACGCATGTACAAATGTCGACACCTCTATGAATACATATCTATAAAAACCAACAAACCCCTCAGATAAGATACGCACACACACATATGCATGAGAAAGACATTCCAGAATGAAGCTTAATAAATAACATGAGACCTCTGAGAGAATTCTTTTCAAACAATGTGTTACTTTGCAAAGTCAAACTCGTTATGTAGAACCAAGTGTTGTGGTGCTTAACCTTCCTCCCCTTGCCTCAGGGCAAAAAACAAACCCTTACACAATAGAATAAATAATATGTGGCTAGCCTAAAGTATCCTTAGGTCTTATGTTAGGCTATCTGTGTGAAATTACAACCCAACATTATTCTGCCACATACGATTTTTTATAGAATCAACAAATTGTAGAAATCTTGTATCAAAGAGATGACAATGATGACGAAGTCATGAGAAATACAACAGTAGACTTCACAACTGCAGTATCTTGCGTGCAGCAACAAATTGAACAGCACCAATTCATCCCTTCGATTAATCCAAGTGTTTCAGTCTAATTTATTAATTTGGTTCATGGATGAAAATTCCATAATCATGCAATTAATTGCATGAAAATCAAATCAGTCGTTCAACCCCGAAACTAAAACCTTTAAAGTGACTTCGTCTGAAAACCGTAGATTGAGAACACCCCATCATAATGATTGAAGAAGCTACCAGTCAATAATCACACAGGAGAGATGACAAAATAACGAAACCTAAACCCCATATAATATAGATATATACTACAAACGATATTTCCTCATCTTCAATGTCACTAGATAGTGGGTCTTCCTAACGGAGAGATAGAATCCATCATGAAATACAACTTACCGACGACTTCAGCGGGAGACCTTCATCACGGAATCCGCCACCGCCGCGTGCTACAAAGCGACCTCCGCCCTACCACCTCGACCTCCATCCCTGCCTCCTCCTCCTCCGCAGCCGCGTCCTCCCCGAAATCCGCCGCGGCCACTTGGAGGTCTCGTGTTTCTCCGGTTAGAGGTATAGAAAATGCCGGTGTTGAGCGGCTTAGTTGTGGGGGCTTTTCAGGGTTTATATTAGGGTTTTAGAGGAGGGAGGGTCGGCTGCTTACACCATTTTTACACTTCATTCTTCTCTTCTACAATTTATTTTTTATCACCCCCAGGCCCTTCTAGCTTCGCGACTAGCTCAATTTCGTCACTCTGCGTTTTCCTCCGAGCTTCGTATGGAATTAACCCGGTAAAAAAAAATTTTAAATAATCTTCGACCTAAAAATTTTCATATATAACCCTCATTTATCGTGGATTCAACCCAAGATAAGTTATATCGCGAGTTGAACCCATATGCTCCGGTGGCAGTGGGGGAGGGAGGGAGAGGGCTCCCGCGGCAGTGGGAAAGGGAGGAGGGGGGGAGAGAGAAAGAGAGATAGAGAGAGGAGTGTCACGGCGGGAGAGAGAGAGAAATGTAGCGTCGCGGGGGGAGAGAGGGAGAGCGCAGTGCCGGGGGAGGGAGAGAGGAACGCAGCACCGCTGGGGGGAGAGAGGAAGAGCACAGTGCGCGGGGCGGAAGAGAGGGAGAGCGTAGCGCCGCGGTGGAAGAGCGCAGCGTCGTGGGTGGAGCGCCGCCTTCTCGCGTTTTGAAGATGCGACATGGCCACATGGCAACATCACATGTGTCGCGGGTTCAACTTAGATATAATCTGTCACGGATTCAACCCACGACAAATAGAGATAATATACCGAAAGTCATTTAAAAATAAAAATATTACTTGGTTAATTCCATACAATGCTATTTTCCTCTCTCTTCTTTTCCCTTGCGTGTTTTTTCCAATCACCAATGGGGCTTTCTTCTTGTTATATTATTATTGTTATTATCTCTATTTTTATCTCTATAACATTAATCTTAACTGTCTTTAATGAGTTTTAATTTTAAATTTTAAAATAAATCCTTTAAAATATTAATAGAGGAGTGAGAAAAAAATAAAATAAAATTAAAATTTAAAAACAAAAAAAAAAAATAGATTAGACCAAACTTATTTGACAAAAATAAAAATTTATCGGCAAGTTAAAATAGTGGAGTAGATAACATATGCAAGTATGAATTAGATATATAGATAAACAAATCTGCGGTAGTTAGATTATCCTCGTGAGCCTCTCTTGAAATTGCAAAGGGATCAAATTCTACTCGCTATGAATTTAAGGCAATTTTGCACCTCAAGATTTTACAAACATCGTATTTGATTAATGGTTGACAAAACTATTCCCTCTGTTACAAAATGTGCTGAAAGGAAGGCCAGCTTCTCACTCAGGTCCTGGTATGCCCTGCCATAACTACCGTTGTAAACTCCACTGTTTGATCGATGATGCAAGTCCTCAATGATATTATAAATATACTTTTCTCCCCTAAACTTTTAGAGGCACTTTTAGCAAAAACCCCTTTAAATTACGTAGAAGTTATCAATTTTTTTTCTTTGGTACAAGTAAATACTTGACACTATGCAATACACGGTTTAACCCAACTAATCTAATCAAACACTATAAAATTCATTAATAGATTAACTCTTCCATTTTCTATCTTTTTATTTTTAAAATTCAAACTTGAGACCTAAAATAACTCTTCCATTTTCTATCTTTTCTTTTTTAAAGTTCAAGCTTGAGACCTAAATTAAAAAAATCCAACGCACCCGTATCATTAGTTAAAAGGGTGTCACTTTTGATATTTCTGTAGTTTGACCACCATAAGGCCCCGACATTTATGCGGCAATACCATGTCATCAGGAAAGGCTGATATAGAATTTTCATGTTATTAATGTGCTGATGCGGAATTTTCTGTCACTAAATCCCTAATGGACCCCCCTCTCCAAAACTCGTGATCTCAGTTTTAAATCCTTGTACAACCAAAAAAAAAAAAAGAATTTTCAGTCACTAAACAATAGAAATTCAACAATCTCGTGGTTTCTTTCAAAAGGAAATAATAATAATAATAATCTTATCTGATTGTAATAAGATGAACAGTAATCAACAAATGCTCACTTAACTAAAAATTAAGGCAATACAGACACAGAGTGATGGACGGGTGCAATTGTGCTAGAGTTCACCCTTTTTCCTCAACCAAGTGGGAAGGCCAGTACTGCCCTCATTCCACTAAAGATCATTTAACCAGACCTCGTTATTCCCGGAATTCTACCTCGGGTACACCACTAGCACGCCAATCAAACATGTCATCATAAAAAAAAAGATCCTTTTTTCTTTGCGTTGTAAATAATTTAGAATATCGCTTAGAAATTTGTCCGCCTTGTTACTATCAAGGATATAGGAGTGTAACCCCCACCCAAAAAGAGAGAGGACAAGAAGAAAAAAGGAAACCAGGTGACTACTACTGCCTCAGATTCCCCTCTCCCAAAAGAACCATACAAGGGAAATCTTGAATTTCACTTTACTTGTCTCTTGTTTTCCCTTTCAAACAGTCACAAGGGAAATGATTTGTAATCTAAATATAAGCCCGAGAGTCTCTCTCGTTCACTTTAAAGATCGAACACCAACCAGGAATACAGCATCACATCATTCCTGGGTTGCCTCAGAGGTGGATGTGCACTTGACAATGCATTTAACACACAGTTCGGCCATAACAAATGGATGCAATATACAGATTCTTTGACCATTTTTCCTGCAGAATATAACCAAGCAGACTGAACAAATGAGTGTTTCGAAATGGAAACCATAAGCCAGCCATAAGATCAACATGGAAGATAAAGATGTTCAGAATATCTATTGCCATAAAATGTATGCATCACAGACTGGAAGCAGAAAGCTAAGCATTGAGGCAAGGTCCTTAGCAGCCTTGACAGATGAGGCATAAGAAAAGCACCACATTTTAGGTTTCTTTTCCGAGTCATGGAAGCAGTGCACTCTTGTTCAAGTTGTAGGGGTCAATCATTTTTACTTACCTTCACATGGGTGCTTGGAAAGGCAGAAGTCCGCAAAGTTTCTTGAGTTTCATCCATCATTTTGCGTTTGGGTATGCTTAATATGAAGGCTGCTTGGTCAGCCGTTGCAGCCATGGAGGTTATCCTATATCCACTCTCCCATCTCCTGTGTATTCCTTCGCTTGGGTACAAAAAATCAAGCTCCACAACCTTGTCCCAGCAAGTCCAATGGAAAAAGAAAATGGAAATCAAGACACCAAGGAGATACTCATATGAATGCTAAAGAAGCAAGTGATCAAGTCAATAACAAAAGAATGATACCTGATCAGAGTAACCAGAGTTCCTGGACATCACCACACCCCAACGGCTGCCAGCAGTAGTCATGGAAGTAACATGGAAACCCTCTTTCCACTTTTTATTAATCCACTTGAATGGAAATGATTCACTCACTTTGTAAGACTGCTGGGTATATGGAGTTCCTGACAATAATAGAGCACATGATAAACCCTGAGCAATTCAAATATATAATATTGAACTCAACAAAAGTGTCTCTTGGTAACTCCTAAATGATTCAAACCAAAAAGAATTTCTGATCTATTGAAAAAAGAAAACTAAAAAAAAAAAAAATTGAATGCACACATACACACACGGGCACACAGACAAAATTTGTCTATCCTGCCTCACAACTTATCAAAACTGTGTAACATTTCATAAGCATGATGAAGTTTCTTTGAAAATAAAAAGTTTTAAAAAAATAACAAGGAACAAGAAACTCCATTGGTTAAAATAGATGGGGCTGTTGCCATAGAACTGGCTGTCTCCATTGGTTAAAAAATAGGTGGCACATTTCTTCACAACAACCAGAGGATTCAGTTGAAATTGAAACTTTTGATCTTTTCATCTGATCTAACCATATATCGTAAAATTAGTAACATGAGATAAAATGATGATGGATAATAGCATGATTACAGTATGAAATTATTCAAACAAGACATACACCACCACAACATGCATAACAAATTCCAAGATAAATTCACACCTAAGACAGAAAATGTGGAATCACTGTCAACAAAATCACAAAAATTGGTGATGCGCCAGTCAGAACATCAACTCCACCACTGAATACTAAGCTAAACAAGGACTTCAAATCACCTCTATGCATGCATATAATCTAAACTTTGATGTGTATTTAGAACATCTTGCAGAGTAGCATCTTTTACCAGTAGTATTTTTAAGTTCACAAGAACAACAAAAACATAGACATGGAAATAAATACACCAATTCACAATTGTGGAATACATATGAGAATGAGGCAGTCAGCTCAGTTTATCTAACCAACCTTTAGACATCACAACCAAGGAGCTCCCATTAGCCGCACCAGCTATTGAACTAATGTAGAAATTCTTTTCCCATTGTTCCATAATCCAATCCTAAGAAGACATTAAATCATTCAGTAATATTATCAGTATTGCACACTATGCAAGACCAAGGGCAGAAGATGACAGCAATTGATTTACCTTATGCAAGAATACAGCCGACAGCTCATAGACCTGTGAGCAAAAACCAGTTCCTGCATCCATTATAAGGGCCCAAAGATTTACTGCAGATGCCACAGAACTGATGAACAGTCCATCTTCATTACCCTTGTCTACATGTTGACGCAGCCTTGTATCCGCGACATTGTAATGATATCTACAAATTTAACATCTAAGTTAAAATAAGGGTGGTACAAGTATGAAAATGAAACATGGAAATATGGCCACCAGACTGGATATACTAGTAGGCAAGTACTAGCAGACATGATACAAGTATTTTATGATCTCAGAATGATTTTCCCAGTGAAATCCAAGCTCAAAGGAAGACTCATGAGAAACAAATTTGAACGATTCGACACTTTGAAGTCTACTACAAGAGAACACAATCAAGATACAACCAACGGCATAAAAAGTTTGGGAAGCAGCTAATTTAGACTGGACCACTGCTTCAAGAATTTGTCAATATCGGTATTGTCTCTTCAAGCATGCAATTAATTTTGAAGTCCTTCCGGTGCAACCTCCCTCACTTTTTAACCTTCTAGTCTACAGTGCTCACCATTGCTAAAGCTGCCTCTAGAAATTTCTACACCAATAATTGTCCTCATTTTCTTTATCATCTTTTCCTCAATAACTTTTTTCCAAAGATACTTTTAGAGATGTGCAGATGGACCAATCCTTTGGATACAATACAAAAGAACACTCTTTTAACTTACATTAGTATAAAATTTTCCAACTTCATCATGTCATTGTGTACATCCATTAACGTGTTCATATTTCAGATCTGAATAACAATGGTCACTTTCTCAAAAGATTCTCACAGCACTAGAATCACAGCCAAAACCCACTTGGATTTTTGTATTTGGCCACTGACATCAACCAGCGTCGCATATTGCTACTGTTTTGACCAGATATACGGTCAGCTGACTTCTCCAAATTCTATCTTCAGCTGAAAATTTTCAATCTCTTCTTTCTTTAATTGAGAATAGGAAATGGGGGTGCTCTTCCGGCTCCAGGTTCAGTTAGCTGTGGAAACATGAAAAAAAGAAAAAAAGAACCAAATGTGACTAAGGCTAGGGGTATCAAGAGAAGTGCAGGAATAGGATGAGAATACCCACCACCCCCCCATCACCATTCCAGCAGTCCACATTGTCCTCTCATGCACCTTTTTCTAGGATAATGTCCAATATCACCACAGCAGTTTAAAATCTAGAAACATTTTTTAAGAAAAAAAAGGAGATGTAATACTCCAATAACAACAACTTCATACGCTCCCTCTTTTAGTCAAAAAAGCTTATTGATCGCAGTCCACATACAACCTAAGTTAAGAATGCCTAATTAAGTTATTTTCTTTACTTTCCAACTTATCAGATACTCCTATAATTGATTTCATGCACTCCCGCTTTCAGTAAGAGAGCATATCGATCACACTCCATATAAAATCTAACTTGAAAGATGCCTAATTAAGTTTTTTATTTTACTTTTTCAACTTATTAAATACCTCAATAAGAACCCGTGAGAAGAAAGCTTGGCTAGATCACAACAGGAATTTAGTTCAGTGGAGAAAGAGTTTAGAATGCTCCAGAAATTGTGAATCTATATGAAAATAATTCATCTATATGAAAACCTTGTACAACTATGTAAGTACTTTTGCTGATGTCATCCCATGCTCAAGCCTTCTCTAAACATTGTTATTGAACATCAGAAGGTAACACACTTCTGCGACATATTTAAACTCATCATTTGACTAAATCACAAAAGAAAAAGAAACATTATCTTACTTATTCTGCTGCTGAAACATATAAATATAAAGACAAAGATCTCATACATTATCTCTGTTTAGATACCCAACTCCTTGGTATTTGGATTGAAGAATCACAGAAAGCACCAAGATAGTGTGAGCATAGTTCCAGAGAAATCTCTTTAACATGAAGAAGAGCCTTGGACAACACTGAAGATGTAGAGACAAAGCAAAAGGTCCCAGAAATATAAAAGATTTTTTTCTCTCATCAATACCCTTATACTCCTCACCCCTCATTATGCTACTTGGCATACCAAAATCCATTGGTCATCAAACGCTTTATAGTCAGTTTATTCATTAATAGTAGAGTAGTTCCATTTGTAACTGAACGATCAAGTGAATCAACGGAACAGCCAAAATTTTAAAAGGTGCACTCTTTTTGCTGGAGACCTCAGACCTCATATGAGCAAGCTCCAACCAGCTGTAGAATGAAACACAGAATGTGAAGGATTATAGCCCAACCGAAGCTAAATGAGGCTGAACAAGCCATTCAATTAAACATATGCCCATCCTTTCAAGATAGGTATCCAAACTTCAACTAAACAAGCAATAGATTAATTGCACACAAAACATATTATATGCATTAATTAGACTAAGAGAAGGGGCAGCATCTAGAATACTGGGAAAGCTACCGGACATAAATGAAGGAACCAACACAAGACCACACCATGGCTTGTCAAAGGACGCATCATAATATGCCACACTGAAGGAGTGTATTTACCTTTGCTTCATTGGGCGACGTGCATTATAGACAGATATCCACTGGGTTGCAGGACTACCTAATCGCACTTTCTTCTTTGGTTGCTCTTCTTCTTCCAAGTTTATAAGCAATCTTCCCCGCTTTTGACCGACCTGTTACAAGAAATCACAAAAAGATTTAACTATACCACTTCATACCCTATTCACCAAAAGAAATGATTAATAACAACCTTACGAGCACTGTCAATATTAATTGGCGTCAAAGGCAAAGGTTCAATCAGGCTCTCAAAAAAGGATATCAATTTAGCGTAATTTGGTTCCTCGTCAAATCTCATATTTGTCACGGCTTCAAGGAATTGCTTGAAAGGAGCAGGACAAAAGCAACACATCAACTCCGGAGACGTAGCCATTTTCTTCTTACAAACAAGAAAACTCTTGTTGTCCCCCTGAAACAATGTACATTTCAGAAGAAATAAGGATGATGGTATCTCAGCAGCAAGTAATTGCAATTATTTACAAACCTGATAGCCTTGCCAGGGCAATCTTCCTTTGATAAGAAATATCAATGTGTAGGCTAATGACTCAAGATCATCCCGCCGACTTCCAGTCCGACCTAAATGGGCATGTACACTTGCATATCTTATTGTTCCCCTGCCAAAAGAGGCCATCAGCACAATGTTCAACAATTTTGGGTTAAGCAATCAGTGTTGGCAATTCAAACCTGAATATGTCAGGCCTCTGATCATATTCTACATGCTGGCCCGAGGATGCATCTTTCCATCTAGAAGCTGAAGTAAAGACAGATTAAATGAGTTGTACTTTCCCATAAGTATAAACACTAATATTGACACAATTGTCACCCATTATCGGCCTTAACTTGTATCTATCTACTATCATGAAATTTATGATACAGAAATAAATGTCAGTAATTCCTCACATATGCCATAGGAAATAAGATCAAGACTCGTGCAAAATATCTTTTTGCTTCAGAGTGTAGCAGGGGACAGCATACCTAATCCAAGATCAATAAGATAAAGCTTCTTTTCATCAGGTGTACCAGTCTGACCAAGTAGGAAATTCTCCGGTTTCACATCTCCGTGCACAAACCTTGTTAAAAGACAACAACAACAATAAAAAACCGAGTCTTAATCCCAATATTTGGGGTTGGCCGTTTGAGAGACAAATTTAAAAAAATATAGAAAAATGAAAAATAAAATAAAAAGAAAATATATAAAATAACAAAAACAAGAGAAGCAACGTTTAGGAAACAAACAACAAAAATAGGCAACCAGAAAATAAAAGAAACCTATGCTTTATTTGTAGAAATACCCTTTTAAGTGCAGCTTTTCCAGAATTGATATTGCCTCCACTGCAATGCAAGCTACCGTGCCTGGTGATATCCTGTCAGAGGGATTGACAAATTAAAAACTACTTAAAAGAGAGAGAGAATATCAGAATTTCTATTTCTTACGACTGGCCCAAGGAATTCCAAACATCCCAAAGACTAGGCCCAAGCATATCCATCACCTGAAATAGATTTATTATATTTAGATACAATAGGAAAGTTTGCAAGTCAATTTTGCGGAGAGCCCCGGATTCAATCTTACCAGAATATAGTATTCCCCTTGGCGACCTTTATAGTGAACAGAGGGAATTCCATAGCATCCATTGAGAGTGCTTCAATATCAAGAAGCAAAAAGCCGGGTGTCAACTAATAAAGAATTTTTGAGATGTCCGCAATCTTGAAAGCATAAGCTGTTACTCTGAACCTTAAACATTTTGTGCTTACTTGTACACTTGCCACTCATAAGGAGGGCCATAGTTGCAGCCTTTGCTGTTGCGGTGCTCAAATTTTATAGCAACCTAGTTTAGAAAAAAGAATGGAATAGTAAGTGATCCCACGCCCAGTCAAAACTATCAAAAGCAGGCACAATGATCAGATATTACCTCAACCGCATCTGGTCCTGTTCTCTCTGTACCACCACCCACTTTTCTGCCAACGTAAACTTGTCCAAAACCACCCTTACCCAACTTCTTTTCTATCTTATACGTAGGAGAATTACCCACTTGCACCTACAGGTAACAAAGGAAATGCTATCAGTTTTCATAGATTCATTCCAAAAGTTTATTTTTGTCTGTAGATGTAGAAAAGAGTGTAGTTCTAGAAAAGAGTACTAACAAAATGATTCTATTACTAAAAAGGCAGCCTATTAATCATTGCTTCATTTCAATAATTCAAATGCAATAACAAAATCCAAATGTGAAAGGGCAATGAGAATTATACTGCTCATTATTAAGAGAATGATACTCTCGTAAAACAGGCACATGCCCATGATTGCTGCATTGTATCCAAATAAGGAACAAGTTTTAAATAAAGAAAGATAATCCATTTATACCCGATCGGGAACCGGAGTAGTCCCTCCTTCTTCTTCAACTCCCATAATCTTCTCCACACTTCCGCCCTCCATCATGATATCTTTCTCTGCTACACCCTCCACCCGATTGTAGGCTGGTTCAGCACGCTCCGCAGCAACAGTTTCTGGAACAGTTTCAGGGTCTAAATCTATCAACCTAATGCCCCTGCCTCTACCAGTGGCCCTTGTTTGTAACACTGCAGAAGGCCCCTTGGCTACTGCTGTGGCATTAGCACCTCTTCCTCTTCCACCAGCTCTTCTTCTGGTTCTATTTTGGGTAGGCAGTGGCCGATTTTCTGCTTGCACCACTGGTTGAGGAGAGGGCTGAAGATCGTCAAGCCGTTTCGACCTCCGGGCTCCACTTCTCAGCTCAGGCATCGTCACCCCATACAATTTACATGCCAGTTAAGTACCCGGATATCTGCTCTGTGCACCCTGCGAGAGAGGAAAAATGAGCAATTGACACATGTTTCAATTAGGAAGATGGAAATTAAGAGAGAGACTGGATAAACATGTGCTGATTTAAAAATAAACAAAGAGCCAAACTGTGCAGATGAATACTGCAATGACTGAATCAGGCAATATATTTTACTGGCTATATGAGACATTACATCAAAAATGAGAGAGGAAAATGCTCGAAAAGACGGTTCACCCTAGAAACTATACATACGGAGATATTCAGATGCATAGATCCCATTCCCATGACTTATAACAACATGAATCAATAAAAATCTTTATGCGGTTTAGTTGGGCAAATAATCCATATATTCTTGTAGTCAAGCAACGCACTTTACTTGTGGAACATTTTCTAATAGATAAGACACAATGGGTATTCCATTTTAGGCAAAAATAAAAGAAGAGGAGAATCAAATCCATTAGCACTAAAGACAGACAGCTATAAGGTGTAGCTGGAGTAATTACAAGTACAGTAATAGTCTCTAAACCTTAAAAAGTAATTGATCATCGTTGACAAAAGACACAAACACACACACACACACACACACACACACTAGTCTTATTAAGAACAAGAAGAAAAGGCCTAGAAACAAAGACTGATGAAATATCAAAATATGCAAATATTTGTATCCCATGATCAACAAAAATAAAAAAATAAAAAAATAAAAAAAACTATGCTATCAATAATCAATCGCAATCTAAGTAATTTCATTTCCATCAACAACAATAAAAATGAAAATTCCCATTCCAAAATTTTTCTTAATAAAAGAATGTTTGTTTTCTTTTTGTCATTGGATTTTACTCATTCCTTGTTCTTTTCCTGATAAAAGAAAACGAATAGAAAGCATGGTCAGTCATACGCGATGATTGTGAGCAAGAATAGAACGCATAAGAATCAAAGAGAGTAACAGAAGCAATCATGGAACTAATGATAGAAAATGAAGAAGAAGGGGGAAGGCAGCAAAACAAAGGGAGAAGAGAAGAAAAGTGATTCACAGATCGTAGGGACCAAAACAGTACAAAGGAGTGAAGGATCGGGAGGCGGAGGATGAAGGCTTTGATAAGATCGGCTTCAGATCTTCCTCTCTTCTGCAGATTGAACGCCTACGCCGCCGCCGCCGCCGCCGCCGCCTGTCTTAACATTTCTTTTGGGGGAGCTATGGAGTTTGGGTATGCGAAAAGGCTAAACAGAGAGTTGTTGGTATTGTTGATGTTGTGGTGGTGTTTTCTTTATTGGGTTTTTTTTGTTTTGTTTTTAGGGGGGGGGAATCTCTAAAGGCAGAGAGCTGCGATGAATTTAGGGTTAGAAGAGAAGCGATTTAGGTGGAGTTGGGGGCATAGTCTGTAATGTAGATGTTGTTTGATGATGATGATGAAGAAGAAGAACAAGATATAGATGCTTTGGTGATATGCTCGTTCTGTGTCTGCGTTTGTTGTTTCTTCTTCTCTTCTCTCCCTCTCTTTTATCTACCTATCTCTCTCTCTCTCTCTCTGGACCAGAGGGATGCTGTCCGAAACCTCTCCTGTGATACGAAACAAGAATAATAACATGCAATGTGGCCTTGTAAATAACCAAGGGATTTTTATTGGATTTTTATTTTCTCTCTCTCTCTCTCTCTCTCTCTCTCTCTCTCTTAATGTATGTGAATACAGAGATGATTGTGTATTGCGTATTTATTTCGAAAATATTATCCTAATGGACGATGTTACCTCTCCATCAAGGTCCAAACCACGGGCTTTTGCCATTATGCGGATGGATGGAATAAAAAGGGTGTTTGTCCATGTCTTTGCGATGGTACGCCCCCTCTCTAAATAATAATAATGCTGCCTAAATCAGCGGGTCGTATTTGTGTTAATTTAATATGTGGTGGGAGATGCAATCTCTGCCGTTGGTTATTCACATCGCAGGTTATGGAAATTAAAAGAGAACGATCCATATAACCCGCACAAAGCCCATCTTTCAATTTGTCTTGCTTTACCATGTTAATGTTAACGAGGAAAGCTCGAAATTGAGAGAGAAGCCCTATCGGTTTTGCAAGTAATAACATTTAGGTTAGGGCTTGATTTCCAAACACGAGACGAGAGTTCACCTCCCTAAAGATTCCGCTTTTATATTATATACAGTGGGCATGAGAAGACCCTACCACCCTCTAATCTCCTTTATTAATTTATATTTTGTTTTATTATATTTATAATATTTGTCAAAAATAAATTTTCTTTATAAAATTAATTTTACTTTTCTAAGGATTAAGGGAAGATGAAAGAGTTTTCTCTTTTACTTTTTTCAGAATTAATGCATAAATCATATATTTTTTGTTGACTTCATGGTCTGTTATTTTCTCTGTTTTGCTTAATGTTTTTTTCCCCTTTTGGGTAACCTTTCTTGCTCAGTGCCTATGAGTAGCAAGTGGGCGAATTACTCAAATCCTGGTACCTTTTTATGGCCACTTGATCGAAATATATAATCTTGAAAAAAAAATAATTATTTATAATATGCACACATAGTATTTTTAGTATGTGTAATATATATTTATGATTTTTAAAGTAATTAGTAAAGAAACTACAATTGGTTTTGAAAAATTATCCTCATTTTCTGAATATGAAACACAAAATTAAAAGATATATATTGTTGTACCATCAATAGAAGCAACCGAGATAAATAAAAGAATCCCGAAAAGGAAAATCAGAAAGCTATGATGTTGATTAAAATGAGTTATGGTGAAAAATAAATGAATAATCACGTAACTTGGTGATCAAATATAAAGATGAGAATCCTTTTATTACTTCCTTGTGTGTACATGTGCCCATTTAATAGATTGCTCTGCATCTTGCTATTTTTTTCCCCACTTAAGCAAGAGGAAATATACCAAAGAGAAGGGAATGGTGCCATTGTGCTTCATAGAGATGCCCCACTGAACATGATCATTGAGGCTTCCATGACTGTGGATAAAGACCCATTCGTGGAGTCGTTGATTAAAGCTTCAATGGACTATTTGGGGGGGGGGATTGACCGACTGCACGAGGGCTGATTGAAGACATGGCATCACCAAAAAAGTAAGCCGCTCTTGAGGTCCACAGATATAGCGACGGCTTGCTTCAAGGCCTTAGCTTCAGCTACCGTGGAATCACAACAGAGAAAACAAGATGTCCATGATTCCGAGATAGAGCTATTGCCATCCATTAATACCATAGGGCGAGGAGCTCAAATCTTCAATGTTTAGCCTTCGCTTCAAGATTCTTCTCACGGGAAGAATGTTGTTTGCGACCCTCCAAATAAATAACTTTTGTCTCGGATGAAGCTTAGCTGACCATATGCTAATCGACATGGGGTTCCTCTCACTAAATCTCTTCTTCTGATCACTTAAATGTTGATTTTATAGAAAGTATCATTGACGAGTTTGCAGCCCAAATTAACTTGTCATCTTCTTGAAATTGAGGATAGAAATTCGAATTCCTTCTACAATATTAGCCGGAAATAAGGATTTAATCACAAACCAATTCCAACCACGGGGGTGGTGCGGTGATATTCCTCTTGTATCTTGATCACGTTTGCCAACAACGCCGAACACTAAAGACAAAACTATGGTAAAAATTAATAAATTAGGAGCCATCATTTGGTTAATCCAAATGTATTCACTCTGATAAAATCATTGTTAAGACATAAAATCTATTAATTCCCATAAAATTTGGTATTGTATTTAAACAAAATGCAAGATTAAAAGAATTTTTCACTTATGATGATTGATTTTACGTGTAATACCATTGAAATATATTACATGTAAAATAAGATAAAATAAGATGATCAAATAACAAGGAAATAAGATATATAAAAGAGTTTTGAATGTATTTTTAGAAAATTTCATGAAGTGAATTTTATGTGCCTCTAATATTGGATATTTAAAGATATCCAAAGAGTCTTGTGGAAAGAAAAAAAAGTCTAACATCGATATCCCTTTGAACCCAGAGACACGTCCATTGATAGACAGAAATGTGACCCCAACATAATATCCCTTTTGCAATGGGCAAGCAGGAAGATTTCCCATCACATCCGGGGAGTAAACGTGTAAACATGCACATGATTTTATATCAGTGTGATCACTTACCATTATTTAATAGATTATGCAATCAAAAATAAGAACAAAATCAATTGTGAAATCTCTTTCCGTGGCAGTAGGAGAGTACTATTTTTCTTTTTGAATCTATATATTTAATTATGATAATGTAGTTGTTTGAGTTATAAAAAAAAAAAAAGAAAACTATATTTTTCCCTTATTTTGTAGACATGAGAACTCTAAAATTATAATATAAAATTAAATGTAATTGTAGAGATGCATCGGCAATGGGGAATGGATTAAGTGGATCACTAAACCCTCAAATGTTAAGGAGCGGAGTGACTTTAAGATAAGTATTTTCCCTTTTTTCCATTTCCCCCCCCCCCAACAAAAATCCTCCGTCTCAAGCATGGTTTGAGTGGGATGGGAACATAGCAACAAGAAGGAAATCAATCGGATTTGGAAGAAAAAGGTTGACATGGGAGCCAATGTACATTGAGTGTCAAGGTAAATTCAATTTAAGATGTATGCAGAATTGATTTTCACTTGTAATGGTTTTGTGTTGGGGAGCTAATGAAGGCCTGCTTGGTGTTGTTGCATTCTGAAAGTTCAGCCGGTGATGACATGGTGTAATGTAAGGACGGAATGAGAAACAGGGCAACAAAAGCTTACACCGTAGAGGAAAACGTATCCACCTATACGGTTGAAAAGATCAAGTTGAGAAGAACCGAGACAAGTCGATGCTTATTGCGGCGTTGACCAAATATTAAAGTAAACATTTTTATTTATTAATTTAGAAAATCAAAATACCCATTTCACCAAAAAAAAAAAACAAATTAACATGTTAAATTTATATTAATCTATCGGTAAGTTAATTAGAAAATAATTAAATAAAACAAAGGTGAGATTTTTGTTTTCCATAAATATAAGAATTTTATAAATTTCTATAATTCTATAAATTGGAGGCTTGACCATAAGTTATCATACACAAAATAAAATTAATTTTTATAAGGGTAATGAGGTCTTTTGAATCAAAATAAGATACCCCCTTTTAAAAGAAATGACATACTGAGCTTTTTTATTTTAATATGTTCTTGTATAACCAAAGTTATTTCAGGTCTAAAATTTGATATTTCACTTAAATTGTGGAATTGTCAAATTGTGCAATTCGACAGCTTTTCTAATAATAAGTCATAAAATCAATTTCCTCCCTTTTAAAAATATCTTAAAATAAAAATAAAATTTTGATTTACATAAAGAGACAGCGATGTTTTTAAAACGAAGAAAAGGTAATTAAAATTCGGATCCGAGTCGAGTTTGGTGTGGCTTGAGCAAAGGGAAGAAAGAGGAGGAGGAGGGTTAGGAAGGGGAAGAAAGAAAAAAGGATGGGTTCGGGTAGTAGAAAGCCAGAGCTAAGAATGGATGCGGTGACGGAGCGGTGGGTGATATTCTCTCCAGCCAGAGCCCGCAGACCTTCCGATTTCAAATCTAAGAACCCTGCTAACCCTAATAATATTAATAATTCCCAAGGAGGAGGAGGAGGATGCCCTTTCTGCATCGGCCACGAGCACGAGTGCGCCCCCGAAATCTTTCGTCTTCCCGACAACGAGGACGATTGGAAGATCAGGGTCATCCAAAACCTCTATCCCGCTCTGTCCAGGGACATTGATCCTCCTCTCCCTCAAAACCCTAACCCCTATCCCAGATTGAGCGGCTTCGGCCTCCACGACGTCGTCATTGAATCCCCACTTCACTTCCTTCACCTCTCCGATCTCTCCCCTTCCCAAGTCGGCGACGTTATTCTTGCCTACAAGAAGAGGATCCAGCAGCTTATGCAAAATGAATCCATCAAATATGTACAGGTTCTCTCTCTCTCTCTATCTCTCCTACGTCTAAGATAATTGTAATTGTAATTGTAATAGACTTGGCTGCTGATTCTGTTTTTCCTCATTAGGTGTTCAAGAATCACGGGGCTTCTGCCGGGGCTTCAATGAGTCATTCCCACAGTCAGATAATGGCGCTGCCCATTGTTCCCCCAAGCGTGACCTCCCGCCTTCGCAGCATGAAGAGGAACTATGACCGCACTGGGAAATGCATCATTTGTGAAATAATTCAAGGGCAGGAGAATGAGCTGTTGATCCATGAGTCTGCTCATTTCCTTTCCGTAGTTCCCTTTGCCGCTTCATTTCCTTTTGAGATTTGGATCATTCCTCGCCTTCACGCTTCCCATTTCCACCTATTAGACACCCACATGGTAATCCAACCTTGCTTCTCAGTTTATTATTATTTTAAGTTCATGTTAGAATATTAGATTTTAAAATATATTTTTTAAAAGTAGTAAAGAAATAATATTAACAAAAAGAAAAAACATTCAATTCACATGCTCGTTGGGCTTCTTCATCTAAGGCTGTAGGTTTGAAACGTGGGGGACATAGGGGGTTTTGGTTCGCACCGGAGAATTGGAATTGGTTTCGTAATCAAAGACCTTGGGAATGGAACTAAAAAATTGATTTCGATATCAACTGTTTGGTTTAAATTTTGGAATCGACATGATTACCATTATTAATATTTTGTTTGTATCGGAATGAGAATTATTTAATTGTCAATTTTACTCTTGATAAAAAATATTTTTATGATTTAAAATGTTTTTTTTAATTAAAGAATTGGAAAGAATGTTGTTTATTTCATCAAATGAGCTGATTTTATTACTAAAAATAATAATATTAAATTCAAAGAAAAAAAAGAAATTTCGCTGTCTTCAACTTCCTTTCAAGCTTTCGTGTGCCATCTTCAACCTTTCATCGCCTCTTCTCTAACCCAGTTTCAGTCAACATCATTCATCTTCATCACCATTGATTCAAGCTTCAAATTCATTCGCGTCTTTGCTATGACTTTGCCCTTGCTCGAATTCGCCTTGCTGTGACATCACCAGTCTTCATTCCCCATCATGGCTGTTCAATCCTTTTGTCAATTCTAGTACTAGCATCTTCAATTGCACATCCTTTTGATACGTGGCCTTGCTTGCTCTCAGCGAAACTTGGTCAGCAGTTTGTTACCAGTTGTTTTAGTGCATCCGTGCGAGGAGTAATGGCCTTAGTTTTATCCTAGTTTATAGCATTGTGGGTTTAGTCTTATCGTAGTTTATAGCCTTGTTTGTTAAGTTTCAACTGTGAGACTATTATACATAGTCAATCTTGAGTGGAGGAAAAACACATTATAGATATTTTTCTTGTCTTCTTGTCTCCTCTTCTCTCTTCTAACTTCTCCACTTATCATCCAGCCTTAACATTTTGGTATCAGAGCCAGGTTTTGGCCATGGATACTCGTGGTAAAACCAATGCTGAATTTCGCAATGATGTCAATGAAGCACTAGCTCGTCATGAGTCTAATTTCGATCAAATCAATGCTGCTCTGCAAACAGTGTTAACAGAGATACAAGCCCTGCGAGTCTCTCATACTAACCTCACCACCCAACCCGAAGTCCACCCGTTTTACCCGGGAGAAACTTCCCATTCCTCAAACCCCATGAGACCTCAGACACCAAATGACCACTATCACCACCTCAAGCTATACTTCCCAAAATTCAACGGAGAAGACCCAAGCGACTGGATTTATAAGGCAGAACAGTATTTTGAATTTCAGAACATTAGTCCTGACCAACGAGTCCAACTAGCCTCCTTCCATTTAGAGGGCATTGCTCTACAATGGCATCGATGGTACATGAAGTTTCGTGGACCACAAAATTGGAACGAATTCACCAGAGCAGTCCTCCTTCGTTTCGGCCCAACAGATTATGAGGATCCCTCTGAAGCTCTTACTCGCCTTCGACAAACTTCCACTGCGGCAGCATATCAAGAAACCTTTCAAAAACTTTCTCATCGAGTTGATGGCCCACCTGAAGGGTTTCTTGTTGGTTGTTTTATTGCAGATCTACGAGATGATGTTCGCTTAGACGTGAAAATTAAACAGCCCAAGACATTGGCAGATGCTATAGGGGTTGCACGGTTGGTTGAAGAACGAAATCAACTACAAAAAAAGTCACCTGATCCAAGCCGCTCCCAACCAGCAATAGTGTCGTCAAAGACAAACCCCATTCCAGCTCCAGGAGTCTTGGGTCCTCCATCAGTCCAGCGTGGAAATTCAAATGCAAATGCTAATCCAACCACCTTTCGACGAATCACCAATCAAGAGGTAAAGGAACGTCGAGAGAAAGGATTGTGCTACTATTGTGATGAGAAGTTCCTCCCAGGTCATCGTTGTCAACAGCCGCAATTATTCATGATGGAAGATGTCAATCACTCGAATGATGACAAAGATGAACAAACTGAAACAAGACCTCATTATCTAGAAGTCATGCCTGAGATTTCTTTTCATGCTATTTCTGGAGCTAGTCACCCACAAACCATCCGTGTACTGGGCAAACTAAGAAACAAAAATGTGACGGTACTTATTGATGGGGGCAGCACCCATAATTTCATTGATCAAGCCATAGTCACCAAGTTTGCATTACCTATTCTGCGTAATAAAAAGTTTCAGGTCACGATTGCCAACTGTGATCAAATAGAGTGCATAGGTCAATGCAAAGCTTTTACCGTATACCTCCAAAGTAAACCCATTATTGCTGATTATTACGTACTTCTTGTGGTAGCTTGTCAATTGGTCTTAGGAGTACAATGGCTGGAGACCCTTGGACCAATAGAGATGGACTACAAGCAATTAACCATGACCTGCAAGGTTGGAGGAGAGTCACACACGTTCCAAGGTCTCAGGCAAGGAACTTTAGAAGCCTTATCTAATAAGGAATTCCATTGTCTTCAAGGTACTGGATTCCTATTTCAAATCTCACTGTCTTCAAATACTACTCAATCAAGCCCCCACCCACCTGACATATCCCACATTCTAACTGAATTCTCTAAAGTATTTGAATCACCCACTAGCATACCCCCAAAAAGATTACATGATCACCGCATTTCATTACAACCAAACACCGAACCTGTGAGTGTCAGACCATATCGATACCCTTACTACCAAAAGACTGAAATAGAGAAGATGGTGAGAGAATTACTGCAATCAAAATTGATAAGGCCCAATAATAGTCCATTTTCATCGCCTATCCTATTGGTCAAAAAGGCGGATGGAGATTGGCGATTTTGTGTTGACTACCGAGCTTTGAACCGTATGACAGTCAAGGATAAATATCCAATTATAGTCATTGATGAACTCCTTGATGAGCTTCATGGAGCCAAATTCTTCTCCAAGCTAGACTTGAAGGTTGGATATCACCAGATTCGAGTACACGAGGAGGATATCTCAAAAACAGCCTTTAGAACACATGAAGGGCATTATGAATTCGTGGTGATGCCATTCGGCCTCACGAATGCACCCTCCACCTTTCAAAGTCTCATGAACAATCTCTTTCGACCCTATCTTAGAAAATTTATTTTGGTTTTCTTTGACGACATCCTGGTGTACACACGAACGTGGGAAGAGCATCTGTCACATCTCCGAATAGTCCTCACTATTTTAAAAACTAACCAACTATTTGCTAAAGAAACAAAGTGCAGGTTTGGTGTTTCTCAAGTGGACTATTTGGGCCACATCATTTCAGAACATGGAGTGGCTGTAGACCCAACCAAATTACAAGTTGTTCTTGAATGGCCAATTCCGACGACAACAAGGGAAGTGCGTGGGTTTCTTGGGTTGGCTAGGTACTATCGCAAATTCATCCGCCACTTTGGATGTATAGCAGCTCAATTAAATCAACTCTTGTCTAAGGAAGGATTTAAATGGAGTAAGGAAGCCGACCTAGCCTTTAATAAGTTAAAGGAAGCACTAACATCGCCACCGATCCTATGTCTTCCTGATTTTTCTCAACAATTTGTGATTGAATGTGATGCTAGCGGGGTCGGAATTGGAGCTGTACTTTCTCAAAATGATCGGCCAATAGCTTATTTCAGTGAGGCTTTGAAAGGATCAACTTTGCTGTTGTCTACTTATGAAAAAGAAATGTTGGCCGTTGTTAAGTCAATTCGAAGATGGCGTCCATATCTCCTTGGCAAGCCATTTATAGTCCGCACCGACCAAAAGAGCCTTAAGTATTTACTAGAGCAGTGGATTACCACTCCTGCACAAACTCGATGGCTTCCAAAGATCCTTCGGTATGATTATGTAATTGAATACAACCGTGGGTCGGAAAATCAAGCTGCGGACTCCCTTTCTCGTGTGGTTGAATTTTAGTTCACATCCATCCCAATGCCACATGCAGATTGGTGGCAAAAAATTGCAAGAGGAAGTGCAACAAGACCCTTTGTATAAGAAGTTGAGTCATACACAATCACTCCAAC
This sequence comes from Dillenia suffruticosa, assembly GCA_033439265.1. Taxonomy (NCBI): domain Eukaryota; kingdom Viridiplantae; phylum Streptophyta; class Magnoliopsida; order Dilleniales; family Dilleniaceae; genus Dillenia; species Dillenia suffruticosa. The sequence continues at coordinate 44,323 of JAVTVX010000013.1, read as the reverse complement.
ATCTAATGCAACGTGATGGAGTTTGGTTCAAGAATGACAAAATCTGCTTGAGTCCCACTTTAACCTTAATCCAGCAAATCATTGTAGACTACCACTCATCTCCAATCGGTGGGCATTTTGGATTCCATAAAACCCTTTCATGTATCAAGTTCAGTTTCTGTCGGCCTAACATGTGCCAAATAGTGAAGGAATTTCTACATCAATGTGACACATGTCAGAGGTACAAAATTGATTGCATGAAACCAGCCGGCTTACTTCAACCATTTCCCATTCCAACCCAGATGTGGACTGAGGTGTCAATGGATTTTATCGAAAGACTACCGTTGTCAAATGGTTATTCAGTTATCATGGTGGTGGTTGATCGCTTAACAAAATATGCCCATTTTGTTACTTTAAAGCACCCATACACTGCGATTACAGTGGCTAAAGCATATATTGCCAACATCGTCCGCCTCCACAGCATCCCAACATCCATTGTCAGTGATCGAGATAAGGTATTTATCGATTCTTTTTGACAAATACTATTCCAGTTACATAGAACTAAGCTGTGCATGAGTTCAAGTTACCACCCCCAGACTAACGGCCAAACCGAGGTAGTGAACCGCATTTTGGAACAATACTTGCGATGTTTTGCAGGTGATCAACCCTGAAAGTGGTCCGAATGGATTCCTTGGGCTGAGTTCAGCTACAATACATCCATCCATTCATCCACCAAAATGACGCCGTATGAAGCTGTCTATGGCATTCCACCACCACATCTGCTAACTTACATTCCAGGCACCTCCCGCGTTCAAGCAGTTGATGAGTACCTGCGTGATCGTGACACCATTCTACGTGAGCTCCGTCACAACCTTTCAATGGCCAGTCAAAGAATGAAATGTCAAGCAGATAAAAAACGACGAGAAGTCTCTTTTGATATTGGCGACTATGTGTATCTCAAGCTCCAACCCTATCATCAAACTTCTGTGGCCTTTCGAGTTTCAATGAAATTGGCTCCTCGTTTTTATGGTCCTTATCAAATAATTGAAAAAGTGGGTACAGTGGCATATCGGTTAGCTCTTCCACCAAATTCTCAAATTCATAATGTGTTTCATGTTAGCATGCTACGCAAACATTTGGGTCCTCTACACTCCCCAATTTCGAGTCAACCTCCACAGGTGTCTGATGATTCCAATTTGCTTTTGCAACCTGAAGCTGTACTTGATCGACGAGTCATTCAAAAAGGAAAATATCGTCCAAAGTCCAAAGTTTTAATCAAGTGGAAAGGAGCTCCAAAAGAAGACGCAACTTGGGAAAATGAATGGTGCTTTACCAAGTCCCATCTAGATTTTATCCTTGGGTACAAGGATCCTTAAGGGGGGAGGAATGATACGTGGCCTTGCTTGCTCTCAGCGAAACTTGGTCAGCAGTTTGTTACCAGTTATTTTAGTGCATACGTGCGAGGAGTAATGGCCTTAGTTTTATCCTAGTTTATAGCATTGTGGGTTTAGTCTTATCCTAGTTTATAGCCTTGTTTGTTAAGTTTCAACTGTGAGACTATTATACATAGTCAATCTTGAGTGGAGGAAAAACACATTACGGATATTTTTCTTGTCTTCTTGTCTCCTCTTCTCTCTTCTAACTTCTCCACTTATCATCCAGCCTTAACACCTTTTCATCACCAATCGTCAGATTTCATCATCCTAGAATCCTCAGTCGCCAAGTTTCTATAGTTCCATCATCATCAATCACTTCAATTCGTCTCAGTCTTAGTTCTTCATCATCGCCTTGTGATTCCACCGCCGCAAATTCAGTCGCCTTTGGTTTTTGATTCTGTCATGGACTGCATATCTGGTATTCAATTACTATCTACCGTCATCTTAAGCTGTCATTGTTACTGCATGTTCCAGTCAATTTCAAATTCTGCCATTGAAGTCTTTGAATTTGTCCTCAGTTGTTCAGTCAATTACCGTCCGAGCTCCGTGTCGGTGGCGACCACGTTCTCGATCTTCGTCGATGGTGAAGACGTCCTCCATCTCTATTTTCTTCTTTGGCTGAATGGAAGGGCAAAGAAGTGGCTAGTAATTTTGTTAGGTTTGAGACATGGGTTTTGGCCAAAACCCATCATTTTATTTGGGTTTCACAAACCCCATGTTTTGGGGGGTTTCATTCCCAAACTTTAATTTCCATTCCATTAATCCAAACAACTCTTATGGGTTTCAATCCCGTTTCTGATTTCCATTTCCTTTAACCAAACACCACCATAGTCTTCTTTGTTTGTGTCTGTTTATGGGTTGAAATTCGGTGGCCTGTGTTTTGAAAAAATAATCTCTGTAATGGTGATTGATGCGTGTTGTGGAGAGAGAGAGAGAACGTGAGGGTCTTTGATCAGAGAGAGCCATTCCTTGCATGCACACTTGCACTTCGACACTGTTCCTCTTGGCAACTTGACAAGTATTTGCTCAATAATCTCTCTTGGAAGAGACAGTATCCCTCTGGCTGCTTTTAGAAATTAGGGTTTTGACTTTGGGTAGAGAGGGGCAGGCAGAGGGAGAAATCCTGTGTCCTTTTGAACCATCTTCTCACCTAGATATTTTTCTTCCTTTTCTTTTATTTTTTCACCAAACTTAATATTATTTTGTTGGTAGTGTGCTTTTATTTTTTTTCTCTCCTCCTTTTATTTTATCGGTTAATTTTATTTTCTTAACACTTTTAAATGATATATTTTAAATCTAATATTCTGATATAAGCTTTTTTTAGAGTTTAAAAATTACCTTATGATAAGATGAAAACTAATTTAATTCAGTGTTGTTGTCATAACATCTCAATAAATTAGGAAACTAGTTTACTGCAAATACCACATGAATACCATCTGCATACCTGGACTAATTTTTGTCTGATCTATTCCATGAGTGAACCAAACCCCTCTATGATGATATTTAGATGAAGTTGGTGATATTGTAATGTAATACGAAGCTCTTTTGATGTGCCATGGTGCATTTCGAAATTCCATCTGTAGAAACTATTATGCTCTTGATCAACAGGTGTCTTGAATTGCTCCGTTCAAGACTGATGTGCAGACCAAGGATTGGAAGTGGTTGTGCATGGAAAGATATGCTAAATGGTGTTGTCCAATGCATGCCTGCTACAATCCATGATTGATGTGGATCAGGAAGGATATCCTTATGTTCTATCTAGTGGGGCTAGACTAAGCCTATAACGTTGGGAAATCTACTTCGTAATATCTAATAGAGGAAATAGTCTTCTGCACTTTGCTAGCACTTTATTTGTGCCTCTGAAGACAAACAATCAATACAAGGAAAAAAATTATTCCAGTTGATGACACATGGTGTGAAGATATTAGGAAAAATAAATAATTAATTAGTTTGATATATGATTATCAAGAAAATTAAGATAGAAAAAATGCACGTGCAATTTAGCTTCAAGAATGCCCTGCAACAAAAATAGATTTGCTAATGAATATGCCATGTGGATAACTAAGTAAGGGCCTTTTGGATACATTGAAAATTAGCACTGAATTGATTCTTTTCTTCTCTTAATTTGTTTTCATTTAGGGCTGGGGGAATGGATCATGTGGACCTTAGCCATGCCATAGGCAAAGCTGTAAAGCATAATCTTGGTTATTTATTGAGCTACGAGCCCATGGTTAATGCTCAGTTGATTAAATGTTGATGTAATATTGAAAATATGTTATTGTTAGTGTTAATATATGAATTGAATATGAAGTAGGTTCACTAGAACAAAGCATTTTACACACTATAAAAGCAAAGGAACCTCCCCCAGGGGGTACCTTCCTGCACACATTGGAAACTGACCCACAGACTAAGAAGCCTGCAAATCACATCAGGGTGCACCCGAGAATGTACTCTAAACACCTGCACTGTGCCTTTTCCAACCTTCACTATCAAAAGTGCCGCGTTTCAAAATGAGCACACTACTGTTGTATGCAATAGTAACTCCACTGTACAAACGACCAATTAACTTTAGTTATTGTATAATTTTGACTGGTAATGGTCCGCAACAGTCAATAGGAATGTTTTCAACATTCAACAATAGTTCATAAATTCTGGCTTTGTTCCTTGACTGCCGAAAATTTCGTCAGTTCCTTGGGTTGGTACAGGAGTAGACGGGGGTGGGGAGGAGGGCAGTTTGACACCAGTTGGGGTGGGGGAGTGATTTGGGGCATAATCATCAGACAACAAAGTGATTCTTTTTTTTTTTTTTTTTGGGAAAAAAAAACTATATCAAATGTTATGCCAACTCTATGAACTTTTGATATCTAACTGCAGTTTGCCTTAATCGCGCTCTCTCTAGATCTCTTTTGCATGTTTTTCTTCCTGTTGTAATTAGTGACAGATACACTTAATGGCAGTAGGTGCTATAGAGAAAATGAATTATTAGAATCTTGTTGCTTGGTGTTGTTACTGTCACGTGTGAATGCCATTGTTATGAGTCAAATATTTTTAATAATTATAGTAGTTGTTTGCTCATGCTATTTACATGTATTATCTTTATCAAATGAAACTATCCAGAAATAATAAGAACTGTTGTTGATAGAAGTCGTAAAATTATATCATTCGGCTTGGCTGACAAGTTTGCGCTTGTGTATATGTCAGATAAATCGGAAAATAGTCAAATATTGACACATTAGTAAGAGACATTTTATTGCATGTTATTGCTTTGAGTTACTCAGAGAGAATAAATTTGGCGATATGGTAGTGACTGGGTGCCGGTGCCCTAGTAGATTTTGGTTATATTAGACATCATTGTTTGTTGTCTAAGTAATTTCTTTTCTCTAACCTGCAACTTGTGCAGGCCGAGGATCTTGGTGGTCTACTGAAACTTATGCTTCGGAAGATGTCCTTCCAGTTGAATGATCCACCATTCAATTTCATGATTCAAACTTCTCCCTTTCAAATTACGGACTCAGAGTTGTTGTACACACACTGGTTCTTACAGATAGTGCCGCAATTAACTGTGGCTGCCGGATTTGAAATCGCAACTGGATGTTACATTAATCCAGTGTTCCCAGAGGAAGCTGCAGAAGTTTTGAGGAAAGTAAATGTCCCAGAGTAGGGATGAAGTTGTGCAGTTGGAGCATCTTATTTTCGTTGACTAACATCTAATTAGAAGGAAATAATAGAGCAATGATGGCCATTGTTTATGCAATGAAGCATTGGTTATGTGTCTGATGCATAAGATTATCAGTCAGGTCAAAACTCTGACGACCTGGGCATGCTAGGGTCAGAAACCAAAGGTGTAGTTCATAAACCGGGGACATTCGTCCCAAAATAAAATGAGGTTTTATTTCCGTACCAGTACTTGGAGCTGCTACGTGACTTATACACTTGTAATAGGAATGGCTTGAGAGAAGCTAGCACCACAGCTCGAGTAAGTCATACATCCCTGGGTAAGTTCTCATAAATCGTTGATGTTGTTGCGTAAATAAATTGACCTGGTATTAAAAATATGTTCTGTGCCCCCAGCTATTGTCAAGAGGAAACACGTGCATCTTGAAAATAGCTTCGGAGGAGCGGGAGGAAGTGTGGGTGTATGCGCCATTTAAAAGTCTTGTGACTTTTGCTATTGGCATCTTGGAGTAGTGGTTTTCGGCTTGTACCAACAACGATCTAGAGTGCCTTTTCACTCCACCAAGACCATACATAACCCTGGGAGTGGGTGTGGCTTGCATTTCAAGCTTACCTTTGTATTTTGTGCGAATGCTTTTTTGGTCTTTTCCTCTTATGATCAAAAAGGTTGAATGCAATGCAAGTGCTGTTCAGATTGGTGGGATCTGTGCCGTAAAGGGGAGATGAGAGTGGAGTCCTCATATTGTTCAGGGATTTAAAAGTCGTTCTTCCAAAAGAGGAAAGGAGAAAACTAAGAAAATAGAAAACGAATGGATTTAATACAATACTAAACAGAACGAAGAGGTAGATAAATTTTGATTTGGGAGCTAGTAAAATAGAAAATGAAGGTTTGATTTGGGAACGCGGCGGCATTGAACTTTATTTTGGGAAGTTGTATTAATTTCGATTACAATTGGATATAAAGATTTTAATTTTTGTACAAATTTTTATTTTTATTAAAAAAATTAAGTTTCATAGATTTACCGGACGCTTTCTCAAATCCCCCCACCCCAACAAAGAAAAGGGAAAAAGAAATAAAATAAAATGAAGAAACGGCTGACAAGCTAACCTCGTAGCATAAGGCTGCCATTTGTTTTGAATCACCCTCTTTAAGAAAATCAAAACTCATGAAAAAGTAGCACGAATAAAAAAAAGGAAATAAAGGAAGAAAGCAACGACATGTTGAGGTTTGAGTCTGTGTCTCTCTCTCTCGATCGACGGGCCTCAGTCACCAACCCCCTTCACAGATGCGCCAATACTTCCCAATAGGCTGGACAAACATGCCACGACCGTCATTGTCTCTTCTCAACTTTCACATGTGAACAATGTTGCCTCTGGAAAATATATCAGCCTCCACCCATATCAAAATCCGATGGTACATGCATGTGCGATGTTTTTCTTGGATATGTTGATTATTTTTCCTGTATATGTTGCTTATGTGGGGGTGTCTGCACATTAAGGCTGCTGTCAGTCTGCAAGGACATAAAGTCTTTCCAGATTGGTTTCAGTGGCTTCAATGATCATGAGTAGAGCAGTATTGTTATGGAATTTTTGCAAAATAGAGAAATGTTCTCTCTAGAATATCTAGTTAGGACAAGACCTGTGTGTGTCCTTCAAAGATGAGTTCAAGATTGTAGGGTAGATGTTCTTTCTGTTTCTTTCCTTATCCTATAGTTCACGTTGAAAAATTCAATCAACATATTGTCCTCAAGATTGTAGGGGAGATGTTCCTTCTATTTCCTTCCTATTCTTATAGTCCACATTGAACCTGCGTCCCTTACGCACGGTGACAAACACAATGAATTTTTTTTTGGTACCATGTCTTGAACATCTCCCGATATTTTCGGATTCGCTCCAACTAATCCAGACTGACCGTTACAGTAACTCCTTTTAAAAGACAGATTTTCTAATAAAAAAAACAAAATGAATTTAATCAATATAGTGTCGTCCTTCGATATAATTTTATTGAAGGTGATTTATTTTCCCATTAAAAGTCTGAAGAGGCCATACAGCTTGATGCGGAAGCGTGTGCATAGGACATAAGATTCAATGTGTGTACATTACCAAATTTCTGGACCACGTGTAGTGACTCGGAAAATATACCATATCTAGTAAATATACTCTTTGAACTTTATGTACAAACTCAAAGTCTTTTTTGTACAAAAAATTTGATCCACACTTGGGTTTTATTGTTTCCACAAAGCATGCATAATTAAATTAAAATTGCTATGGATTTTTTTTTTTGAAAAAGCTAAAATTACACTTATTTGAGTAATTCACTAATATAATGAAAATTTTAGTTATTTTTGTAAAAAAATATTTTTATTTTATTTTACTAAAAAATATGATAAATAAAATAAAACTAGAGTAAAAGTAAATTGAGATTATAGATTTTAACCTCTTCAAAACATCTGAGAAGATGTTTGAGCGGAGATAAGTGTATCATATTTCTTGTACTTTATTTTTTTTTAATTTTTATAAATTCTAAAGTTAAATTGTTTAAAACTCACAAAATTGTTAAATAAAATAGTTCATTCTGAACCTTTTTTTTTACATTTTATAAATTATTTTATTTTAATTTATAATCTAATTAATATTTTATTATCATACCATTACCTTTCCCATGTCAATGGATAACTATTAAAATCATAGTAATAATACCATTCTTTTTAGTCAAAAGGAGATTATAAATATTTATTATTACCGAACACAGTTTATAAATTCATAAAATTTTTTAGGAGGCATTGGATCTGTAAGCACTAAACAGTTTGAATTTTGAATATACGAAATGAGAACTCATCAATTTAAAATTAAGAAGTAATTTAAATAAATTTTGTCAACGGTACTCTAAATTCTAATTTCAAAATAGAAACATCCCAACGAAATTAGGAGGCCCTTGAAAAGTTACGCCCATTAGCTCTTGAGTCATATACGGATATATACCAAAAAATAAAAAATTTTAAATAATCTCAAACGAAAATTGATTCTGTTTCTAACCCCCATATATTACGGGTTCAACTCACAACATACTGTGTCGCGTTTTGAACTTGTAACATGGGGTTATATCGTGCCTTCAAAACACAATATGGGGTATGTCATGTCTTCAAGATGCGACATTCTCCCTCCCTCCTACTGCCTGAGGTGTGGCTCTCTCTCTTTCTCCCTTGCTCGTGGCTCTTTCTTTATCCCTGCTGTCGCTCGCGGCACTCCTCTCTCCGTCCCTCCCCTGCTCATTGCTCTCTCTTTCCCTCCCTCCCTCCCTCCCTCCCTCCCTCGCCCGCGGATCTCTCTCTCCCCCCTTGTCTCCCGCGGCACTCTCTCTCTCTTCTCTGCGACCCGTATCGCTCCTCTCTCCCTCTCTCCTGCTCACGGCTCTCTTTTTCTCTGCCCCTACGGCACTCCTATTTTGGGGGGAGAGAGAGAGAGCCGTGGGGAAGGGAGAGAGAGAGAGAGCCGGGGGAAGGGAGGGAGAGAGAGAGCCACAGGTGGGGGGAGGGAGAGAGAACCACAGGGGGAGGGAGGGAGGGAGGACCGCCATGGGGGGCGGGGGAGGGAGAGAGAGCCGCGGGCGGGGGAGGGAGAGAGAGAGCTGCGGGGGGAGGGAGGGAGAGAGAGAGCGAGATATGTACGGATCTAGAAAAAAAAATTTTAAAATGATTTCTGAGAAAAAAATAATTCCGGAAGTAACTCCATTTGTCGCAGGTTAAATTCGCGACATAGTGTCGTATCGCCGTGATAGAGAACACAGCGTGTCGCATCTCTAAGACACGACACAGTGTTTCGCGTCTCTAAGATGCGACATCCCCCCAACTTGTGGCGCTCCTCTCACTCCCGCGGCGCTTCATTGGGGAGGGGGAGGAATGCCACGGGGGGAGAGGGAGACGGAGGGAGGACTGCTGTGGGGGAGGGAGGGAGGATTGTCGTGAGAGCCGCGGGGGGAGAGAGAGTTGCGGGGGGAGAGAGAGAGAGCCGTGGGGGAGAGAGGGAGGGAGGACTGTCGCATGGGGAGAGAGGGAGGGAGGGAGGATTGTCGTGGGAGCCGCGCATGGGGAGGAGTGTCACGGGGGGAGAGAGAAAGTCACGGGGGAGAGAAAGGGAGGACTGTTGCGTGAGGGAGGGAGGTGCACTGGGGGCTATGTCGTATCTTCAAGACGCAACAAATAGGGGTTAGAAATAGATATATTTTCTATTGGAGGTAATTTAAAATTTTTTTTATGAGTACAAATCCGTACATGAGAGAGAGCCGCAGGTAGGGGAGGGAGAGAGAGAGCCGTGGAAAGGGAAGGGAGGGAGAGAGGAGCACCGTGGCAGGGGAGGGGGAATGTCGCATTTTGAAGACGCAACATAGCTCATGTCGCGTTTTGAAGACGCAACATAGCTCATGTCGCGTATTGAAGATATGACACAGCATGTCACATGTTAAATTCGCGATATATGAGGTCAAAAATGAAATTAAATTTTTTTGGAGATTGTTTTAACCTTTTTTTTTTTATTTTTTATTTTTGGGTATATATCCTTACACGACTCCTCAGCCCTTATCTCATTATTTTAGATATATATATATAGGGAACTCGAGTACCGCTCCGTTCTGCCACCGTGTAGGGCTTCCGCGATTCCTTTCCTTCTCTCTCTATTCATCCATTCATTCAAAAACACTACTTTCACAGTACTAACACGTCACTAGTGCCCTGCTTTCCCTTTTCCATCTTCCTGGGTTAGGGTTTTAAGTGAAAGAAGAGATAAATGGGTTTCCAACTGCAACCATATGGCATTCAATCCATGCTCAAAGAAGGACATCGGCATCTCTCAGGCCTCGAGGAAGCCGTTGTCAAGAACATCAATGCCTGCGAAGAACTCTCTGCCATTACTCGCACTTCCCTCGGTCCTAATGGTTTGTCTCCCCTCTCCTCCTTCTTCTTCATTTTCTGATCTTTAGGTTTTATTGCTTTGGTTTTTTCGTAGTAGACAGATCGACTAGATCCTTTTCAACTGGAACCTAATCTTTGACAATATACTTTGCATCCTCTCAGCAAAAGTCGATTCAGTCCAAATGGTCCTTTTTTTGCTCTGGCCTCACGTTCCTTGTCTGTTTACTTATAATTGAATTGATATTCCCGATTCCTAGGGTTTTGCCATATTGTACAATTTATCTATAAATTATTTTTAGAGAGCGTAAAGGAAAGAGAGAGAGAGGGAGAGAATAAGTTAGAAAAGAAAATAAGTTAGGACACAAAAAAGTATTGGGGCTTATTAAGGAACTAGACAAATGGAAGAAAATAAAAACACAGAGATGCGTTTCTTATTATTATGAACAGAATGTGGCATTAATTCTCCATTATCGTTCTTTTGTCTTATCTTTTTCCAGGCATGAATAAGATGGTTATAAATCACTTGGATAAGCTCTTTGTTACAAATGATGCTGCCACCATTGTGAATGAACTGGAGGTTCAGCATCCTGCTGCCAAGATATTGGTTTTGGCAGGGAAGGCTCAGCAAGAAGAAATTGGGGACGGAGCTAATCTTACGATTTCTTTTGCTGGGGAGCTCCTTCGAAATGCTGAGGAGCTTATCAGGATGGGCCTTCATCCTAGTGAGGTCATTAGTGGATACACTAAAGCAGTTAATAAGGTTCGATGCCATCTGCAATGACTTGCATTCTTTTATTTGAAGGGAATAATTGCTCTATGTAAATTTGCAATTTACACTATTCATTCCACCTCTTGTCTTCAGACAATTGAGATCTTAAAGAGATTGGTGGAGAATGGTTCTGGAACAATGGATGTTCGAAATAAAGAGGAAGTCATTTCCCGAATGAGAGCTGCTGTTGCCAGCAAGCAATCTGGTCAAGAAGACAGATTGTGCCTTCTAATAGCTGAAGTAATGTCCATTTCACTGTTCTTACCATTTCAGTTTTATTCTTTACCCAATGTTACTTAAGTGCGGTACACTTTCATCTAAGGCATGCATCCAAGTATGCCCAAACAACCCGGTCAACTTCAATGTTGATAATGTTCGTGTCGCAAAGCTTGTTGGAGGAGGTTTGCATGATTCTAGCATTGTCCGTGGTATGGTCCTAAAGTCAGATGCCATTGGAAGCATAAAGAGACTGGAAACGGCCAAGGTAAATTGTCTGATGATGCGTTGTCCTTTGAAGTTATGTTTTTATCTAGCCTAACTTGAGTTCATTTAGTTTATGTTTCCTTTGCAAAAGGGAAACATTTACACATTTTTTGTATAAGTTACTTGAGTGGATGTGGTAGAACTTGTAACTATAGCAAATTTAAGAAATTTGACAAGCATATTCTCAAATTACATGGTAAAATATATAGCTTTTGGTGGTGTATTCATTATACTTTACCATTTATTATATCATATGACATGCTATTGTGAGGAATCGGTTTGTCTTCTGACCAAAGACAATTTGTTGTGGTTGCAAGAAACTTCTCAGACTGGATTTTTTTGAAGATGGTCCATGTCCATGCATACTAGGAAGCATGTGTAGCAAATGGCATATCCAACTAATCAATTATAGATGACTTATAGGATAGCAGGGATGACAACTGAGATATGTGGAGGACATGGGGTACATGTTGCGTTGGATATGCTAGGTGTCATATCCAATTACTTTATTATTGATGAAATATAGGATATGCAAGGGTTGCCATGGAGGTACATGGATGACAGATTCGGCATGCGACAGGGCTTGAAATCCTTTTTTCCCTTAAGGATGGGAATGAAATGAAGAACTTAGAAAATTTGTGGGTGAAATTAAAAAAACAAAGGAGAGGCTCAAAGACCTAAGTGAGGGCTTTTAATTAAAGATGCTCTTTCGAATCTTCTCTTCTCCATTGAAGAAAGCTTGGAACACAAGCGTGGAGGGAGGAAGGGGAAGAGAGATGATACTGAATGGAGTAGAGTAGAGAAGAAGAGGGAAGCAACAGGGTGACAGGTCTTCAGTCTTAAAGCAAACATGCTATGCAGATGTAGTGTGACAACAATGATCATGGAGTTGAGTAGGGATGAAGGGTGATAGGGAGATCTACTAGTCATATCTGTTTCTCATCTTTGTCAAACTCCAATAAGAGTGACTTTTTAATTCTTTTTCTCTGGTTTGGTCTCTCTACTATCTCTTCTCTCTGACACCTCTCTCTCTCTCCCCCCCAGTGTATATGTTTGTATTTGACAATTTCTTTCTAGCTCTTATTTTTTTTGGTAAGCTGTTTGTCGATGTAGAGATTGGTGAAGTATTTAAATTCATTTTAATTAACAATTTACCTGGTTGGTGTAGCATATAAGTTTCAATGAAGCATTTACCAGGTTTCATATACTTATAATGTGGAAAAACCTTAATATGTTTAGATATTTGTCGTTAGAAATTTTTGATTATATATTTCTAAAGATGTATTATATCCCCTTTTTGAATTTTCTTTTATTGCCGTATATCCAGATCATGTGTTTCACTATCCCGATCCATGCTTCTTAGATCGCACACAACTGACTCTTTTTGGATGTTTTGCAATTTCTTTGCTCTATGTTATTAATCTTTTTCTATCTCTTTGGTAAGAGAGAGTTCCCACTAGTTGGGAAATACAACTTTTTAGTATAAGACAAGTCTTCCAAAATCATCAAGTTAGAGCTGTTGTAAGTAGGGAACATCCTGCATCCCAATTACTGAGAACCTTTTTTTTGTATCAACTATTCCTTTTCTCCGGTGTATCAATTTTACGATAACAGAAGTATTCTCCTTTTTATAGGTGACTATAACTAATAGCTGTATCAATATTTTTCTCCTTGAGCTAATTTCTTTTCTGTTACACTTTTAGGTTGCTGTGTTTGCCAGTGGAGTTGATACCTCTGCAACTGAAACTAAGGGGACTGTTCTGATTCATTCAGCTGAGCAGGTAAATCTTTTGGAAATTACAGTTGGTAGTTGTCTTATCCAGGAGTCTTGGTTGACATTTTCTTCTTTAAATCTTTTGTGCTCTCCTATTCTATTAAAGCCTGGACAGAATATGAAATATGAACATGATATGACATGCTGGCTCAACTCAGATCACTTAAGACTTTTAAGCACTGTAACTGAAAGCCAGAAAAGGCTGCAGTATAATGTGTTTTAGATATATCTATTTATTTGCAGTGAATAGGTATATAATGTGTTTTAGATAGACCCATTATTCATCTGCTTTTTGTCACAAACCTTCATAGTGGAGTTGCTAAATGCTAGTATTTATTTTGGAATATGTTGATTGTGCACACAACGAGTGTTGGTGAAGAATTTTTAAAATGCCTTGATGAAGAAAAAAATTATAAAGTATGAGTTAATGTGGTTGGGATGTGTTTGATAGACTCCTTTGAAATGTTTAGGCAGTGTGGCTGAGTCCTTGTCTCCTTGTTGAACACATCTTTGGACACTATATATCACATTGTAACTCAAAATAGTGCAAGGCTTATAAAACATTTATCACATTGTGTTCCATATCCTGTATTGGTGCTTAATGTTGACATTTGCGGGCCTATGAGATCTTTTTTTTTTAAGTTATGGGAGAGAGTAATAGAGCATAAATTGAGATTGGAGATAAATGTATCTCAAAATCAATTCGGATTTATGCCAGGAAGATTTACCATGGAAGCAATCCACTTGTCAAGACATTTGATGGAGACATAGAGTACAAAAAAGAGACCTACATATGGTATTCATTGATTTAGTAAAAGCATATGATAGGGTTTCTAGAGAATTATTGTGGTGGACGTTGATAAAAAAAGGGATATCTTTGAGATACATTAATCTCATTAGAGATATGTATGAGGGAGTTATAACCGGCATTAGAACTTGCGGGGGTTTGAGCGATAGTTTTCCCATTAATATCGGACTCCATCAAGATTCGGCATTAAGTCCCCTCCTTTTTGCAATAGTGATAGACGAAATTACAAAAAAATATCCAAGATAAAATACCATGGTGTATGCTTTTTGCAGATAATATAGTGCTAGTTGATGAAATTAGAGAGAGTGTTAATACTAAACTAGAGTTATGGAGATTCACATTAGAATCCTAAGGGTTTAGATTGAGTAGATCGAAAATCGAATATATGAGATGTATGTTTAGTGATAGTTATAGGAATGATGAAGAAACGATTAGATTAGATGGACAAGATGTCCTAAAAAATGAACGATTTAGATATCTAGGCTCTATCATTCAAAATGATGGCAATATAGATGGAGATGTGAACCATAGGATTCAAGCGGGTTGGATGAAATAGAGAAAGGCATCTGGAGTTCTTTGCGATCGGACGATACCATTACACATGAAGGGAAAGTTCTATAGAACCACGGTTAGATCTACACTATTGTATGGTATTGAGTATTGGACTATTAAACAATAACAAGAACAAAAGATGGCTGTAGCAGAAATAATAATGTTTAGGTGGATGTGTGGAAAAATTAGAAGAGATAGAATTAGAAATGACGAAATTCGTAACAAGTTGGGAGTTAGTTCAATTGTGGATAATATGCGAGAGTGTCGTTTGAGGTGGTTTGGGTATGTGCAAAGAAAACCTAAAGATGCATCGGTTAGGAGAGCTGAGAATTTAAATATAGGAGATTTAGTAAAACGTATAGCCAGATTATTGAAAACGTGGATGCAAGTTATCCGTAAAGATATGGAAGCTAAGGGTTTAGAAGAGAAAATGGTTTTAGATAGGAATCGATAGCGCAGTAAAATCTGCACAAATTAAACCAATATATTTCAGATATTTATCTATTGACTTATATATTTATTTATTTTATTATATTTTTCTCTTATTTTATTTTATTTATTTTATTTTTCTTTTTATTTTTCTATATATATATATATATTTTATTCTTATTTTTCTCTTTTTTCTATCTTTTATAAATTTATCTCTTAAATGACCGACCCCAAATTTTGAGAATAAGGCTCAATTTTTTGTTGTTGTTGTTTTTTTTTTTTAAGTTCTGCATTATGTTTTGTGGATGTAATTAATGAATTCATGAATTTGTTGGCTCAGTTTTGTGTTTTGGGGACATAAGGATGTAGTAGTTAAGATGATCTCAAAATGTTAAAACAAGTGGCAAGAGAGATTGTATGTTTCAACAAAAAAAGAATTGCATTTTGGAGTAGACAGGTGAAATGCAAAGCATAATTCTCCAAAATATAATGCAAAACTTGTTACTTTTTCATGTATTACTTAGTTCAACCAACATGTGGTGCTAACTTATTGGAACTGGCTATCCGTTCAACCAACACGTGGTGCTAACTTATTGGAACTGGCTATGTAGACCCCATTTTCTGATTCTGTGCAATTTATAGCCATATATGTACTTTTTTGATTTACTTATCTTTTATTATTTTTATGCCTTTTTTTATTTATGTTCTAGGCATTCTTGTTTCTTCCCCCCTTTTTTAATTTTTTTGTAATAGCTACTCCAATTGATGCAGGAGCGTCCAATAATTCAGTCGAAATAGTGGTTTTTTTTTATGTACAATTATCCTTCATTTATTTTTTATTTTTTATTTTTTTAGTTGTAGGTTATTTTTGGCTTTCTGTATAGTTTAAGTTGTTATGTAATTATTGTATATGGTAAATGAGTTTGAAGGGCTGGGATCAGATGAGGGCTTTTGTATCAAGGGTGGGGATTAGGTAGTTTCTGTTTTAACCCTGGTACAAATCTGGCTGTCCAGAGGGAAACCAGCTTTTGTTCATTTAGTAAAATTAGAGTTTCCAACATTTGAGATCTATGAATTGATTCCTACTGCTATCAAGGTCAAGTTTTAGTCGTTTTTCACTGTTTCTCTTGTTTTCTTCTTCCCTGCCTTAGTCGTATGCCATCCAACTTAACTTAGTTCTATGAACCGCCACAATTTGTTTATGCCTTCAAATTAATCTATCATGGGGAATATAGCTGGTCTTTCATTTGGTGTTCATTGTTTTTTCGTTTTGATCATTTGTATATGGCTATTTCAACTCAGAAACATGAAGGGTCGTGAACTACTTTTTGTCAGATAATGCCACTTCCTTACTTGTAAACTATTTCCCTGGACAAGCTTGTCCAGCAAGTTGAACCTCTATTGCCTATAACTTCTAGAATTTAATGAAAATTTGATGCAGTCCTTTGTCCTCTGATATATATATATTTTTGAGACTTTGTTCACTTGGCTTTCCTACCATACTTATTTCACGAGGTCTATGTTTGTTTGAGCAGAAGAAAACTGATGTAGAATATGGGTGAATTGAGGCATGATGATACAACATTGCTATTATCATTGGTTTTGATTGTACTTGCCAGAGGAAGTGACTTCATGAGAATCTTAATACTGCCGTCTGGGAGGGTCAGATAGTATTTGCATAAGACATGAGGCTCAAGTGTGATGCATGCAGTATGAGGTCATATAAGGGATGGCAGTTTGGTGTTCATATATGAGGGTGATCAAATTTGCATATGTATTAGAGAAGTGGTAAACTACTTTTCTATTCAGGATTTGGGTTTTTTTTTGGGGGGGGTGCGGTCTGGAAACATTGCAAAAAAAGCTTCCTGAAGTAAAGCCGCTTCTTGAAGCAGCTAGTTTTCTAAGATATCTACCTAAGACATTTTCTAACTTTAAGTACTTATTTTGTTAAAAAGACTTTGCTGAAACCCTTTTCATTAGATTCATTCTGCATATGTTCAATTTATCTTAGCTTTAGAAAACTGGGATTGTTCCCTCTTTTGGTGACAAAGAAATGAAACAACCTTCTAAAATGTTAACTTTGACTTTATACGATGGAATTTTGTTGATTGATGGTCATGATATTTGCATATGTGATCACTGTTGCTCTTGGTGCTATTATCTAGAATTTGGAGGCTTGAAGTAATGAAAATGTGAGGGAATTTTTTTTTTTTTTTTGGGAATGGAAAATTAAAAGCAGAAGCATATTAGAGAGAGAGAGTATTGGTAGTTCTCATTGAACTAAAATGAAAATGAGAACATTAACAAGCAACTGCTTTGCAGCCCACTTCATGTCCTCCAACCTAAAATAATCTTTAGCATTGTCCCATAAGGGACGAAGTGATCTCAAAAGATCTTTAGCTTTTCTGTCTTTCTCAATATGCTAAACAATTGCTATTCTGGTCTTCTTCCACAACGAGCAAGCCTAAAACCGTTGAATTCTTTTGCAAACTAATCATTGACGCTATTACAGAAGAGCTTGTTTTGTTGATGAAATCTTAGACACGATACCATGCAACGTTTTGCAAAGTAAACTTTTTTCTTTATCATGTTATTATGTCTGTGACTTATTGTTGTGTTTGTATCCCCCCCTTCATGGATAGAGAGTGAATAATCCACATCACGATTCCAGAGCTATATGATTGTGGAAGAAAAAATGATTGCTAGATTTATTAGAATTGTGGCATATAACATGTATATTGCAGAAAGGTTCTATGGAGGATCTTGTCCTTTGCGATGAATCAAAAACCAGGTCTTAGCTTTTGAAGCAATTTTGGTTTTCTGAGGAAAATTTGATGGCGGAAACATAAGAGGCAATTGGAAGTCGAATAAGATTATTGCAAAAGATTTGCCTGAGAAACTAGAGTTATCTAGGTTCCAAATTCTCTTATCAAGCTTCAAAAGATATGTAATCCTTGAAGCAAGGTAATTACAGAGGTAATATTAAGGCTTCCCTATCATTAGTAGTTTTAAAGAAATGAAAATTCCAAAGGATGAAATTTGCAAGAAAAGAGTAAGGCATTTATAGGGGCAATATGAAGTGTAGAGATTTGATGAAAATGGGGGAAAGCAATATGGAAAGGGGCATCTTCAATCCAAACATTCTCTCAAATTAGCTGTGGGAGGCATTTCCTGCTCGAAAGGATAAGAAGGGAAGAATTAGCATCTGAGGATAAACACTTAGGGACTATAATGAGTTACCCTTACACAAGCCTTGGCATCATTCATTCTGGCTGAGTTCATATTTTCTATTTGTAACCAGATGACAGTGTTAATTGGCCATAGTAGGCCTTTACGAGGCCATTTTCCATCAAGGGATATTTTCTCTGATATCATCTTAGTTGGCTCTATTTGGGTGAATTATTATGCAATCATTGACTGCATTAGAATTAAGGTATAAAGAGCTGAAGTATAGTATGGGAAAATTTCATCAAAGTTGGGTTCTAGTGCAATGTATTTCAGTTGATGAATGTTCCAGTTGTGACTAGCTTTTATTCTGAAGGCTCCACACTACAGAGGATTAGGAGATAGGATAATGTAAGAAGTACATACTATGTAGTAGTTATGACCTTTAGGAAGGATAGGGTCCCCACACTATTAAAGAATAGTGCATTGTGGCAGGCAACTTGAAATTCAACCTTTCGCTTCATATGTCCACAGTTATAGGTATGCCTCTCTAAGCTTACTCGGATCTACTACAATCCACAATCTTGTTATTCATTTTGTGGACTGCATTCTGGATCAAGGTTGGTGGCCTCTTATTCTCCTTATTCTGGGTGCTAATCCATTTAAACTTGTAATGTGTATGATGTCTTATCTTGCCATATCTTTTATTATTATTATTATTGTTGTTGTTGTTGTTGTTGTTCTTGTTGATCCAACACATGCCCTTTAATTTCTTAGCTGATTGTTGTCTAATTCTGAGCTTGTTGACTGCATGTTTTTGGGTATCTTCATGGCCTTCCACAGCTTGAGAACTACTCTAAAACTGAGGAGGCCAAAATTGAGGAGCTCATCAAATCAGTTGCAGACTCTGGTGCCAGGGTTATTGTTAGCGGAGGAGCAGTTGGAGAGATGGCACTACACTTTTGTGAGCGTTATAAGTATGTTAAGCCTTTCTATCATCCCTTTTTGATCTCTTACCCTTGATTGATATTGACTCTGGATTTATGCTTGTGAGTCATGTGTGAGGCTCTAATTTATGATGCCTTATATATGGTTGAACACTTCTGTAAGATCTGTTGAGATGCAACGTTATGCCATATCATATACAAGGGAAGTCTGCTTTTGGTTGGCTGGTGAACTGATGAAGGGGGTTGGTGTTTCTATTTATATTTAGACCAAGGGACTATCCAATTGGCTAGCATAAAGAGATTCTGGAGGGGTAGGGTGGTAGTAACTGTTTTCTACCATTATACGTATATGTCTTTGCATGTGATCATGCTTGATTGTGTGCTTTAAAGTGAGAAGAGTTTCTTAAATCAATTATGATGCAGGCATGCATATCAGATGTCTGTATGCTGCACCAAACCGATCGTGAAATTCTTCTCTAGATTATTTTTTTCCCGAATATTACAGTATTCATTTTGAAATGTCATTGAATCTGGTTTCAAACTTTTTCTGCTTACAGGCTTATGGTTTTAAAAATTAGCTCAAAATTTGAATTGCGACGATTTTGCCGCACAACTGGTGCTGTTGCTATTGTAAGCTCCTTTTCCATGTGTTACTGTTGAAAAATCCTTTTCTCAGCTCCTAGTAAAATACATTTGATTTTGGTCACAGTTGAAGCTTAGCAGGCCCAATCCAGATGATTTGGGTCATGTGGACTCTGTATCTGTGGAGGAAATTGGTGGAGTTAGGGTATGCCAAAGTCACCTTCTAATGCAAAATTATGATGTCAAAAGAATTTTCCATTCTCTTTCTCCTCTATCTGCATTCATCTGCTTTTCCCTAACCCCACTCTCTTTTCTCAAATGCTTGTAATAGGTCACTATTGTGAGAAATGAAGAAGGTGGAAACTCTGTAGCTACGGTGGTTTTACGAGGCAGTACTGACAGTATTTTAGATGATCTTGAAAGGGCAGTTGATGATGGTGTCAACACCTACAAGGCAAGTTCTTTGATACTATACATTTATTGTTACATTTGAGTTGATTTCATGTCTTTGATTTTGTTGGATTGTTAAGATCTTCTCCTGATGGTTTCAACTTTTGTTGCATCATGTCTTTGTAATCTAGTTTTTAATGCTTTTAATGGGTTTATGTCTCAGGCAATGTGCAGGGACAGTCGGATAGTACCTGGAGCAGCAGCCACTGAAATTGAATTAGCTAGACAACTGAAGGAGTTCTCTTTTAAGGAAATTGGGTATAATTTATTTGCTGCTAATATATATATATATATATATATATATTAAGTTTCTTCACTTTCTTCCTTTTCCATGTTTATATATATGTATATTCCGGTACATGCCTGACATTGTCTTGGTCAAAGTGGTAGATATCCCATATTGTAGGCTAGGGTGCCTAGATTGAATTTTTCCCAAATTATAGTGTTTAAATATGATCATGCAGTGAAGAATTTAGAAAAATGGCGGTGGCCCCCAAAAGTGTTGGGCAATTGTCATTATGCTGCAGCTGTGACATTAATTTTTTCCAATAATAAACTATAAAAACAACAATATTTGAAATTGGCACCCAATTCATCCACCGCATAGACGTGGAGAACACTGTAATTGTGCACAAAAACCACACACACACACACACACACATGTTCCATTTAACCAACTGTACAGAACTATGGATGCAAAAAGCAGCGGCAGGTCATAAATGTAACAGGATGGAATGTTACAGCTGGTTACCTGGAATGTGTGCATCTGCGGTTTTTGTGCACGATTACAATGTTTTCTGGGTCTATGTGGCGGATGAATTGGGTGCCATTTTAGGACGTTGTTTTTCTAGTTTATTATTGGAAAGGAAAATGGTCATCTACTGTTTGATCATTGATGCCCTTTAGCTGCACAATTATCTGTTAAGATTGCTTTTCAACTCTGCATACTTTTGTGGTGTCTATATTGCTGAAGCTCTCCCTCACACCTTTTTATAGGTAGCCATGGTCTTTCTTTAACTATATCTTCAAGCTTCAGCTAGATGTCTGCTGTCTGCATTAAACAAGAAGAAATCTTCTAATTAGTCAGAATTTGTTAAGAGTATAATATCCATAACAGGGGCCTCTTTAACATATCTGTACCACTTGGGACATCTCCTACTCATTGTTGATATCTTATGGGATGTTTTTTTGTAGTCTTGGAGGGGATTGAGAGTTTGTAAAGCGAGGAGGGTTCTTGGATGCTCCTTTTGGTTTTTCTTTGGGTTGTTAGGATGGAACAAAATCAAAATATTTTTGAGGTGGTGGTCTTGGTGGAAAATGAGTAATTGATTTTGTAGATTCCATGTCATCAAATTTTCTTGGGGTTGCACCTCCTTGGTGCTTTTCCCTTTTTTCCCCTTCCCTTTGTTTAATAGAGCTTCTTCTTGTCCAATTTTTTTAAGAGATATCCTTAAGAACTGGCAGTTTTGACTTTGTTTTGTAGTAATTCCACGTTTTAGCGCCCCCCCCCAAAAAAAAAAAGGATTTGAGTATGGTTCTTCATTTTTTCTTGTTGTAGATTGGATCAATATGCAATTGCAAAATTTGCAGAAAGTTTTGAGATGATACCCAAAACACTAGCTGAGAATGCTGGGCTTAATGCAATGGAGATCATATCTTCCCTATATGCAGAACATGCATCTAGAAACTCCAGAGTAGGCATTGATCTGGAAGAAGGTGTTTGTAAAGATGTCTCAACCATGACAGTTTGGGATCTCTATTTGACCAAGTAAGCAGCTACCAAGTATTTCAGAAGTGCATTCTTTTGTCTTGCATCCTTTTGTCTTGGATTATGTTGTTGTTTCTCTTTGTTGTGCGTGAAGTGTATAGTTTATAGTTTGAGGTGTTTACAAATGTCATTTTGATAGTCTTAGACTGTGATGCTGTACTTGTTTGTTACAATTTCATATTCATTACATTTGATTATCGTATCTTGTACTTTTAGTGTGTTGCTCTCATATTTATTCTGGATTGAATTGAGTCTTCTTGCCTGATGAATTGCCACAAACTTCAATCAATTCCAATAAAAGTGATTGTCTGTGAAATAATTTATTATTATGTACTGTTGCCCCCAAAGAAGCAAATCCGAAAAGAGTGTTGTTGTCAACAGTCACACTGATTGCATGTATGCCCTGATTAACTTCTTTTTCTCACGTATAAAGCATGGTTGGCTTTGACTTCTGGCTATCATGCTTTACATGTAAAGCATGTGTTTCTAAGTTGTGGAGTATGTGAAATTAGTATGTTGATGTTCTGGTGCAAATGTGGGAATGGAAAGTTTTTACCCTCCAACTATAATTTGACCATTTTTCATTGTGTGATGGACAAACTTGGAATTTCCTGGGATTTTCAGGTTTTTTGCATTGAAATATGCTACAGATGCTGCTTGCACTGTGCTGCGGGTTGACCAGGTACTTCATTCTGTTTGATTCCATTATTTTCTCAATTTTAGTGCACCATTATTTCCATGTGATGTTGACTGCTGGTATTCTAGTAGTAATAGGCCAAAATGTGCAAATTAACAGCTTGCCTCAATTTGGAAAACAGTTTTCTTGTTTTCCAATTGATTAACAACTAATATTTGATCTTTCTTCCATACAACCAATAAAAAAAAGGAAAATGCTTTCGAGGGAAATATTTTTCTCTTACAAACTAGTTTCCTCATATGATACTTTAGGTTTCTATGTGTATCCCATGAATTTTTGGATAACTTAAACGAAGATGGACAGCCTTATGTTTAATGCATTTGTATGCGTTCCCATTTGTTTTGTAGAGTATAGTCAAGGGAAACTTGTTTTCCATTAATTTAGATTTTTATGAAACAAATGGAGCTTTATGAAATTAGTGCAAGTCATGTCGGAGGAACCTTCAACATTGTTTATTTCAAGTTTAGAGTGGATGGATGTAGAAGAATACCGCAAGTATTGCACAAGCAGGTTTTTGTTTGCTAAATTTAGTGTTCTGAGTGTGAGTGTCTATGAGAAGCATCATGCATCCACTAGACTTTATTTGCCCTTTGTAGAAGACTTTATTCTCTGTAATTTCTCAATTATTGTTGCCCGTGAAATATACTTGATGGTACTTCGCATAGTTTTGTCTCTGTCTTTTGATTCCATTTGTGCTTTTGAATGCTGAATTGTAGAGCTTGTAATTGACTACACTAGTATACAAGTTGCTTGAATGACATTCCATTGCGACCAATAATTCCCTCTTCCTCACCTAATATGGTTACCTTAAAATTCTGTATTTTGTGGAAATGGACTTCCATACATTGTTCACACTTTATCATGTGTTTTTCTGCTTGGCAGATTATAATGGCAAAGCAGGCTGGAGGCCCAAAGAGAGATCCACCGGCCGGAATGGATGAAGACTAGATTTTTGTGCAACAGAAACTTCTTTTTACAGTTTTGCTTGTATTTTTCATAGGTGGATTCCATATCCAAACATTAGTCTTCTTCTTCAATTTTAATTTTAATTTTTTTAATAAAAATGAACTTGAGGAAATTTTGCTTACTCATTGATCTTACCTTGCCAATGAGTGTTAGTTACCATTAAACTCTAGTTGGTGTTTATTTGAAAAGTTTGATTGGCTGTTATCAAGGAACATTTTGGTGAGATGGTTAAACTGAACGAATACCAAGTGAAATTTTTATTTGGTCGATTTCTTGAGATATGACTTTCTAAGCCAAAAAATGAAAAAGGAAAAAAAGGTTTATCTACTTAAATATTGGGAAGGAGCCTTAAAATTTGATTCTTCCCCCATGTGATTAATTCTTGGGGCCCTAGGGTGTACGCTTTTGATGCTGGGAAGGAGCAGAACTGGGAGGTTAGAAGTGGAGTATTGGGAATGGAACAAGGGCTTGTTTGCTCTTAAACTGGGGAGAGGTATGGTTTGCTTGCGCTCGCCGCATAAAAACAAAACAAGAAACAGCTCCACAAGATACAAAATACAGACCTATACATTGAGAGAGAGAGAGAGAGAGAGAGGGGATGAGCTTAGCGTGCTCTGTCGGCCACTCAACTGCTGACACTGAATACACATTAGACCTCGTCTACTATCACTACATTGTTACGAGAGGAATCTCCTTTGAATGACCGAAGATGGCTTCTCTTTCAATGTCCTCCCTCCTCGCAAAGATCAATAGCAACTCGTTGCAACCGGCGACGATGGTTCTGCTGCTTCAGTTGGCGGGGAGATTAATAATTTGGAGCAGAGATACGCGCGGAGAGGTATTAAATTCTTGGAATCTCAATCTGGGTCGGGAGGCTTGGATACAGTTGAGCTCAGAGTTCGGAATGGGAGTTCTTTGAGGCTTCAAATACCTGATGCCGTGGTCAATTCTTACCAGCTCAAAGCCTACTGGAAGGACGATGGGTTTGAGGAGGTTCTCCACGCTTTCGCTCCTAACAAAGGCGGAATTGGTTTGGTCCTCAATGAAGAACATGAAGCGTCCGACTCTCCTCAAAACAAGATTTGCACCTCTCTTCTTTCCAATTCCCGCTGGGCCCACAAGGATATAGATTCTGATCCCATTGATGCTCTCCAGGTCAGGTCACCACTCCTTTCAGTGTTCTTGTTCATTCCTTCATTCACATTCTGGTGTAACGTATGGTGCTCTTGCTGCTCATTGGCTAAATTGGTTTATCTGAGCTTCACACGCACACACATTTATTTAATATTACATAGAATAATGTTATTAAAAAGGTCCGTGGATTGGGGTAGTTTAACATACATGGAATGCGCCTGAATTTAGCTCAGATTTTCTTTGTGAAAGTTTTGGTTGATGCTGAAAAAAAAAAAAAAAGAACTACAACTTTCCTGGAGAAACTTGTTTTCTGAGTGATTTCTTTCTGGTGAATGGTGAGACTATACATTTGTAACACAAAAGGAAGCCTCAGATCAGAATTCAGAAGCCATGGATGTTGGCTTTGTAATTCCAACATATTCAATAACCCTTTCTCTTTTTCAAAGATAAATATATTTTAAGCCTGTTGGTTTATATATTGCTCAGAGAACTCTTTCTTGGGCTTACTTTCACTGTTGCGCTGAAAGGATGGAATTTTATGTTCATAGGAGTATATTATTTTAATCAGTTTCGGTCTCCACCGTTACAAGTTGAATTGCGCTGCACAGCTGGACCTCTTGATGTAACCTACATCATTTCACTTTATCCGCTGTGATGTGAACCCGCCGTGTATAAAAACCCTAAAACTCATAAACAAGTTAATTTAGTTTAAAAATCGTCCCAACGAATTATTTGAACCGGTGGAATTAAAAACTTAAACTCTTGCCCTAAAGGAGGAAAAACCTAAGATATATGATGTTAGACCCGTTTCTCACTAGATCAAGAATTTTGGTATAAAGATGGAATGAATGACGCCACAAACTTAATGGTTCAAAACCTAGATTGATAAGTCAAAAAACTAAATAAGATTTCTATCTTGAATAAGTTCAAAGTTCTCAAAAAAACAAAATATGTGTGAAGAATCCTCACAATTTTATTAATTCTCTCCAAAGTGTTGTCTTTTACATAATGTATAATAGCCTATTTATAACCTAAATGTAAAAACTTAATTGACAACTAAAAATTTAATAACTCTCTAAACAATAAAAAATTAGAAAACTAAAACATAAATTACAAAAGAAATAAAAAATTAGAAAACTAACTAAACCAAACTATTTTAACTAAGTCTTGCTGCTACTTTTCTTTATTTTCGTCCTCCCTTTGTCTTGGGTAGTTTTGGGTCTTTTATTCTTCCAACTGGGTTTGTATGAGCATAATTAAGACCCCTTTTGATTCTTCATTCATTTGGATTTCAATTTTTTATTGTAAAACTCTCTGAATTAAGTTTAGTATTTTTTTGAATCTTTTAACTCGAACTTTTGTTACCGGCCCAACTGAAACTTGAGTTGAATTTTATAAATTTCTTACAGTCTTGATGATCATATCATTTCCCCCTTCTTGACAACGATTTGTCCCCAAATCGTCACTTGTGTGAAAATGCATTCGCAACCGCATTTTGCTTGGGAAAAGTCTCAATGAATTCAATCCATCAAACATGTCTCTTACCATCTTAATGAATTAACAACTCTTTGAAATTAACTCAAAAAATAATTGTCTTGTGAAATTGAAAAATAAAGAATAACAAGAAAAATAAAGAAGGAAAATAAGTGAGAAATAAGGAAAGTCACAAATTTGGAAAAATTCCAAATTAAGAAAGAAACAAATATGGAATGAATTAAATAAGAAATGTGAATAAAGGAAGAAAATAAAGAAGGTGAACAAATAAGGAAAAAAAGAAGAAATAAAGAAGAAACAATAAAAGAAAAAAAAATTGGAAATTGCCTTTGTTTTATGAAAAATTATAGACAAGTATGAACAACTCGAAGGGTAACTCGAAATTGCTCTGATACTAACTGATGTGAACCCGTAAAATATAAAAACCCTAAAACCCACGAACAAGTTAATTTAGTTCAAAAATCGTCCCAACGAATTATTTGAACCGGTGGAATTAAAAACATCAACTCTTGCCCTAAAGAAGGAAGAACTTAAGGTATATGACCTTAGACCCGTTTCTCATTAGATCAAAAATCTTGGTATAAAAATGGAATGAATGACGTCACAATCTAGATTGTTCAAAACTTATATTGATAAGTCAAAAAACTAAACAAAACTTCTATTTTAAATAAGTTCAAAGTTCTCAAAAGAACAAAACATGTGTGAAAAATTCTCACAATTTTATTAATTCTCTCCAAAGTGTTGTCTTTTACACAATATATAATGGTCTATTTATAACCTAAATGTAAAAACTTAATTGACAACTAAAAATTTAGTAACTCTCTAAACAATAAAAAATTAAGAAACTAAAATATAAATTATAAAAGAAATAAAAAATTAGAAAACTAACTAAACCAAACTATTTTGACCAAGTTTTGCTACTATTTTTCTTTATTTTCGTCATCCATTTGTCTTTTATTCTTCCAACTGGACTTGTATGAGCATATTTAACTCTTTTTGGTTCTTCATTTATTTAGACTTCAATTTCTTATTGTAAAACCCTCTGAATTAAGTTATTCATTACTTTTTTGAATATTTTAACTCGAACTTTTATTATCGACCCAACTCGAACTTGAGTTGAATCTTGTAAATTTCTTACGGTTTTGATGATTACATCAGGCAACAGCTGTAATCGTAAAGAACAAGGACCGGAACGCCATTAATCTAACAAGTGCCATCCTCAGTCATTTCAAGTTTAAAAGTCGGCGTGGAGCTGCCATCCAAGGCCTCAAGGGCTGTTCTTACTGCTCGCATCCTCCATTCTCTCCCCCTTTCCAACTTGTGTCTCTGTCAGAGGCAATGAAATATGAGGAGCCTGGTTAGTTCTCTTTTGGTTTTGAGCCTGACAAAAGGCCAGGTACTTGGTCTGCGGAAGATGAGCCATTTACCATACTGAGGCATAATCTCAGCAGAGTGTACGCCGCTCCTCCAGCTGAAAGATAAAAGAGATTTTATAACACAGGGCCATCCAAGTATGAAACTATTGATCAGGTGACCTTTAGGTTTTTCCTAACCTTTTTTATACACCATTTCTTTTTTCTCTCCCCACCCCTAAGGAAAGGGAAAAGACAATCGCAGAAGTACTGGAAGAAACAAGTCATAATGATAAGAGTGTTTCGTATAGGAAGGATAACTAGAGAATGGGGAACTTGCACAGTAACTGAATGCGAAACAAGAAGAGGGACACGATATTTGGAATTAATCCATGCTTCAGTATTGTTCTGCTGCACGGCCGTTGTATGCCTGTTAAAATGTTGTAGTCTTGTTCCTCTTTTCTTCTCAATTTAAGAAAGTTACATCAGCTTGGACTGGACGACTGCTGCTGTCCTTGACCAGAGGAATTCATCTTCACATGGAACAAACTGAAAAGGACATACCATAATGTTTTATGCTATAATTGAAAAATGACATGCATATCTTTGTTGAAATTTAACCTGTTCTTAAAGGCTCAAATGCTATGTTGCTGTTTAATTAATTTTAATTCCTCAAAAATTTATTCTTGACCAATTTACCTATTTATATGCAGAGGCTAGAGCTAGATGGTTCAGAATCATAAGGATAGGTTTTGACGACATTTACATATCCAGTCCTGGTTCCTACTCGGAGAAGTATGGGAATGACTATTTAATCTGCATTGGCCCCGCTTCGATGTTGCTCCCAATCGTTGTGAACCCCGGGGATGAGTGGAGAGGCTCAGGTTATAAAGCACGATAACTTGTAATTACTAATCATAGGAGAAGATCACAATAGCAAATGCAACGCTGATATTCTTTTTTTTTTTATATTCTTTCGTCAGAATATGGAATTTATTTATCTGCGAAATTGTTTGTAACCAAAAGGTCATTAACCGTTTCCTAAACGGAGATGAGCATTCTAATATAAAAGCAAGAAGAGCAGCAAAGCCTGGAAACACAGACTGCACGCGTACACTACAGAAAGGACAGTAAGGATTAGTTTGCAGTCAAAAGCTACATGGCCTTGAGATGGAACTTTGTTGCTCTTTTTCGGGATGAGCCTCAACAAGATAATATACTCCACAAATTTCTAACTAAAGCAGCATCTCTATATGGTCGTTCTACAGTTTTTGTGTACAAATACCCATTGAAATTTGTCGTTGATGAATTTTCATGAAAAAATCACAGATCATTTAATCTTTTTATCGCACAAAAAATAGTGGCTTTTGGATGGTGATCTAGGTCACCAATAACTAGTAATAATACAAATTCTAAAAAGGTCCCTTCTTGAATGAAAGGCACTGAAGCCGTGAGAAGATGCACGATAAATAATACACAAAATATCTAATACACAAAATATCTTTCTAAACTTGTAGCAACCAAACAGAAAACCAGATAAATCTTATCCATTTAAAAAGCCAACAATTTCATATTCGGATTGAGGCAATTAGGATAAGTCTCTCTCCCTCACACACTCAAAAGTATGTGATAATTTGAAGAGTAAGCATTTCCATGGCCTGCAGCTCTTTCTCCATTCCTTCCTTGTCCTTCAGGAGACCCACTAAGCATTTCTTATATTTTCAGTCTTATTCCTTCCATCCTAGCCCTCGCCTACAATTTGACAGCAGAAGTAGGGATTTTCGCATTGCAGCTGTGGCAGAGGCTTCAGTTTTTCCATGTACACAGATAAATGTGGACTACCTGGAGAAAGAGGTCTGCGGGCATGGAGTCAACTTTTCAGGGATTGGAAACAGCTGCGTGGTGAAGATGGAATTAGAGAATGGAAGTGTGGCAACACTAATGCTGCCAAGTGGCTTGATCACATCATATAAGGCACGCATGTGGCATGGAGGCACGGTTGAAACACTGCACACATTGGTCTCGGAAGGAGAGGATGGTGCTGCCATAATTCAAGGAGGTATCTCACTAGCATTTAAGTTCACCACTGCTGATGAAGTTCCTTGGTTTCCCACCTCTTGGGCTCTTCACAGGGTCAGAGGATGTCCTAAAAACCACATTGAGGTCCCCTCCGAACATTAATGCCATTTGTTTAACCTGAAGAAGTTCATGTATGTAATCTCTTAGGCACAAAAAATAACATTTCCGACTTCATAATTGCAGATCGAGCTGATTAACGCTGATTCTCAGGACAAGATTCAAATAAAATATATTGTGACGCTCCAACCAAACCTCTTATGCTCAGAGCTTGTGATTGAGAACTTACAGACATCCTCATCTCTCCGGCTGATAGGTTCAGTTATGAGCCACCTGAGGGTAAGCACACCTGATGCAACTTATGCGGTTGGTTTAGAGGGATCGGATTTCTTTACCCAGCCACCTCTTCTGGCAGAATTTGTAATCATTCCTCCAGATTTTGAAGAGAGAAGAAGCTCAGGTTCTAGGAAATCATGGGCTCAAAGACTGGTAAATAGCTTATTTTCTGGCTGGGTTTCTAAGAATGGAATTACAGCCAGCGGAGCAGAAAGCAATAAAAAGGGGTCTGGGGAAATGATGGGGGAAGAAACAGATAATTACAAGCAACTGTCTCATAGACTGAGCAGAATTTACACAAGTGCACCCCGGAGTTTTACGGTCCTTGACAGGGTATCATCTTATTCACTACACATTTCTTCTCCTCATATCAAACTTCATCTTCCTTTTGCTAAGAACATCATTGGAGCCCCTCCCCACTCCCCACACCTCCACACACAAGGAAATAAAGTCTGGAAAGTGCCAATGAGCTATAGCTCAATTGGCACCCGTCCCCTTGTAAAGGTTTTGAATTCAAACCTTCTTGTGTACCCCCCCAAAAAAAAGGAAAATTATGCAAGTGCAATTGCAGATGAAGTCGACATGAAATATGCCGCCCCCTTTGGGGTTGGGGGTGTTGCTGTTCAATTGTTGCAAAACTTATCATTTCAATTTCAACGCTGAACAATTAGTTTACTTCACAATTTTGCTTAGATTCTAAATTGAATTAAAGAATCTTGCCTTCTTATGAACAGGGAAGAAGAAACTCGATTGTTGTTGGAAGAGAAGGATTTGATGAACTATACATGTTTAGTCCTGGGGCAGAATATGAATTTTATGGCAAGTACAGTTATGTATGCATTGGCCAATCCGCCATACTTGAACCAATAGTCATGGGCCCGCAAGAAATATGGAAAGGAGGCCAGCAACTACACAACCCTAATCTTTAAAGCTCAGGACATGTTCAACCTATTTTATATTTGTACTGAAGGAAGGGCAAAGCATATTATTAAGCTGATATAAGACCACTGGTTCTCCTTGACATTCAACAACAATTTTACCGCTGACAACCAACATTATAGTGCTTTAAAAAACTTATATATTGGTTATAGAGCCACAAATAAAAGGAATTAACATGCATAATAGAAAGCACACTTGGCAATTGCATAATTGTTCATTACTTCGAGGAAGAGAACTAATATCCAACTTTAGTCTGAGGGTCCCAAACACTCCAATTGCAGCAAAATGGAAAAAGGAAACACAAGATACCATATGCAATAAACCTATATCCAGGTTTTTACATCCAATGACAATCTAATTCTACAGTAAAAGACTATGAGACATGCGAAATAGACAAATTAAGTTGGAACAAGGGTTAAGCATTCTTCTTGGACTTCAATCAGAAGCATAGATGCAAAGAATGCAAAAAGCACAAGGAAACCACAAACCAAGTTGAAACGAGTCTTCCCCATTTCCTCTCTAGTACCATGCCTTTGGGTTTCAGATCTGATTTCAGGAATTATCTCATGAGACGTTTCTGCACCTTCATGGGCGGGAAAATCGTCCGTTGATGATACTGATTCAGAGCCACCTTGCATTTGTTGCATGCTACTGGCCAAGTTCCCATTTCCAAAGACCTCATAATTTGCATTGTGGGGAAAAGCTTTCTGATTAAATTTCGGACCGGGGCTCCATTCAAATTCACTCAAGGATGGACATCTTCTCCTTCTGGCCTGTATCTCAGAGGATTCAGGATTTGCATCACTTGGATCTTGAAGAGAGCGGATAAGCTTCCTCGGAGTTGTAAAGATTTTCACATTTTCAACATTCACTTGAGAGCGTGACCTCTGAAAGAACAAAGTGAGGGATGTACTTGTTTACCATCACAATTAGTATTTTAAAAAACTAATAGCATCAAAATCATTAAGCTTTTTAAGATGTGGGGAATAGGACTGATTTTTTTCAACTGATACAGTATATTCAGTAACTAAAAGATATTGATATTAGGATGGGCAATGAAGATCCATGTCAATAGAAGACATTTTTGTAGGCGCACAAGATGACTGAGACTTGGAAGCGTTGAGCTTATTTATTTATTTATTTTTAAATACCCTTTAATGGATATAGACTTGAGCCTAAATCAATTCATGCTTCACAAAAAGCACCGGAAAAGCAATGAAAGGAGACAGAATTATCATTTATATTACTTTCTTAAGCTTTGATTCTGGGAGCAAGTTTCAGTTGAAGTTCTCTCTGTCTTTCTTAATACTTGCCTCTTTTCTACTAACATGGTGATTGTTGCTTTCGGGGCATAGGTTATTTTTAAAGTTTTGGATTGATCATCAAGGTCAAATATAAATTTCCATATGGAACCTGGAAGAGGTGTTTAATACCGGTGGACATTACCTGGGGACTGGGTGTTGTGCTTCTTGTTACTCTGTTGGTAGGACTGTCATTCAAGAATCCAGCACATACACCGCTGTGATCTTCACTCTTTGTTGTGTCCTCTAGCCCAGAGTGCTCAGAGGTTGCCACCTCTGAGAAGAAACCATCCTTCAAAGAGCAGTCCACCCCTCCATTCTCATACCTCCAGAGATTGCGATTTACACTCCTATGATCATAATCCATGCTATGTGGAATCTTCTGTGTTGAAACAGGTGATTCAACCATAGAATCATATTCACCAAAGGAGCCAAGGGTCTGGGTCTCTGGTGAAACAGATGCAAGAGAAAAATCTGCACCACTGCTTGATTGTCTCCTGAGACTGTTATCTCCAACACTGAAATTTGACCGAGTGACCGAATCAGTTTCTTTCCCAAGTCTAGATCCTTTATCAAATGCTACTCTTCGAGCAGTCTGCAATGCTTCAAAAGCAGCTCCTCTAACATAAGCCATTTGGTCAGACTGGCGTTTCTCCATCTCCCCCATGATCATCCTGAGCTCTGAGTAGACACTTCGTGGATCGAGACACTTCATCAAGGAATTAACCATTTGAATCGCCACAAGCCTCTTTTGGGAATTTTTCTCAAGAACACCAGCATTTAGGATCCTCAATCCAGACAGTATCAGCAGTCTAGCATAGGCTTCCACAATCAAGCCATTATGCTTGGCCAAAGCCATAACCAAAGCCATGTGTGCATTGGTCTGGGTGGGCTTCTCTTCCAAAGCCCCAGCAACCCTTAAACAAACCTCATTCACCATCTCATCAGAAGCAAATCGCCAATTGTCGGAGTCCACAAGAGCTTTCAAACAAAGAGCTGCGCCTGAAGACAATCCCTCTTGAGAACCCAAGAGAGAATCAGAGAGAGGCTTGCAGAGTGAATTAATAATGCTCCTCTTCTTGTCATCAGGATTGGTAGGATCAATCCCATACCGAGCAATTGCAGGGACAACCTTAGAGCAAGCCTGATGCAGAGCAAAAGAGCCCGCACTTGAGGTCAGGGTTTTGATGATGGTGGACATGATAATGCCAATCTGAGGGACAATGTTGGTACCGTGGACGCGGGCAAGCACTTCATAAAGTGAGATTGTGTACTCTCCAGATGAGGAGCCAGTTTCTTTGGATTCTGAGACTTGGGCCAAAAAGAGAGCTATTGCATTGGAATCCAAGTCTTTGACATAAGACTTGAGATTTCTCATGGCAGACTTACGGCTGTCAGCATCTTTAGCTAGATTAGCAAGCTCCTGCCTTAGTATTGGACTCAGATTTCTTCCCATTTCTTCGTTGTCCTGAAGAAATATTAAGCATAACTGGATAATCATTTATTGAATTGAACGTCTTGAAGTGACAATTAGAACACTTCAACAAAGATGTTCATTCTAAAACAGTGCATTATGTGCACATTTATGAAGGATTCACGCACCTTGTGCTCAAAATGTCAGTTGAACTGCAAGAAAAAATCAATCCCTAAGCATTCTGCAAATACACCCTGCATTCCCTAAAATTTACTAGCGAAGTTGCGACTGTGAACCAAAAAGAAAAAACAGACAAATTAAAAAAAAAAGTAAAAAAAAAGAAAAAAAAATTGGATTTGAAACTTAATTAACAAAATGCATAATACGTCATAAAATATAGCCCTTTTGTCATGGTCATATATTGCTAAGTTGAACCTAGGCAAAAAACAATAACCATTGTCAATGTCTCATCAACAAAGTGTAGGATCACTTTGCCTCATACTACTTGTTTTTTCCTTTTTTTACCAGTCGTCAACTAATCATTAAACAACAACCCAAAACATTTTACCATCTTGATTAAACACATACATACGCAAAGAGAAACAAGAGAATTTGGTTCAGCTTCACCTAAAATAATAATAAAAAATCAACAGAAAAAAAATTTGCAGTTGATGCAGAGGAGAGCAGACCAGAGATGAATATACATACCAAGATAAGAAATGTGTGAGAGGGAGGGTTGGAATGGTCAAATTTGTTAGTCCAAAGGACGACGAGAGAGAGAACTCCGAATCCAAATCCGACTCTCACGAACATCCAACAACCATAATTGGGAGGGTTTTATATTTAATTGACCCCGGGAGATAATTTCTTAGTACTGTTTCGATTGGTGAAATTTCTGATAGAAATAAAGGAAGATCAAAAAGGGGTTTTTTTTTTTCAATTGTCTAAATTTCTTAGGGTTTGTGTTTTCCGCACAGTGTGTGAATTGGCCGAGCTTAAAAAACTAGAGGAGAGACGAGGGAGGGGGCGGAAGGGCTTTCCTTTGCAAGTCTACGTACCCAAATCTTAAATCTTAGGGGAGCTGCTTTTCTTTTTCTCAGGAGGCGGGGATACCTACATTTTTCAAAACTTTTCAACAAATTCCCCCGCCGTCCTTTCCCTCCCATCGTTTTTTGACTTTTGGACAAATTCCCCCGCCGTCGCCGGTGTCATGTATCATGACTTTTCATAACTAATATATATTTTAAATATAAAAATCACATGATCATTATAATTAAATATTATGAATACTTCTTTCCCTAAGAACCTCTCTTAAATCCATTTTTTAAATATCTTTTTCTATGTAAATTTTTTATTTTTCAATTATCTCTCTATACGAAAATATTCAGATATCTATTTCTTGTTAGCTATTAAAAAAAAAAAACAATTTGATTTCCTCTCTTCAAGTCTCTTTTTTATTTTTCTCCCGTCAAAAATAGAATGTTTTAATTTCTAAATTATAATTACTTAAAAAACCAATGTCATGATTTAATATAGTCAAAGTAGGCATTTCAAAAGCCTACTACTTCAAATCAAAGCATTTGAAATTTTCAAATTTGTAATCAATATATACATCCAAATCCAAGTTGCCAAATGCAGCATTACCGGATGATAGTAAAAGTAAAATATGTTTATTCATGGAATAAATATTGTTTATATGGACAATGTAATATATAACTTTCAAAGATTGATAATTTTATTTATGCAAATTTAAATAAGGGAAAAAATGAATTCAACACCAATGAAGAGGTAATGGTGTGAACACGGCATTTATTAATTGAGACAGCGATTCAAACTCGTGAGGTCATGGCCATGGCCGACTAAATAGTGCACATGACATTTCAAGAGCCAAATGACTTTGGCAAAGGAAAGGAAGGGAGGGAAAAAGGAAAATAATGTTGAAAATGATTAATTTGAAGACATGACTCGAAGGAATAGGCCACTACATGAGCCAGCATACACCAAAGCTCATCTTCTTTGGGGGCTCATCCGCAAACCAGAGATAGACCCAAAACGAGACAAGGCATCCAAAATACACTGCACTGAAGCGAGGCTACCGCGAGAGAAAAGCATCAGGTCATTGGAAAAGCATAAATGGGAAAGGCCTACCTCCTGACACCGCCAGTGAAACTCAAAAAGAGACCCCTGAGAGAGCCGAAGCATCATACCGGAGAAAACCTCCATGACTAACACAAAGAGTAACGGGGATAAGGGGTCACCCTATCTGAGATCTCGCGAGCTCCGAAAGAACTCTGTCAACTCACCATTAATGGCTATCGCAAAGCTCGCTGAAGAGACACACGTCATAATCCTGTCCACCAGACGGGCCAGAAAACCAAAACACCGGAGCACGAGTCTGAGAAAGTCCCACTCGAACGAGTCATAAGCGTTCATAATATCGACCTTGATCGCACATCTAGGAGGACCACGATTCAGGTGATAACCCTGAAGCAGCTCATGAGCCAACAAAATGTTATCCCTAATACGGCGACCCTGAACAAAAGCAGACTGCTCACTCCCAATAAGGCTCGGCAGCACCTGACTCACCCGCGCAGCAATAACTCGAGATATGCACTTATAAACCGTGTTGCAACAGGAAATCGGACGAAAATCCATCAAAGATGAAGGGCTATCCTTCTTCGGGATAAACGAAATGATAGTACCATTCGCTTCCTTCAGGAGGTGCCCATGGGCAAAGAAATCCAAAACCGCACTCGTCACATCAGGACCCACCAAATCCCAACTATCGCGAAAGAACTCAACATTATAGCCATCTAGGCCCGGAGCTTTATGCTGCCCCAAAGAGAACATAGCCTCCCTCACCTCAGTAGCCGTCACTGGGGACGCCATAGCCTGAATCTGAGCCTCCGAGAGAGAAGCTCTAATCATAGAAGCAATGAAGCTAGCGTCTAGCGGCTCCACACGAGGCCGACTCGAAAACAAACCCCTGAAATACCCAACCGCCTCACATCTAATCCCCTCCGGATCAGAGATCCGCTCACCATCCTCCCTAACCAATGAGCAAATGGTATTCCGATTCCGTCTGCAGCGAACCATAAGGAAAAAATAAGCCGTGTTCCGATCTCCCAAGGTGAGCCAGCGGATCCTGGACTTCTGACGAAGCATACTCTCCTCCATGCTGGCAAGGCGGTGGTAATGAGAAGCAGCCAACCTCTCTACCTCACCCAAACCATCAACAGAACCACCTGATAGCAGCTCCTGCTGGAGCCAAAAAAGGCTCTCCTGGGCATCCTGAACTCGAGAAGAAAGCTGACTGAACTCCTGACGGTTCAGCTGCCGCAATCGACGTCGGAGCGCCTTTAGTTTCCTGTAGAGACGATACATCGGAGTCCCATAGTACATATCCGCCCAAGCCTCTGCTAACATCCCGCGATACTGAGGATGCTCCATCCAGAAATCAAAGAACTTGAATGGCACCCGCCGACGCTGATCCATTACTTCACTCTTGTGATAGCGGTTGTGAATCAAAGGAAAAGACTCGGAGAAGCGGTAGATAATGTATTGGTGGTAGAAAAGATTCTACACTCCCTTACCACAAAATTCAATCATGTAGTCATTGCAATTGAAGAGTCTAAGGACTTAAGGGCTATGACTATTGATAAATTGAATGGGTCGTTATTAACCCATGAAGAGAGAATGAAACGAAGTCAACCAGAGTCTATAGAACAAGTCTTGCAAGCAAAACTATCATTTAAACTTAAAGGAAATGGTTCAAAAAGAGGTGGAAGAAGCCGAGGTCGTGGACGAGGCCAAGGTCATGGATGTGGTCAAGGTAGAGGAGAGCAGAATTATGCTCAAGATGACAGAAACAAAAGTGTCCAAAAAGGCCATGGTAGAGGCAAAGGAAACAATTGGAGAAATAATGAGCTGAAGCGTGACAAAAGCCATGTTGAATGCTACTCATGTGCTGAGTATAGGCACTATTCTTGGGAGTGTCAAACCAAGAAAGGTGATGGAGAGACAAATCTGACCGAACGTAAGGAGACCAAAGGTGAAACTCTGTTGCTTTCTCTAAGGGGAGATCCTTAAAGAGAAAATGACATGGTACCTTGATAATACTGCAAGCAACCAAATGACAGGAGATAGAAGCAAATTCATGGACTTAAACATAAGTATGCACCTTCAAGGGTTTAGGGTTTAGGGTTTAGGGTTTAGGGTTTAGGGTTTAGGGTTTAGGGTTTAGGGTTTAGGGTTTAGGGTTTAGGGTTTAGGGTTTAGGGTTTAGGGTTTAGGGTTTAGGGTTTAGGGTTTAGGGTTTAGGGTTTAGGGTTTAGGGTTTAGGGTTTAGGGTTTAGGGTTTAGGGTTTAGGGTTTAGGGTTTAGGGTTTAGGGTTTAGGGTTTAGGGTTTAGGGTTTAGGGTTTAGGGTTTAGGGTTTAGGGTTTAGGGTTTAGGGTTTAGGGTTTAGGGTTTAGGGTTTTAGGGTTTTAGGGTTTAGGGTTTAGGGTTTAGGGTTTAGGGTTTAGGGTTTAGGGTTTAGGGTTTAGGGTTTAGGGTTTAGGGTTTAGGGTTTAGGGTTTAGGGTTTAGGGTTTAGGGTTTAGGGTTTAGGGTTTAGGGTTTAGGGTTTAGGGTTTAGGGTTTAGGGTTTAGGGTTTAGGGTTTAGGGTTTAGGGTTTAGGGTTTAGGGTTTAGGGTTTAGGGTTTAGGGTTTAGGGTTTAGGGTTTAGGGTTTAGGGTTTAGGGTTTAGGGTTTAGGGTTTAGGGTTTAGGGTTTAGGGTTTAGGGTTTAGGGTTTAGGGTTTAGGGTTTAGGGTTTAGGGTTTAGGGTTTAGGGTTTAGGGTTTAGGGTTTAGGGTTTAGGGTTTAGGGTTTAGGGTTTAGGGTTTAGGGTTTAGGGTTTAGGGTTTAGGGTTTAGGGTTTAGGGTTTAGGGTTTAGGGTTTAGGGTTTAGGGTTTAGGGTTTAGGGTTTAGGGTTTAGGGTTTAGGGTTTAGGGTTTAGGGTTTAGGGTTTAGGGTTTAGGGTTTAGGGTTTAGGGTTTAGGGTTTAGGGTTTAGGGTTTAGGGTTTAGGGTTTAGGGTTTAGGGTTTAGGGTTTAGGGTTTAGGGTTTAGGGTTTAGGGTTTAGGGTTTAGGGTTTAGGGTTTAGGGTTTAGGGTTTAGGGTTTAGGGTTTAGGGTTTAGGGTTTAGGGTTTAGGGTTTAGGGTTTAGGGTTTAGGGTTTAGGGTTTAGGGTTTAGGGTTTAGGGTTTAGGGTTTAGGGTTTAGGGTTTAGGGTTTAGGGTTTAGGGTTTAGGGTTTAGGGTTTAGGGTTTAGGGTTTAGGGTTTAGGGTTTAGGGTTTAGGGTTTAGGGTTTAGGGTTTAGGGTTTAGGGTTTAGGGTTTAGGGTTTAGGGTTTAGGGTTTAGGGTTTAGGGTTTAGGGTTTAGGGTTTAGGGTTTAGGGTTTAGGGTTTAGGGTTTAGGGTTTAGGGTTTAGGGTTTAGGGTTTAGGGTTTAGGGTTTAGGGTTTAGGGTTTAGGGTTTAGGGTTTAGGGTTTAGGGTTTAGGGTTTAGGGTTTAGGGTTTAGGGTTTAGGGTTTAGGGTTTAGGGTTTAGGGTTTAGGGTTTAGGGTTTAGGGTTTAGGGTTTAGGGTTTAGGGTTTAGGGTTTAGGGTTTAGGGTTTAGGGTTTAGGGTTTAGGGTTTAGGGTTTAGGGTTTAGGGTTTAGGGTTTAGGGTTTAGGGTTTAGGGTTTAGGGTTTAGGGTTTAGGGTTTAGGGTTTAGGGTTTAGGGTTTAGGGTTTAGGGTTTAGGGTTTAGGGTTTAGGGTTTAGGGTTTAGGGTTTAGGGTTTAGGGTTTAGGGTTTAGGGTTTAGGGTTTAGGGTTTAGGGTTTAGGGTTTAGGGTTTAGGGTTTAGGGTTTAGGGTTTAGGGTTTAGGGTTTAGGGTTTAGGGTTTAGGGTTTAGGGTTTAGGGTTTAGGGTTTAGGGTTTAGGGTTTAGGGTTTAGGGTTTAGGGTTTAGGGTTTAGGGTTTAGGGTTTAGGGTTTAGGGTTTAGGGTTTAGGGTTTAGGGTTTAGGGTTTAGGGTTTAGGGTTTAGGGTTTAGGG
This sequence comes from Dillenia suffruticosa, assembly GCA_033439265.1. Lineage (NCBI taxonomy): Eukaryota > Viridiplantae > Streptophyta > Magnoliopsida > Dilleniales > Dilleniaceae > Dillenia > Dillenia suffruticosa. The sequence goes on along the minus strand of JAVTVX010000013.1, from coordinate 4,802 downwards.
TTTAGGGTTTAGGGTTTAGGGTTTAGGGTTTAGGGTTTAGGGTTTAGGGTTTAGGGTTTAGGGTTTAGGGTTTAGGGTTTAGGGTTTAGGGTTTAGGGTTTAGGGTTTAGGGTTTAGGGTTTAGGGTTTAGGGTTTAGGGTTTAGGGTTTAGGGTTTAGGGTTTAGGGTTTAGGGTTTAGGGTTTAGGGTTTAGGGTTTAGGGTTTAGGGTTTAGGGTTTAGGGTTTAGGGTTTAGGGTTTAGGGTTTAGGGTTTAGGGTTTAGGGTTTAGGGTTTAGGGTTTAGGGTTTAGGGTTTAGGGTTTAGGGTTTAGGGTTTAGGGTTTAGGGTTTAGGGTTTAGGGTTTAGGGTTTAGGGTTTAGGGTTTAGGGTTTAGGGTTTAGGGTTTAGGGTTTAGGGTTTAGGGTTTAGGGTTTAGGGTTTAGGGTTTAGGGTTTAGGGTTTAGGGTTTAGGGTTTAGGGTTTAGGGTTTAGGGTTTAGGGTTTAGGGTTTAGGGTTTAGGGTTTAGGGTTTAGGGTTTAGGGTTTAGGGTTTAGGGTTTAGGGTTTAGGGTTTAGGGTTTAGGGTTTAGGGTTTAGGGTTTAGGGTTTAGGGTTTAGGGTTTAGGGTTTAGGGTTTAGGGTTTAGGGTTTAGGGTTTAGGGTTTAGGGTTTAGGGTTTAGGGTTTAGGGTTTAGGGTTTAGGGTTTAGGGTTTAGGGTTTAGGGTTTAGGGTTTAGGGTTTAGGGTTTAGGGTTTAGGGTTTAGGGTTTAGGGTTTAGGGTTTAGGGTTTAGGGTTTAGGGTTTAGGGTTTAGGGTTTAGGGTTTAGGGTTTAGGGTTTAGGGTTTAGGGTTTAGGGTTTAGGGTTTAGGGTTTAGGGTTTAGGGTTTAGGGTTTAGGGTTTAGGGTTTAGGGTTTAGGGTTTAGGGTTTAGGGTTTAGGGTTTAGGGTTTAGGGTTTAGGGTTTAGGGTTTAGGGTTTAGGGTTTAGGGTTTAGGGTTTAGGGTTTAGGGTTTAGGGTTTAGGGTTTAGGGTTTAGGGTTTAGGGTTTAGGGTTTAGGGTTTAGGGTTTAGGGTTTAGGGTTTAGGGTTTAGGGTTTAGGGTTTAGGGTTTAGGGTTTAGGGTTTAGGGTTTAGGGTTTAGGGTTTAGGGTTTAGGGTTTAGGGTTTAGGGTTTAGGGTTTAGGGTTTAGGGTTTAGGGTTTAGGGTTTAGGGTTTAGGGTTTAGGGTTTAGGGTTTAGGGTTTAGGGTTTAGGGTTTAGGGTTTAGGGTTTAGGGTTTAGGGTTTAGGGTTTAGGGTTTAGGGTTTAGGGTTTAGGGTTTAGGGTTTAGGGTTTAGGGTTTAGGGTTTAGGGTTTAGGGTTTAGGGTTTAGGGTTTAGGGTTTAGGGTTTAGGGTTTAGGGTTTAGGGTTTAGGGTTTAGGGTTTAGGGTTTAGGGTTTAGGGTTTAGGGTTTAGGGTTTAGGGTTTAGGGTTTAGGGTTTAGGGTTTAGGGTTTAGGGTTTAGGGTTTAGGGTTTAGGGTTTAGGGTTTAGGGTTTAGGGTTTAGGGTTTAGGGTTTAGGGTTTAGGGTTTAGGGTTTAGGGTTTAGGGTTTAGGGTTTAGGGTTTAGGGTTTAGGGTTTAGGGTTTAGGGTTTAGGGTTTAGGGTTTAGGGTTTAGGGTTTAGGGTTTAGGGTTTAGGGTTTAGGGTTTAGGGTTTAGGGTTTAGGGTTTAGGGTTTAGGGTTTAGGGTTTAGGGTTTAGGGTTTAGGGTTTAGGGTTTAGGGTTTAGGGTTTAGGGTTTAGGGTTTAGGGTTTAGGGTTTAGGGTTTAGGGTTTAGGGTTTAGGGTTTAGGGTTTAGGGTTTAGGGTTTAGGGTTTAGGGTTTAGGGTTTAGGGTTTAGGGTTTAGGGTTTAGGGTTTAGGGTTTAGGGTTTAGGGTTTAGGGTTTAGGGTTTAGGGTTTAGGGTTTAGGGTTTAGGGTTTAGGGTTTAGGGTTTAGGGTTTAGGGTTTAGGGTTTAGGGTTTAGGGTTTAGGGTTTAGGGTTTAGGGTTTAGGGTTTAGGGTTTAGGGTTTAGGGTTTAGGGTTTAGGGTTTAGGGTTTAGGGTTTAGGGTTTAGGGTTTAGGGTTTAGGGTTTAGGGTTTAGGGTTTAGGGTTTAGGGTTTAGGGTTTAGGGTTTAGGGTTTAGGGTTTAGGGTTTAGGGTTTAGGGTTTAGGGTTTAGGGTTTAGGGTTTAGGGTTTAGGGTTTAGGGTTTAGGGTTTAGGGTTTAGGGTTTAGGGTTTAGGGTTTAGGGTTTAGGGTTTAGGGTTTAGGGTTTAGGGTTTAGGGTTTAGG